>VWYO01009997.1:6935-18209 GCA_013400275.1 Rhadina sibilatrix
AAAAAAAAAAAAAAGAAAAAATTCATTTGGGGTCGAGTGAAACAAATGTTTCGCTTTGACTTTTCAGCCCCCTTTTAAACAAAAGTTGCTCCCCAGATCATTCCGAATGAAAAGTTGCTTCAAAGAGGAAAAAATCTCAAAGCCTTTTATTCAGAAAAGGCTGAAACAAAATAGGTTTGTTTCTTTTCTAGCTAGGGGGAAAAAAAAAAAAAAAGTGTGGCAAATCAAAACAACTCATTTTCATTTTGCCAAAATTTGCCTCTTTTGCTCGAGGTTTTACCCAGCTCCAGCACAACCAATTCACACATGCAATAATTTAAAGAGAGACACTAGTAATCCTGATGGAACACAAGTTTGTTTTGTTAAAAAAAAACCAAACAAAACAAACAACAAAACCGCACAAATGTCCTGAAACTGAAACCCAACAGAAAGTAAGCTCAAAAACCACTAAGCTTTTCTTGGCTCGGCTAGAGAATCTTATTAAGTCTCTGAATCATAGAGCCACAGATTTGGGATGTTGTGAAAATTAAATTAGTCTTACTTATTATTAACAAGGCAAGAAAGGAACCAGGAGATTTAGGATGCAGCAAGTGGCATTGTGAGCCAACTTCTCAGCCTGTTTCTGCCTTCTCTCCTGCAAAGCCACGACTGGTGGTGCTGCTCCGTGGTGTTTTTAAGGGGATGCAGGTTCCTGACTCTCCCCTCCTCAGCCTCATGCAAAGCCACGCCACAGAGGGATTCCCATTTCACTTCCTGCCTCGTTTCATTCCAAGCTTGCCTGAGCTCTCTAGGTGCATCTTGCCCTGTGGCTGTAAATGTTGAAGCCCCAGGGAAGCCAGCAGTTAAACCCTTTGGGCTGGAGGAGGAAAGGCACCCATCCATATGGGCTGCCAGAGAGTACAGGTGGGATGGCCTCGCCCCTCTCCTGTTCTGCTTTTCTCTTTGGGAGTTTAACATTGGAGTTTGCTGGATGCCTCTGATGCCTTGGGGGACAGAGGCTGGCCAGCTGGGACAGGAATACTGCCCAACACTAAGATGGGATTTATCCAGATTTATTCATCCTTTCATTCAGAATTCAATTGCTTCACATGCCAGGGAAGAAGAGGGAGTGAGGCACCTTGTTTTTCCAACTGCTGTACTTTTTAAATCCAGCCAGGCTATAAAGCACAGCTCGCCTTCGTAATTCACAGCTTCCAGACATCCCACCACACTCCTCAGTGGAAAGAAAGCAAGGAGCAGATATTCCAAATGTCTCACCAAAGCCTGGGAAATAAAAAACCCAAAAACCCCCCAAAAAACTGGTTTTCATATGTCATAAAGAGACAAAGACAAGCAGCGACAGTTTGGCAGAAATTGTTTTAACAGATCTCAACTGAAAGTGGCTTTAAACCCACAGAAATCCTTGGAAGGTAAAAAACTAAGAACACATCCAAAGAAGAATTTGGACCATCTCAAATCACCCCTACACTATGAAACCGTAGCCTTCCCTAGGGCAAACTCCAAAGCAGTATTTAATGAGCCAATACTTCCATTTATCACGAGCTCATTTGAATACCAGAGTCCCTACACAGTAAATCAAACCTGCCTGCAGTGTTATTATTAGTGTTTTGTTTAAACAGCTCCTGAAATCCCCAAACAGCTGGCTATCAGCACAGCAGGGAGAGGGGTGAGCAGCTGGGCCCCTCAGGCCTTGGGGTTTCCAGCAGGTGAGGTGTGAAGGGCTGTCCTGCTTTTCCAGCCTCTGCTCTCCCAGGAATCAGCACTTGGGAAAAAGCAGACATCTCCAACCCTGCTCAGAGCCAAAAGGAGCTGAAAACCCTCCTAAGGTGAATGTGGTTTTTAGCCCTGCACACTGGGAGTGGGAGCCCAGGGAGTCCCAGCATGGATTGCAGAGCTCCAGTCACCACTTCTGCCCTTCAGCCAAAGACAGCAGCTTCTCCTCCCTTCTCCTCAGGTCACAGCACCCCACAGGACATGCAGGCTCTGCAGAGGGGGCTTCCCAGCCTGACTTAAAGAATGAGCAAGGTTGGCTCTGTGCAGAAGAGCATGGAGAGCTGGAGCTCCTGCACCCAGGACCTCTGCAGTCCTTGGCCACTCCTCTGGATGAAACAAGCTGCAGGGAGCTCCCAGTACACACATTCCTGTCCCTTGCACTTACTCCTGGTTTCACATCTCCCGTGGTGCACCAGATGAACAGAGGGATGAACCAGATTGGCTCCAAATGTCCCCTCACAGCCTTTGGGGAGAAGAGCTTTTCCCTTGTCAGAGGTCTCCAGTCCAAGGTGAGCACACACAGCCTCTCAGGACAGATCAGAGCCCAGAGACTCACTCACTCCTTGGAAAACTGGTTTTCCAAGAGTTCCTGGCCCTCAGAGTAGCAGAGACCCTATGCCACCAGGTGAAGCCTAGAGGAAGATGGGATGTGGTGCTACTGGTTCTCCTTCCAGCAGAGAACAAGGAGCTGGGGTTCTGTCAGCACCCTGGTCACTGCTGCAGCACTTGGGAGGAGCACTGTGCTCATGAGACACTTCTGTGCCAGCCCAAACAGCATCCAGGACCTCTCAGGATAATTCCAGCTGCAGGAAAGGTCTCCCTGTATCAATCATGTCTGTGTCTGTATAAACACATGTAACTGTGTGTGAAAATTATTCAAAATCAGCTTCTCACGGCAAACTCTAGGCAGGGAAAATGGTCTGGGCAGCATGAATGAGACAAAAAAAGCAAACAGCAGATCCCTGTTATTTGACACTGAAGTTGAAGTGCTTGGCTAGAGAGGGCAGCCTTGAGTTCATCAGCCCCTTTTGTGAGCAGCTCCCAACAGGCAGCAGACAATCCCACTGTGCCTGCAGCATCCTTCCTGACCCTGGCACCTCCCTCTGCAGGGAACAGACACCCGCAGCTCTGGGAACACCAACTGCAGGACAGCCTTAAAATTCATTTCTGTGTTACTTCAGTTTCTCAGGAAGACAGCAAGGCCTCTATCTCGCTTTCCTCTTTTCCAGGGCCAGCTCTGGTTTTGGGGAGCTTACAGTAGCAGTGGGGCTCTGGCAGGCAGGAGGGAGGGAGAGGCAAGCCCTGCTGAAAGTGGAGCACCATCCATCTCCCTTGTGGTCCTGCCAGCGTTCCCTCGCCCGCCCCCACCTGTTTGGGTTGTTGAGAAGAAACCAGAGCCTATTATCAGGCCGGCTGCTTTGTCAGGTGCTCCTTTGATGTAAATTCAGCCTCGATCAGATGTGCTGATGGCTGCAAACAGCCAAAGAGAACCCAACGTGCCCTGCACGGTGACCTGCAGAGATTAGAGCCAGCGGGGCTGTAGGCAAATCACGGAGATTAAACCTGAACGAGCTGAGAAGTCTTGGGAGAAGCAAGCACACTAAGCAATGCAGACAGAAAACAGGAAAATGAGGCAGACCAAGGACTGACCAGACCCTGCTAATGCATAAATCAAAGCCTTTCCCCACCTCTTGATACTTCAGCTTTGCCCAAATGCTCCTGCTCCACTGAGAGAAACCCTCAGAGCACCTCTGCTGGATTCTGCCTGTCACAGTCATCACTGCAGAACCAACTCAGGGAAAAAAACCAGGCTTCCCCCACCCACCCCTTTCTCTTATCCTTTTTTCTTTTTCAGAAGTTTGTGGAGAGCTGGTGACCTTTTGCAAGGGTAGAGGACCAGGAGGCCTGCAAGGCCAGAAAATCCCATGCCCACATCTAAATTGAAGCAATATCTGTGCCACAGCTGTGCAGCTTCCCTTCCTGCAAATCCATCCCTGCCTGCAGCTCAGCTGCATTTTGCAAGGTTTCTTTAAAATTTGGAGAGCAGGGCTCTGCTTTTGAAAGTGGAAGCATTTGATTTGGGGCAGTATAGCACACCATTCAAAGCATTACTTAATTTTTTTTCATTTTTTATCTGCTGCTAGTGGTGATGTCCTGTCCCTGCAAGCTCTCAGATTTGAGGACCATTTCTGATTTAGGGACTCAGCAGTGTGCCAGGTGACAGATGGCATTCAGACACCCAAACTCAAGGGGAAAACCAGAGAGCACCAGAGGAAAGTCCTTTTTGCACTGATCAGCCTTTCTGCAGCTAAATGAGGCTTGATGCCTCATTACAGGCACATCTACCTTTGGAATCCCAGTGGCAGACAGCGTTTTCTGCATCCATCAAAAAGGGAATTTCTCTAGCAACAGGACCAGAACTGTAAAATTCCTCCTGCAAACAGACTAAAATCCCCCTTGCCACCTCACACCGTGGCTCTTCTCACCAGCACCTGCAACCTAGGGCAGCCACATGGTGTTCATGGTGCTTACACTTGCAAACACAAGGGTGAATTTTCAACCTCAGAGCCCACGAGTGGCAGGGTTGAAAGGAGTAGGACCGAGATGTCAGCGAGGCAGATTTCTGCCTTTTATTTGCTGAGGAGATTTCAGCTGTGATCCTCCCGACTCAAAACTCACTCCAGGGATCAGCACACTCAGGGATTTGTTGACAGCAAGTCCTGGACTCTCTCCCCTGCTGCTGCAGTGCCAGGCTGCCCTGGGCAGTGCTGCACCTCACCAGGTATCTCCCTACACCCAGTCTCAGGGGAAAGTGGCTTTCACAAAGAGATGAAAATTAAAAATGCACACCCTGCAGCATTTCAGCAGTGTCCTGAGACAGGTTCACCTCCACTGTGCCAGCATGGTCCTCCATTGCACTGCACAAACCAAACACTGGGAATAACCAGGAGCCTGTGCCAGCTGCAATGGTCCTATAAGCTGGAAAGCACCAAACTTCCTACCTCTTCAGCCCCGGACTGGGGAGAATTGGCTCGGGCTGCCTCCTGAATGAAAGAACAGCTTTCCTAAGGACTGGGCACACACTGCCAGCCTGCTAAGGAGCTGCATTGATTGGAAACCTAAAGGACAGCTGTTTGTTCCTCCCTTTCCACCCTGCTTCCTCCTCCCCAGCCAAAGGAGGGGGAAAGCTGCCAGAAGAGCCTTCGTCTAGGTGGCCGAGGATAGAGGGAAAGGGAGAGGACACCCCTTCAAAGTGGAAAAGAGGAGAAAATGTTCCTGTAAGAGCACAAAGCAGCCACACAACTGCTCCTTTTGCCACTGTCAGAGGGAGGCAGCTCAGCCCAAGGGAGAGTGGAGTAACCTGCAAGAGGCTGAACAGCTGCAGAACACCCGTCGCCAGCTGCACGTTGATCCTTAACTCGCCTCAGCATTAACTGAGTGACAAAAGGCTTTAGTGCTCCTAATGAAAACACAGCCCCTGCACCAGTGAAACAACACAGGCTTGAAAAAAACACCCTTTTTGGTAGCAGGATTCACGTGCAAACAGGTTTCATGTCCAAGTTGCTGAGATCGGGACAAAATGTTTGATGATATTTGGGGCTGGAGGCAGAGAGGAAAGGGAGGATTTGAAGGTGTTAGGGGGGACACTTCATGACTGCTTTTGATGTGCTTCCAAAATATCCATGTTTTCTGTTTGTGCTAAGGCTCCCTGTAGTTTAAAAGCCAAAATGTGATCCAAAAAGGCCTTATGGATCCTGAGCCAGCCTCTGCATTTTTGGAAGTGCCTGTTAGGTACTTTCCACCTGGCTCTGAATTCCTGTGGAAGGTGCTCCCACATCCTTCTCTAAGATGGTTGTGAGCAGATGAAGTGCTTTAGGGAGAGATTCAGCATATCTTGTTGCCTTGTCCTCTGTAAACTCCTTGGGCTGGTGAGCATAAAGGAGTAAAAAAACCTCAAAGCAGCAGTCCAGCTACTCATGGAGTGTCTGCACACAGCTGCCAGTGTTCACTTGCTCTCTCCAGGCAGTCTCCTCACACACTTCTTTTCCTCAGCTGAAGAAGACCTGAAAAACCAGCTCCAATCACAGCCAAAATTACAATTCAGACAATATCAGAGCTCTGCAGCCCTGAGTGACAGCCCAAGAGGACACTAGAATACAGACATTAGACAGAGACAGTTCTGCCATGACCACACACGTGTCCCCTGCACGTCCCACTGTACCTCAATCTGCTCCTCTGATCATAGGGCTGCCCACTGGCTTTGGAAAGACATGTTGGGATAAAGTTGTGTGGCAGGAGCAGCAGGACTGCCCTCCTTTCCCCTGTGGCCAAGACTAGTTGCTCCCTCAAGCAATAGGGGAGACCTTTACTAGGGGTTCTTTGGGCTACTGATACCAATAAGCTGCAGCAGACAATTAGCAAAGTGGAACCAGCACGGGAGAAGCCAATTTGTCTGCTCCTTCTGCTGCTGGAGCTGGAGTCTGTAACCAACTCCTCGGTGTGGCACAAGGTGCTGCATCCATGCCACCAGAAGTGCTTGGGGTGGGATGGGCTTTTTCCCCTCAAGGTGCAAGTCCAGAAGGTTCACAGCAGCCAGGCCAGCTGTGGCAGCGTGGCTCACGAGGATGGAGCTGAACACCACAGAGGTGTTTGGGGTTTGCACTGCAGCAAGGTTTGGGGTGCTCAGAGCACCATGGCACGAGAACACAGCTCCCTGAGGTACCCCAGACAAGTCCTTTCCCTTCGAGGTACCCTGCTGAGCAGCTGGAGGCCAGGAAACACTGTAAGGTCTGAGCCAAAGAGCTTGCTTTTCTCCCCTTGTGCAATGCCTCCTGAAGGCCAGCTCAGGCAAGGCAGCTTTCTGCTGTTCTAGACATACAAAACTATGCCAAAAGGATCATGCCAAAAGCACCTGGAAAACCATGCCAGAAGAATGATTAAGGATGTTTAGGCAAACATTAAAAATATGTACAATACCCTCATTTGACTCTCCTTTGAATTATTTTGTTTTCCACAGGACCCCAGTGTCTTTTAGTTCAAGGAGAAATATTTTTTTTTGCCCCTTCATATTCCAGAAGTAGTCCCAAGCCTTACTTGAGGCACACAGCCCAAATACTGTATGGTGTACACCACTAGGAACCTCTGCTGACCGTGCCAGGTCAGCAGGGTCCTGACAGAATCAGGGGAGCTGCAGAGACCCTAAACTAGGACAAATACTTTGGCTACCATACAGTAAATCCAGACATGAGACAGCCAGAATTCCCCTCTGCCTTTGAAATGTGTGTCAGACCTGTGCCAGCTGAGTCTCTCAGATATTGCTGACAAAGAGTTGATCTTTGCAACCTGTCTGTAACACAGGGTTAACAACATATATTACATTTTTAAGTTCAGGTTGACAAGGTGAAAACAAGAGCCCCATCAGTTTTGGATGCCTCACACGTGCACCTGACCCCCAGTGCCACGACTGGGTATCAAACAAGCAAAGCTCCTAAGTGCTTAAGCTGCATCCTAGAGAAATTAGCATTTCTGCACATCCCCATCAGGCAATCCATGCTGGGTACCAAATGACAGAGGTGCACAAGTGACCTCCTGCAAAAAGAGCATCACACTCTACTGTGCCTTCTCTGCAATTGCTACCCATTCCCTTCATCTGCAGGAAGCAGGGGCCCTGCTTCTGAGAAGAGTTGCACTGCACTGATTCAGAGAATAAATCTGCACAGGGCACGAGGCAGGGATCAGGTGAAGACAGGAGGATATGTAAGCAACAACTGTCACATTGCAGACACATGACAGGACTGAAGCTGCAGTTCCAAATCCCTGGCAGAGCTTTGCTTCGGAGGATTTGATTTTATGCCTACAGCGAGCAACTATAATGTACCTCCCTAACTAAAAATTAATTTTTGTAAAAGGTCTTCTAACATCTGGACTTGTATCAATGCTACAACAGGCACCTAGTGGCTGCATTTAAACCCCTCAGTCTGCAGTCCAGCTCTCTACCAACAGTAATTGACAGCAATAGTGGGGCTGTGGTGATGCAGCTCCCACTCACCCCGTGGCTGGACACATTTCCTCTGCAGAACAGGAACTCAGCCCCTTGTATCTCTGAGGCTCAGAACCAGACTTTGGAGGAAAGCAGCCAGTGGGCACAGTGTGTGTGCACCTGTAATCCAGCCCAGGCTTTCCCTTCTCTCCAAATGCTCCTGCTCCTCATGCTTGTATCCCACTTTCTCCACCATCTGCTCCTCCTACAGCTATCCCAGCTGCCTGAGTACTGCTTCACCTTCCTATTTCCCCTACTAAGAGCTTCTGCTGAGCTCTTGCTTTGTGTTGTCTTCCAGCTCCTCCTCCCCTTGTTTTTAGCCTTCTGAATTTAAAAGTGTTTCTTCCCATTTCCTCTGGTACATTCCCTCTGGAGGGAGCAGACCAGGCTGCTTGCTGCCTTTAGTAGTGGCTGTGCTCTTTGGCAGAGGCCAGAAGCCAAAGAAACTTCTCTGATTTTGCAGCAGACACTCCTAGCAGGTACTATGCAATTATTAGATGACATATGCTTTTATAAATTATATTCAAGTGCATTTTGCAAGTATCCTGTATTTTCAAAATGCTCTGAAATTTATAAGATAAATATGGCACAAAATGTAATGGCTGGACCAAGGGTGATTCATCTTACATGCACTGAGCTACATCTCTCACATCCTATCAAGCCCACCAGATATTCAGCTTAAAGTGCAGCAGCCCAACAACAAAACTTTCCACATGATGATTCCAGACAAAATCCTCTACAACAACTCAATGTGATGAAGAGTTAACTTCAGTACACACACACTGCATTTGAGAACATGTACAGACATTATTTGCAAGCTTTACTTTTGGCATCTCAAAATGAATTTGCTGAGCTAAAGATATTCTGGGAAGGTGTCGACGTTCCAGGTGCTGTGGGCAGTCCAGCTCTGCCAGCACCTGCAGCAGGTGGTGGTGCTCTGGGTAAGGCAGAGCTGAAGCCCCAAGTCCCACAGCACAATCTTTCAGATAACACAAGCAGAGCCCAGCCCTTCTTTGCAGTCAGTCAGGAGCCTGCAGCTCACTTCACAGTGGGATCTTTGGACTTTGCTTCATGGCCACGTGCCAGCTCAGGGAATTGCATCTGACCCAGGTGTCCTCTGCTGCTTGTGCTGGACGGGCACATAAACACTCTCTCCTCAGTGACACCACTTCTGGGGTGGGAGTGATGCACCCTGACACGTCTGGTGACAATGCACAGCAACACAAATGTGCACCAGAGGTATCCATTGCCATCCTGGCCATGAGGCCACTGGCAAGATTAAACCAGATAATGCATGTTGGGTTACACCACGTTGTGTCAACGGGAACAGCGTGGAAGGACAACCCCGATGCAGCTGAACCTGTCAGCCAAAACCTTCTGCATATGAACAAAGCTGCCTGTACAAGACTGAGGAGAGAGGCAAGAGGATCCTTTCTGTCCATCCCACCATCAACAACAAAAAAGGAGGCTTAAGCTAGGAGACAAAAAGCAGTCCTACATTTTAAGGCAGGTGGCATCTACTCCAAAAGGCTGAATCTGGATGTAAGCTTTACGTCCTTAAGCAGTGTGAAAGTCTGTGGGATGCAGAAAGAACATAAAACCCCCAGAAACACATTCTGGGTATTACCAGGTTTCACAAAGTTTCAGACTGGTACATCAGCCACAATAGAAATCTCCTTTTCCCCTCCCCCATCCACGGCAGGCCACCAGAACTGCACTCAGAGACTGGAAGACAAATGGGCAGCTGCCTCTGGAGGCAATTGTGAGGAGACTAAAGATCAACTTGCAGCTGGCACTTCCACCCCCACCTCTCCTTAATACTTCAGTCCACTCGCTGCCAGACAAGGATCATGAGTCAGCTCCTAAACATATTCTCCTTGAAACAATAGCTATAGCTCTGTGCTGCAGCTATCCCACTGCTCCAGCTCCAAGGGACACACCACAGCCACGGAAACAAAGGCACCAATTTTAACCTACAGCAGCCCAACACCAGAACTGAATGACAGAAGCATGCACTAAAGAATACTGGGCTAAAACCTGGGAGGTTAGCAAGGCTGATTTTGACATGTAACAGGCATGAAGTCAGTGCTGTAACAAAAATCTGCAGAAACAGCAGAAACAGAAGTGAGAGCTGTGCTACATGGTAAAGCAGATGGCTTTTGCTTAAACCTTTTCTGCTACGACAGGGTGCAGTTTGATACCACACCATTGTACGCTGCAGGACTAATTAAAGGGCAGAGGAGACAATTTAGCCTTTACAAATTAACTTCACCATAGCCATAGGAGCTGCTCTCTCAATTCTGAGCAGCCACCACTCACTGAAACTCCTGCATTCACAAAGATGGAACCCCAGCACTGGTCTCTCAAGGACATTTCAAGAAGTAAAAAGCTTCCTTTTGCAAGGACAACCTTTCAGCTTACCCAGCTGATGACATCAAACTCAGGCTTTACTGACCCAAGTGCTGTCAGACAATAAAGAATTCAAGTAACAGATAAAAAGCACGCACTAGAGATTTCTCAGAACTAGAAGTTAAGTGGTGAGCACTTAAAAGAGCTGTGCACATAGCAAAGACATGGAAAAGTCCATGTCCATGCAGCATCAAGAAACAGCAGCACCCAGAACGTGCTTTACCTGCAGCCAGCCCACTGAGACCCTGTGATGAGATGCTGCTCACAGAGCAACAGTGCAAGCTAACATCAGAGGAGACTTCAGTGACTGCTGTGTTTCTGGCTTCTTTGTAGCTAAGAAATCAGCAAACCCAGCTGTCCTTTCTTGCCTCACCATAGCTGCTGTTTCCTACAGCTGAGCATTGCCAGTCACTTTGAAGAAGTCTCTGACCCCAAATATCATGAGCCACATTGCCCTACAAGCCAGAAGGGAAATTGGAGACACAAGTAAAAGACTTGACTCCCAACTCCATAAAGAGACAGGAGGGAGGAAAATCCACAGGATCCTGCCAGGTGTGGTTTGTGGGACTGAGCAACACAAATCAGAAGGTTCTACCCTAACTTTACCACTAACAGAGAGGTGAGTGATGCACACATTCTGTACAAAAGATAGCAGGCTGCATACGTACGTATCTTTTAAATTATTTTATTTTGTGTAAGCTAAAAGGAAATTTACACACTTAAATCTCAAAAGACCTTGGGCATGCATATTGACCTTTTTAGAGGTTCTTCGACATAGCTCTCTTTTTTCCATAGGAATTTCCCCAGACATTTACAACCCATAGTTTTTTACTGTATATACAGCCTAAAACCATAGCAATCTATGATTATGTCATTTTACACTGTGCAAAATCAAACAGGAATAGTGGTACAACAGAACATAAAAAAAAAATTTAACAGGTAAATTTCATTGTAAGACATTCATATTGTTTTGGTCCTTCTTTTCCAAATCAAACTGATTAAGAGCAGACAACCTTCTAAAGACCAAAAAAAAAAAAAAACAAAAAACAAAA
>VWYO01009997.1:18226-25726 GCA_013400275.1 Rhadina sibilatrix
AAAAAACCAAAAAACAAAACAAAAACAAACCAAACAAAATAAAAATCAAGTGTTTAGACAGTAATCCATAACTGGAACAACAAGTTACTGACAGCATACCTTTCAAAAGGCTATATAGTGACAAAGCCATACTACTGAAGTTCAAGAACATAAAAACTGATCAGCCAACCAATCAAACAGGGGGGAGGGGATGGGGGGAAAGAAAAGGGAAAACACATCTTAAGCTTGTTAAAACACAAAAGAAATTACTGGGTTTTAAAGAAACAGTAACTGAAAAACCCACAAAAGGGACAACATAACCTTTTGATTTTTTCTTTTTTCCAGCAAGAAGTATTTTAATATAATGCAGGAAAGAAAAAGTTGCTCAATGCAATCTGAAAGTCTTAAAGGGGGAACTTCACAGACTGTGAAGACTGAAGTTTTCATTATGTGTTTATAGGATTTTTTTTTTTAAACTTTTAGAAGTTTTTTAAGAAGGACACCACCAGTGTATTTCACAAAGACATAAATGTATACAGCCCAGCACAACAAAAAAGAATAGATCTTCAAAAAGATTTACCCCCAATTATTTACATTTTTCTCTAATATAAATTTAGGACTCCAGTATGTAAATAAATATACATTACTATGTATACCTTTCTAGTGCTGCTTACCAACAAATCATCTGAACTTGATATTTTTTTTTAATTAAAGCAAGATTGCTTTTTACGACCCGCAGAGGGAAGAGAAAAAAAAAATCAATAGAAAACGTCCAATTCACATCACTTTAGTCTACCTTTTCTTGGCAGCTCGTTGAAGGTGTTAATGTGGCTGGGAACATCAACACCTTGGCATGCATGAAAGTTAAGTCAGGAAGGCTAGAAATCACCTTGGCAGCCTCTTCACTAAGATGTTCTTCCTTTTTAGGCTTCCTGTTGGGAAGAAAAGAACAAAGTGCATTATTGCAGTGCCCGATATCCTTGGGATCACTGAAACAATCACTGATTGAAGCAATGTTCTGGCAGCTTGTCTCCCACTGACAGGCATCTCTGTAAGCTCCTTGAAGGTAAGTCTAATGTTATAATACCAACCTGCCTACCAATAATGTGTTAACAGAGAGCCAGCAAAATGTTCCTGTGTAGATTGTTGCAATAAGGGGAAAAAAAAAAAAGTCCTATTCAAATGATAATTTTTACAGATTTTTTTTTTTCCTTTAGCAGCTTCAAGAGTCAAAAGACTCACTTGAAGAGACACAACCATGCCCACATCCTAGAGATAAAACAGCTGGAGCATTAGTTCTAAACTACCTAAATCAGGTACAGCTCTTCAAAAATTAAATGGAAAAAGATCTTAAAAGGACATTCAGAAACTCTTAAGTTACTTCCCAATCACTTTAAAATAATAAAAAAAAAGCACTTCTGCTGTGTTTTCAACACCACTGTTCTCAGACTGCACATCATGCCACTCTACATTGTGATCCCCAAAACCCTTTTTCCCCCCCTAAGGATCCAGCAGCAGCAGAAGGTGTCTCAGAAATGAGTGTATCCACTTGCTTTGAAGTGCAGGAGTATGAGTAGCCATGATACACATACAGCACTCAGGGAGTCACTAGGGTTTACTTTGCCTTTTGCATTATTCACAAGAATTACTGAGCACAAATGAATACAGAAATTGGAATCCCATGTTGCTTGGTTCTCAATATTATGCAAAAAACTCAAGCTTCCCAAGTGAAATGAGAGCTGCCTTAGACTGCTACAGACCCCTCTCCTTTGCCCAAACTTCCCTACTTTACACACCTCTGGCTTATCTTTGAAGAACACTGCCTACTACCAGAAATACTCAGCTTTCCATCAAATGTTATTCCAGTTCCAAAAAGGTACCTGCTAAAGCCTGTAATGATGTAAGAAGTTCCATCTGAATAAACTCCCTCACCTTTGGGGAAAAAAAAAAAAAACAAAGCTGAGACAAAATGCTTGCACCAAAGAAACTCCTTTCCCTAGAACACTTCAGAAATTTCCTTTTTGTATCTGGTCTTATTTACAAAACTTTAAACCAAGCCCAAGAGAGGGCAATGTCCACTCCAATCATGAAGCAGCATGTACTTTTTGTCAGCCCCTATATGAGGATTGTTTCTTCAGCTGAGCAGAGACCAGTGGAAAGCAAGGGGGGGCTACATGTTTGCTTCCACAGCAGCCTCAGAATTCCTTAGCTAGAAGAAAAAAAGAACTGGAGTCAAAGGCATCCTTGACATCTGATGGTTGTGTTGACCATCATCAGTGATCATTGTGCTGACACTGAACTATCACTTTTGTTTGCTACTTGAAATCCCCACTCAATGAAAGTTCTCCAGGTGAGGCAGTCTAAATACTAAATCTGACTTACCTTCACAGAACAGCAATTTTTTTTTTCCTCTACTGCAAGGGAATTTCACGAGCTACTGACTAGGCAGATTACCAAATTCTGGAGGATAAACAAAGCTGTGTGCTGGATTTACTGAAGGAAGAAGCAGAGAGCCAACGTGCCTCCTTTAACAACTTCACAGTCAGCTCTGTTTGCACTCAAAGGACTATCTCTGAGCTGTTGAAATGTGGTTCTCACCCACCACTGTGTTATCAGTATCTGGTGCCACTATTAATAATCACTTACCACAAGCCTCTTAAAGGTACAAACTCCTGATGATCAAGGACTTAGAGCTAACAAAGGAGTGTTTGACAGAGGAAGCCAAGGGAAGAGGGCTGCCTTGGAGATGTTCCTGTAATTGTTCATCAGGCGAGATGGAGCTCACACACTCCTTGCTATTTATATTCCTCTTCCTCCTCTGCTCAACTACAGCATGCTAAGAAATGGCACTGCTGGCTCCCAGAGGCAGTGCTGCATTTCAGTCCAGGGTCACATGCAGCACCTTTGTCACGGGACAATGCCAGCACTCCTGCTGTACCAGCTGCTCTCTCTGCAGAACAGGCACACCAGGGAGCCCGGGCAGGTGTCAATCTCACCCAGTTTTACCAACTGCTCCCCTTCTGGCTGGAATGTTCCCTCTGCAATCATTTATCTGCTCCAATGCAGTGTAAAAGGTAGCTATAGAGCAGGAGAAGCTAACACACTAACACAGCAATCACTGCTTAACTGTCACCAAGACAGAACTATAGATGCAGCCACTTGGTAATGAGACTCAGATCCTTTTCTGAAATCATCTTCAATGCAGGAAGGGGTGAGATGGCCAAAATTCTCCATTACTCAAAGGAGAGAGGCAGGTTCCTCTGCGACACAATAGAACTAGACACTGCAAGTACCCTTTCTGGGTAACAATCAACACTTTTGGTAGCAAATGTTATCAGGGCAACCCCAAAGAGTTATTCATTAACTCTCTAATTTTAAAAGACAAAGTAGCATCATCCCTGCAGAGAGGTTTTACCCTTAAGACTTAGCAAACTGTGATGTCCCTTAATAGAGGCAAGAGAAATAACTGTGCATTAGCCTCAGGCACCACTTTTCCTGAAGATGTTCCCACTGCCAAGAGCTTTTTTTGCTGAGCCCTGATCAGTGGAGGGGAGTCTTGCAGAGCTTCTCCTGCTCATGCACTCCTCATTTCCAGGTGCCATGGCTTAAAGAACAGACTCCTGAGTGACTGGACTGTCAGTGGCAGCTCTACTTCTGTCTGCTTTGGAATCAGAACTTCAGGACATATCCCTGGATCAAAACAAGGTCTCTGCCTTATTCAGGTTTCAAAATAATCCTCTACAGCACACTTTGTCCCCATCCATCTCTTCTCTTACACTAGGCAAGAGGTATTCCTCCCAAGAAGGACAGGAGGAATATCCCTACCCAAGCATTTGTAGCAGCCCCTCTACCTGTAGAAACAAAATTTTCTGTTCAAAGGCATGTTAACACTAAGCCACTAGAAATGAACCAGACTGACAGGCAGGAAAGTTGTTGGAAGAAAATCTGGCAAGAGAGAGGGAATGCTTTGTCCATCCATCACTTGCATGTCACTGTTGTGTTTTGCATTCCAACTCCTTCCTGCAGCATTCAAGCCTTTCAGGGCTTCAGTCACCTCTCATGTTTGCAAAGGGTTTTTGGGATAGCACCAGCAAGGCCAGGATTTATCAGCAACAATGAGTTGATTAGAGAAATGCACTTTAAAAACACTCTGTAATTAAGAGTTAGCCTGCTCCATCCAACACCATCCCCAAGGAGTATTTCCAGCTTAAATGAGGGGTTTTGGCCATTTCTTGGAAAGGTATCAGTGCTCTGCTTTCCTTCAAAAAGACAGCAGATGAACTTTTGATCTCTGCCAGTTCTGTGGAACTAGGCAAGGCTGGAGAGTCTCTGTGGAATGCTGCACTGGATCCCTGACCTTCAGCACTTACTGCTGCCATCAAGGTTTCAGGCTCAAGCTGAGGGGGAAATTTCCCCTCCTCTTCCAATACTTTCCTGCTGAGAAATCAATTTTCTTGATCAAGAGATGGCTTTGCAACTAAAGACATGTAAAGATGACTCTTCACGTGGCATCCCACAGCTGAACAGTGGAATTTTCACACTAAACTTTACCCTAAAGATCCTGAGTTCAGCCAAGTTACAGACATGGGATAGCCTCAGCACAACTGAAGTTGCCATCAAAGTGACCCTAACCCACTGGTTTTGTCTTCCTCAGTCAGTTCTCATGGATGTCTGATAGTTAACATTTCCAGGCTGGTGCATGAACCTCACTCTCACTGACCTGGCTGTACCCAGCCACTCCTATTTTAAAGTCTCCAGTTCATTACAAAAGAATTATAAAAATTGAAAAGAAAAACAAATTTATTACAAAAAGCTGACATTGTGCCACACTATTTGGCACACTCCTGAGGCTATACCTTCTTATTGCTCAGAAGGTTTCTAGCTTGAAAAAACAGACTGCTTTTCTTTCGGGAAGCATGAAATCAAAAAGAAAAAGCACTTGATAATTTCTTTTTTTTCTTTTTTTCTTTTTTTTTAATTCAGAGTTGCTAAGAACATACAAAATGTATTCAACTGTGAAAACAGCTAATCCTTGTGGATGTCTGAAATTAGCCCCCAAGTCTGAGGTCCCTAGCCTGATATATTGCTACATCACAGATAGAGAACCAACTCCTGTTGGTAAGCAACACTCTCCAGAACAGGAGAAGAGCTCTGACATCTGGATAAAGAGCTTTAAAAGGACAAGTAAGAGCTTTCAAGTGCATTGTAGAAGCACTGAGATAAAAATAAACCCCTCATATTAAAAAAAAAAAAGTACAGAAAACTGAGGGTCAACATTCATTTAAGCAAAGTTCCTTTGTAAACAAAAAGCTAAGACATTTTAAACAAGGTACAAATCTAAGAGTGCAGGTACAACAAAGATACATTTGGAGTTTGCATGTCCTGCTGTGGTTACTTTTAACTTAAGCTTAGAATATAATACAAAAGCATTTCAACTGTAACTATGGTTTCTAATTCCAAAAACCAGCATGGAAGTGGGGAGTTCCCTCTACTGGTTCTCCCTTGAAATTTCATGGCTTGCTGATTTCACGTTCAAAAACGATCACTGCAGGAAAACGTTACAGAGAGTTTTCTCAGTAAAACAACATGTTTTAAAAGAACCCTTGAAAATGACAAATCAGTCATTTTAAAGAAGCCAGCTCCATCCCACCATTCCCGTGCCTCCTCCTAAGGGCTGCTGCATGGAATCACAGCCAGTTTAAGAGTGCTGAATAAACACTAAAGCTCACTTGGAGTGAGGAAATGTTACCATCCACTTGTTGCACGTTGAGGCACACACTTCCTAAAAACACTTCTATGTTTTACTTGGTGAAGATTCCTCAGCATTTCTCTCGATGGGCACAGATATTAATGATAGGTTAAGGTAGTCTAGAATACACATAAAAATGTAAACCCAAAGAATACAAGCTTATAAACAGAGAGACTTCTCTGTTCCCAATCAAAAGGCCAGACTTCAAGAAAGCCATTTGATGTCTAAAGCATTTCTATAGATACTCCCTATAAAAAAAGCATGAAACTACTTCATGTGTGCTCCACTGAGGCAGAAATTACATCCTAAACCAACTACACACTCAAATCTTCACCTGCAACAGCAAAATTAAACTAATGTTTGGTCACTGAAGTTCTGACAGGTGTTAGAAATATTTGTGAAGGGATAAATATAGTCATAATTATTAGTCTGTTATCATTTTACTTGTGGAATATTCTGTATTTATAAATTACACAGAGTCCAAGCAGAGTCTTGTCTCAGTCCTTGGTCACTGAACTGATTCAGTTTACCCTGCAACTCTCAGGAACCAGCTCTGGTGTTCAGAAAGTTCCTTCTTCAGGTTCAGTCATTGGCCTACCTTTTCAACACAGGTCCTGGTGATCTTCTCCCTTCAGCTCATAAACTCTTACCCATCTCATTTTAGAGTTCTGAGATAATTTGAAACAAGAACGACAGTACAACGAACTTCAGATTTAAAATTTAAAGCCTTTTTTTTGATCATTCAGGATCTTCCACCCTAAAACTGCACACACATTCACACCTCACATTTCAAGCTACTCTTAGAAACAGAAGAAAAATGTGCAGTGAAGATTATTTACCTTGTGGACGTGCTTGCCTTCTCCACTGTGGACATGAGCCTTGCAAATGCATCAGTCACTCTGCTGCTTGCATTGGAAGTTTCCAGTTTTGAGGTTGTCAATTCATACAACTCAGGATCCACACCTTATAGTATAAAACAATAATCAGTGATGGTTGGTGGCAAGCAGAGTCACAATTAGTCACAGACCAACTTGCTAGAGACTGTTTTCTGTAAACATCTGAATCATTTGTAATTTCAAGATAGGTGAAAAGAACACGACAGAACATGTTTGCATTTCTGAAGCATCATCCTCTCTCCCCATCCTTTTTCAGCAGCTTTTTTAGTTGTAGTACAAAACACACACCTTGGGTCGAGTCTGGCATACAAGGTCTCAGTCTGTGAGCAAACAAAACCAGTCTGGATTGACTTTTCAGAGTGAAACCTCTATAAAAATGTCAACTGTGTCAAAATGGACTGTTTCAATTACTTGAACTCAACTGCCTGTATTAAAAGAACACTGCATGTTAGCAGGGACCAACTCTTCACCTGGAGATTACAAACAGCACTGGCATGCAACAGAGTGCATTTAGCATCTGGCTTTTCACTAGGGCTTGTGTTGAAATTCTAAGTGAGGAAAAGCAGCTTTTATGAAACATAGGAGTGGAATGGCATTAAAAAAAAAAGTTACATACTAATATGCACAAGACTACCAAAACTTTCAGTCTGTGCTCCCTTTTTGCCTTTCAAGTATTTCTAACACATGAAGAATCTGAATGTTTCAGCCTTGAATTCCTAGCTTCAGGTATCTGAGGTCAGATGCTGAATTTTGACATCACATTTGTTGCCAATGGATTTCAAATTTTAGCAGCAGAGGTCATTCTGAAAACACTGCAAACAGTGGAAACCTGTAAGCAAAAAATATATCTATGTATGAAGTAAATTCTGTTTAGTA
>VWYO01009997.1:30726-57043 GCA_013400275.1 Rhadina sibilatrix
AACAGATTCTTTAGCCTCTAAACACTAAAAAAAGACAACTAAATGATCAAGCCCCAACTTTTGGGAGGTGTGTATTTTCATAATATGCACTAGAGATTCAAAGTAGATTTTGTTCTACCACAGGAAGTCCATTAAATTCTGAACAGCACAGATTAGGTAACGTCTAACTCAAACAGGATTTGCAACTTAACTAAAACATATGTATTGAATAACAAACCTTAAAGCATTGTTGAAAATTAAACTATTACTTCCATGGAAGATGAGGCACGCAGCATAAAAAGTTATGTATACACAATTACAGGGCAAATTCAGAACAATGCAAGCTGTCTGTGCATCCATGCTTTGTCTTGATCATATATATTATTTATCATCAAACAACCCATCATTCTTTTGGTTTATTTTGCTCTTAAGAAACATAATCCCCACACAGGAGGGACAAACTATCAACACCCTCTTCACTCCACCCCCTTTAAAAATAAAAGTCCTGTGACAAACATATCCTTTCACAGTGAACTCATCCTGATTGATATACAAACCATTGGCAGCAATGCACGAACAAGAGGAGTATGGAAACATTGACTCCTTCTGGGAGCCCACCCTTGCCTTTTGATTTCCTCTTGTTAGGCCTTTTGGACACAAGCAAGCAGCAGGGACCATGACCTACAGGGAAGGTGTGTTCAGGTGCAGTGTGACTTGCAAGCACTGTCCTCCTGTACTCTAAGGGCACAAACTGGTGGGACAGCAGCAGAAATGTCTGAAAGGAGCTGAGCCTTTCTACTTCTGTGCATTACACTCTGCTCTCTCCCTAGTTAAGTGTTGTGAAGCACTGGGAAAGGATGTGCCCTTCAACTTCTAACAAAACAATCACAGTGTGGAAGAAAAGCAATGCATGTTCTCAGCAGTATTTTTTTAAAATGCATCAGTATTTGTTAAGCTTCCAGTGGCTGAGCCATTGCCTTCTCTTTGCTTTTGTAGAAAATCAGCCTTTGTTTTTTAATTTTAAAACTTCCAACCATCTGACACTGAAGAAAAATGCAGATTCACACTTATTGAGACTGTAGCAACTTGAGGTAGCTCTGTAGCACAATTAAGCTCACTCTAAAAGGCATTTCCTCAGTGCTAGATGTTTACAGGAAGCAAAACAAAGGGAGCTGGAGATTTCTGTATTTACCTATAGGAAAGATTTTTCTAAGCAAGACATTTACCATTTAATGTCTTAAAAATACTTTCGGTACTGAGCACAGCTTGAACAGTATTCTCCCCATGGAGGTTTAAGAAACTAATTCTTCACTTTTTACTTTGCTTTGGGAATGATATTACTGGCATTGAAATGATTTGCATGTAGATATAATGTCAGCAGCGTGGAAGCTCCACCTGATGAAGTAATGATCACTATCATCAGTAGCTTGTTTAAATTTTGTCACATGTAAAATATATTAACATTAAAAGGAGTTTGTAGGAAAAGAAAAGGGCAGTGAGTAGGACAATTTAGTAGCTTCCTGCCCTGAGCAAAATAAACTCAAATTGAAACAAAGTGGCTTCCTACCAGCTCTCTTACTGAGGAAAACACCCACTAGATTTTGTGACAAAGGCCTGAGTCAGGACTGATGACCCTGACAGAGCTGCATGGAAGAAGTGACACCAATGGCTAGCTAATTGCTTGCCTTTAGTGATGGCTTGACTTTCAGATTTGACAAGAAAAAGACAAAGGATGTGATGAATTCTTCCTAAAATGGGAAAACACGAGTCTGACTCCAAATCAGTAAGAATATACCAAGTATATTAGTCTGCTCTGTGGGATGAGGCCACTCTGCTGACTTCAACCTCTTTGCCAAAGAGAGGGTAAGTAAAGCAGCCCTCAGCTATACAGGATGCTGGCAAGCCCCAGTCTATACACTAGCAAACAAAGTGAAAGGAGAAGGCAGAGGGAAAAAGCAAAATTAAACAGCAAGTTTTCTGCTTTTAATTACCTCAGCCCTAAGAAAACTACACTGGGACACCTGAACACAGGCATTGAAACCTCAGCCAGTGGGAACATAGCCTGCAAATGGGAATATAATGTTTAGCCTTTCTGAAACAGTGAGGTTGTTAGGCTACTGCAATTATTATTTTAATAACATGCTTAAAGGAAAGTGCCCAATCTAGGAGAATACTGAGAAATGGAGCACACTGCTTTCACTCCTCCAGGCCTCCATCTTAGATTACAGGACACAGCACAGAAATGAAAAAGCATACTCAGCTGTCAGAGTACTACTCTGAATGTTAAGGAAGTAAGAAAGAGGAAATTAAAATGCCTGCTGGTTTTACTGCATCATATTTCACTTTGATACAAGCAAGAGATGTTTTCACACAGTAATTTTAGAATGTATTATGTAAGAGCTCTTCTAATCAAAAAGAGTAAAATGTAAATGTTTGTGTCTGTGCCAATAATTACCCAAGGAAAATTAAACAAAATTAAAAAAGGGAAGCATTTTGCTGTCTTAAAGCTGGGTGAAAAGAATAAAAGGACTTGTAATACAAATACAATGTCAATATTCAGATGGATCCCACAAATGAGCATCATACACATCCCAGAAAAACCTTTACATGCAGGCAATTCATACATCTCCTTGTGTGTATTCACTGGCAAAATTATATCAGTTCTGAAAGCTGCTTTTTTTCAGACAATCCCTTTACACAGCTGCCATCTGACAGAACAGCAAGTTCTGGAGCATCTCTTACCTGCAAATCTCTCTTTCTTACTCTGTCAACAAAGCTACACAGAGTCTCACACTCTTGGATCTTTCTCACACGTATAACTGGAGAGCAGTTCCTGATGGAGCCTTTGGCTGGTGGCCAATAACATGGTAGCTTGCATCTGTCATTGTTAGAAGTCCTGATGGTCTCTTATGTAATTAAAAGTGTTTTTAGAGACTGTCACCCCACGGGGTTTAATTAAGGTTCAGTCCCTAATAGCCAGCAAGTGTAAGATGTGTATTTCTGTTATAATCTGATCCCTAATTCAGTGGCTTACGTGCAAGCAGATGTGCTGTAATGGGCAGCTGCAGAAAAGAATCACTGGGAGTTTTCTTCTCAAAAGGTCTGGGTCCCTGCAGGTTTTTATTCCAATGTGAAACTTACTAAGTAAAACTTGGCAGGTAACCCTACCAAAGAAACATAGCTCCAAATGGAAAGAAGAGAAGAGAATGCTTTGAAGCAATAGCAGAAGAGCAGAAATATTTGGACTTTTTTTTTCCAAAGAATCCAAAGAGAAGCAGATAAATAAAACAATATTAACCAGAAAACAGTATCAAACCAAGAGAAAGCAGTCATCATTAATTCCAGACAGCAACCCTCTAGACAAACACTGGAACATTTTTTGCATGCACTGCCTGAAGACTTGGCTGTGATGCAGAAGCCCACTAGAGCTGCACAAAAAAGAAGGAGGCAGCACCTGGCCTGGGTCTCACAATCAAAGGGTGCCTATTTCACCAGCCACTCCTCACACCTGATGGGCCTTGACAGAGCCTTTTACTTCAGCCCTGTGAAGTCTTTGAGACACCATGCTTAGATCAAGGCAACAGTAATCAGGGGATTATTTCATATTCTCTTTACTGCCTTACAGTTATGAGCACAGAGGAACAGAGAAATAAACCTCTCACTTGTCAAGATAAACAACAGATTAAAGAAGAATTTAGATGCTAACTTCAAATATAAAAGAGAATGACTCTACAAAAATCATCTTTATACAATAAACTAATGTGACAAACCAGTCAGTAACTTGCTTGAGAACTCAATTTCAAAATCCTTGTCCTTATAGCTTAAATGACTCAGATGGAAATTTGTCCACTCTATTTCCACAACCTAACTCAGTGAGACCCACTGCAGGGAATGAAGGCAAAACAATCAGAATTTATATCATAACTAGGAAGAAACTCTGCAGCTCATTTGCTGCTTTTTACTTCACTCTATTAGTCCTTAAGTTCCCCATTTTAAATCTCTGCATGCTTTTGTCTGTTGGCCTGCAACAAAAACATATAGAAGGCATTTCTGTGATTCTACAAATGTTCTTTCCACTATTACTTTTGCCTCAAGACTTGCAAAGTCTTATTCCCTTAGCAGGAAGTCATACACCTACAGGTACAGACACTAGTCTAAATAAAAGTGCCATAAATGCCAGTCCTTGAAGAGAGGAGAATTTTTCTTTAAACAAAGAACATGAATCTATCAACCAGAGCCTCTCTCCTTCAAAGAGAATGTCAATATTTGGAAGTTTCTGAAAACAGGGATAAATCATCATTCTGAAAATGGAAGAATTTAGAAGTTTATAACTAAAGAATTACACATTAACCAGGTACACTTAAGAGATACTTGAATTGTTGCACCTAAACCACTTGCATTTAGAATAAGAAGTTTCAGAATAAGAGTCATTTTAGAACAAGAAGTTTCAGAGTCTACTAAAACTGCCTGTATTCCACTGAATATTTTAACAATGTTTGCAGCATAGTTCCTAACGAAATGTTTGGGCACATCATCTTATTACCAGGACAATCCAGAATATTCTGAAAGAGCCATTTGCACAATGTGATATGAAACTGGATTTTCCCCAAAGGAAACAGAAGCCACCAATCATTGACAGAAGATGAGACCAAGAAAGAAAGGAGGTCTCTGAGGTGGAGAATTGATCATTTATGCCCTGAAACTTTTGGAATGTCATCTAACTGTAGCCTCCCAGAGCTCTGAATGGTTACAATCTCTAATCCATCTCTCCCTCAGAAGCTTATTTTAGTATTTGTCTTTTTGGAACAGCTAACCTAATGACAACAGTGCAGACAGACAGCACAGAAGCTTCTCAGATGTATTTATGGACCACAACTATTGAACAGAGATGGCCTTGTCAGAACAAGCTATGGGACAAGATTATCCAACTGTGACAAGTGATGGGAAATTCTGTAGCAGGAATCCATAATTACAGAAAAAGAGAGACTTAGGTAAGTAAAGGTTCTTATTTTCAGGACTATGACTGTCAAGCAACTGAGAAAATGGCACTTGTCAGAGACATTGCTACTTCAGGCTCTCACAGCTCTCTACACTGTTTAGTGTATGGCTTAATTTGTCTTTTCTCCTTTGTAAAAAAGGGTACTTTGAATGCTGCAAAAAGACCATGAAAATTTCTGACTTTTTTACCACACAGTAGATTTCTTCAGGTCAGACTGTTGGCAGTAATCACTGCTGTTACCTTCTCTTACACCCAGTTCAGCTGCTCAGTTCCATTACATAGGAGGAGCAGCACAGGAAGCACCAAATGTGTATTGCTGTACAAAACAATGTCAGCTCTGAGCCCACTGACAAAACTGCTACTCAACAATGAAAAGGAATTCTCCTCTGCTACAAGCACCTCATACTTAGAGCTCTGCAGTGTGGCAGAGCAAGGACTGCAAGAACATCACTACAGTCACAAGTACCTACTGTTAAGGCTAGGTGTAGCCCAAGAATAATTCTTTCTGGAATGCCTTTGATCAGAAGTCACCAGCATAGCAGGGAACTGAAGATGCTGAGTGGATTAAACAAGACCTGCACTAAGGAGAGACACAGCTGAGTCTCTGAATATGTACTGAGCATCACTGTTATGACATTGAAAATGAAATCTCTTTGCATATCCCATTAGCTTCTTGACAACCACACACATTGCAACATGTATGGCATTCAAGTGCTCTGCTAATATCCTTACATGGAAACAACAACAGAGAATTAGTGAAATTCAAAAGCTCACTCCTAAACTCCTCTGAATTCATTTTGTATCGGACTTTAAAGACAGAGAAGCCAGCAAAGCAACTGTGTCTAAGAGATAATTCAACAAAATCTGGCACAAAGGGCCAAGAGAATTCATACAATCAAAAAGTCAGACACGTATGCTTGTAATGACCACACCCAAAATCTCTCTCAGGGCAGCTGGGCTGCTTTTCATGACACTCTGAAGAAGTAGGAAAGGGCAAAAGGAAATGAACATGAACAGGATAAATGTAAATAGGATAATTCAAAAAATCAAGGGCTAACCAACATGTAGAACAACAAGCTCCAGAATAAGCAAAGGTGAAGAACCTTAGCCAGAGGTCAGATGAGTCAGACACTACATATAAAATCTGCGTAACTGCCTTTGAGAGCAAACTGCTGTGCAACAGTAAGGATCATCAGGACTCTGAAATGGTGGCCACCAACTACTACAGCCTCATCACAGGGACCTCCAGTCACACATGAAAAGCAGATCCAAGAGCTGGACTTCAATCTGACACAACCAACACCTGCCTTTTACATTTGGGTGTTTTTGAATGCACCATCTAGATACTTTAAACATAAAGAAAGAGACAAGGCATCACATTATTTCCCTCATTCCTTCTTTTCCCTTCCTCGCCCTTCTCTCTCTGTTTTTTTTTACCTGGAACTGATCAGATGCACATGTGTTCATCTCTGGTGATACAGGAGGTGTCTGTCCTATTGAAGCTATTTTTTCTGCTGCAGATATTGGTTTCAAAGGTTCCTTGGTAGGTTCTAACATACCCTGAAACAAACAAACAAACAATCTAATTTTTAAAAAATTACTTGAACACACAGAAACACAAATCTACACGTATTTCAAGAACTGCAGATGCCAAAAACTAGAACACACTACTAGGCAGTACTACCCTCAACTAAGGGCTTGGGGGTAATAACCATGTATCTCTGGGACACTTCCAGAGGAGCAGGAGTAGATGGAGCAGGGGGAAATCATCCTGGGTCCTTAGGCCTAAGGAATAGTTCAGAGCCAGTAACAGAAACCCAAGTGTTGAGCTGGAGCCTGCTTTCAACTTTCAGTAATGTAACTTAAGCTGGAGAAAACAGTTACTTGATAAGGTGATGTCTTCTCCTCCCAATTGTGTGTAGACTGTTCCAGAAATATCAAATGACCCATCACAAAAGTAAAACTGCATTAATTCCACTTCAACAATTAAGTAATCCACAAGAAACAAATCAAATTATCAGCCTTCAGAATGATATCAAGAATGATAATTACTGAGATGCAAATAAATGCATTAAGAATCATTAAGAAAATAAACTCACATTTTTAATTTTAAGCAAACATTTAAAATATAGATAATATTGTGAAAAATGTCTGAAATCTGATAATGAAAAAAAAATGATGGTGAGAAGATCTACAGACAGCCCAAAGTTTGCACTGAGACATGCCAACCACCCGAGAACAATGAGAAACCCCCAAATAAAAGCATGGGATTTGCAACTACAAAATTCTAAACCATTTTCAGGAAGTCACTTGCCAAGCTCAAGCTGTCCCACAAATGCTTCTACACCATATTAGGGGAGCTTTGAATTTACCCACCAGTTAAATAATTTCTTTTGGACAACAGAGAAACACAGAAAGCAATGTGGCAACAGAAAACAACAAGCCACTTTATTCCTACTATCACTGCTATCCAGCTTATTGTGTGCAAAAGCACATAAAAAATTTAGGAGATAATTGATCAGCAACAACAATCTGTTGCAAAAAATAACTGTGTGTTGCAAACACAGCCCTGCTCACAAACAGGAAGAAAACAGCAATATCTCTGAGTTGTTTTAACTATCTGTATCAGAATACCAAAGACATCCAAAGAAATACATGAGCTGACCATGATGCATCAGAAAACTGTACAGATCACTCTATAAAATTAACCTAAGTAATTAAATCAGCCTAATATAAACCAAAGAAAACTATTTTTTTACTATTCCATTTGTGGATGATCATATGAAAACGTAAGTGTGTTTGTATATGTGTATACATACACATGCACTGTTTTTTGAGAAAAAAAGAACATTTATTCTGCTCAGACTAGCAAAAATCACAAACTCTATCTTCTCCCTGTTTTTACCAAATACTTCTTTCACTTAAAATCAAGTATCTGCTCGCACACATAATGAAAATTATTTATTTGGTAATTCTTTTCTAGCATTTCTACTGATGCCTAAGCCATAACTGTCCTTACAAAAATATCTTTCAGCACACTTGCTGTTTAATGTAATTTAATATATTTCATTATACGATGTTGCTGGAACTATAACAAAAAAATAATACTAAAAAAAGCTTACCAGTCCTGCTGCATACATGGGTACTATAACAGGCTGCTTCTTGTTGCCTGTAAAGAGCTGATAAAACAACAACAACAAAGAATTTACTTAAAGAGTTTCTATGGCAGTGATGGAAACGTTTTTCAATGCTACATAAATAGTATCACAGAATAAATACTACGTTAATTATAACACAATGGTTAAAAACTAATGCAACTTTTTATATGAATAGGGCTCATAAAAGGTTGCCAGGTGGTCTGTCATGACCAACCATGCTCTGCAACTACGCAACTGGGAGAAGGCATTCACACAAAACACTTGCACCTGATTCTACACAGAAAGCAGCCTCGTTATTTAAAAAAAGCAGCTTCACTGGCAGACTCACAATATTTCTTGTGTCGATTCCCAGGGAGCACAAAAGCTTTTTGTTGCTGTGGGAGCCACCCCACTGGTATCTCAGTCCGTACGCATCGTGGATGTCCTGCAGCTCTGCCCACACGTCCATCAGCTCCCTGCACAACCCATCAGAAATCAAGTCATCATTCAGAAAAAAAACAGCTCAGCAGCCTTCAGCATTTATTCTAGTTTCTAATCCAAGTGACTTATTATACATTCCAATTAAACTTATGACCAGGCAGAATACCCAGGGGAACTAAAACTGCACGGTGCTCTCAGAACAATTACAGTTCAGACTTCTTACTGGAAAATGATGTCCACGGCAGACAGGACCAAGCCTGCTTAGACTTCACCATCACATAAATAAATACAGTACCTCATAGCAAGTGTAACTAATAAGACACATTTGGTTAATTCAGAGACATCATTGAGAAGAAGATGATAGGCTGCTGAGTTGCTAAGTGAAGTACTCCTGGTGTATGCATTCTGACAGAGAGCTGATTTTCACTCGATGGCTTCTCAAAATGCTTGAAACAAACACCTCATTCTAAATTACTGCCATATGTGGTTCAAGTTCATTTTGTATTTCTTGCATTGTGGTTTCTTACCCAGTACTTCCTAAGGTCTCCTCAGTTGTTGTCTGCTTTTCACCTGCTTCCAACAAATGATTCAAGGAACTTATTTCTTCTTCAATTTCAGCAACAGGCATGGAAGGAAAACAGACTTCAAATATTCGTTCCAGACGACTTAGCAATGTTGTCTATACCAAAGAGAAAATATTTACATCAGGTTTTGCTAACTGCTATAAAGATAAGTCCAATATTATAGCAAGATGGAAAACAACTTATAGCTAAAACAAGATTACACTTACCACAGAATATTAACTGTCAGAGGACCACAAGACTCTTTTAAACACCAAATACAGGCTTCTAGCTACTAAGAAACAATAAGGATCTGGCCCTCTGCAAAGTGAGTTCTTACAGAAGAGCCCAAAGTCACTCTGTCAGAAATTAGCAGAAAATGTATGCAACAAGATTTATGCTATATAAGGATAGTGTCTCAGCAATATAAACAGCATATATTGGAACTAATGGTTTCCAGGCACTTTAATTCCAAAGCATGCACTGAGCCTTGGCAGATGGATCTACCATGAAAAACAAAATAAAACAAAAGTCAAACCACTTTTGACTCAAAAAGAAAACCCCAATCCCTTTCCTTTTTTTTTGAGAAGCATAGTATGCTGTCTTCTTCTCAAGTTCCTCCCTTACATTTCTATTTTCTCTTTCATATTTCCATAGGCAGGATTTCAACTTCTTGTACCTCTGTCAACTGGTCTTGGACATCAGATGTACTAATGAACGAGAATTTTTTCCCCCCAGTTCAACCCATTAAGAACAGGTAAGCATCAAGCTTTTATTATTTATTAAAATACCAATTGCAAGGGGATGCTTGTAAAAATTAAATGAAAGCCTTTTTAAATCATTTTTGCCAGAAACACCCGAATCTCTTTTCTTGCTAAGGAAAGAAGGCACAAGCCTTGCATTCAGTGCAGTGTTTCCATCTTTCTAGCTCAGTGCTCCTCAACAACCACTTTCCCACTCCTCTGCTGCAACACACACAGGGCAGCATCCAGCAGCTCCAGCACCTGCTTTTCCACTGGGGAAATGGAAAAGAAACAGAGTAGGTGGAAATCCCAGGAGCATCCCACGGCATGTGCTGTTTTAGCTGTGCCAGCAGAGCCCTCCTGTGGAGATGCAGCATATTCCAGCAACAATGGAATTTACACACGTAAGCCTCAAAATAGAGGGTTTTTTCTTACAACTGAGATGAGGTGAAGTTCAGAAAAGCAAGGCTGTAGGAGGAATTTACCTGTTTTAGTTAGGTCAGTCGATACAACTGGGACAAAAAACTTCATGCAGCAAAATACCTGCTTCATGATTCCAGGAGTTATCTACAACATTTCTCATTTGAATTTTTAGCTGAAAATTTGCCTCGTCTCTAATCTCAACTAAGCAACTCATTGACCATGCACATCAGCAAAGATAACAGAGGTAAACATGTTATCAGAATGTCTGGATTCTGTATTGGAGCTGGGATGATGAGTCAGGAACTGGGATCGAGTCTGTCCAGACTATTCTTTCTATTCAGCCACTAACTGCAAAAAACAGGAAAATGAACTGGCTTAGAGCATCAGCTCTTCAGTTTTACTACCTGTGAAAGAAATGCCTGACAGGGACAGCCACCAGGTACAGTCACTTGCAAACCATAATGTAAAAATGTGCAAAGATCTGAGTTCAGAGCATACCTGACTCACCTTTTTTTTAATCTTCTTTATTACCTTTCAAGGTAAATTCTGACCATAATGAGCCATGTTCTACAGTATATCATTTTCCTTTTAATCATCTCTCAATGCTCAATCATTCTGCCCATACACTAAGTTGCAATACTTGTAGGCTGTTTTGTGTTTGTTGACCAGAACTAAGACACTAACTTATATTTTTAGGAAGTGAAACAAAACAGTATTCCAGATTCTAACCTAATGCTTCAGCACCCAAAAGCATGCTCTGCTTCAATTTTAAACCTTAACTTTGCCTACAATATATCACTTCCCCTTATCTTACATCAACAGGTGATGCTTACTTCATTTCTATAATACAGCAAGAGTCCATATCCCCAGGGAAAAACAAGAGGCAGATGAATGGCATTGGATCATGGAAACAGCAAGGCATCCCATTTCTTGAAAAGGATCAACATGCTAGTGACTAAAAATATGCTTGCTTAGGTAATGAAAGAATTAACAGAACATCTCTAAGAACCAAGCTGCATCTCAGTCAGTGTCACATTTCAATTCTGAGTTTAAGAATCGTGCCAAAATTTCAGGAACAGCTTAACTATAGCATTCTTTACACTTCCTGTCATCTTTTCTAAATTTCCAGCAATGCTTAGCCCTTTTTCTATACAACAAAGAATGGTTTCCATAGCAAAGCAGAGCAATTAATTCTGTATGTGCAAATGGACAAAGGGATGAGTGCACAAACACACATCTCCAGGCAGTGGTAATGGAAGCAGCTGAACTTGTTCTTCTAATTGGTGATGAAATCCTGTGGTCACAGCTTCCAGGTATAAAGGGCATCACCAAGATTTTAAAGCCAGTGTAAATGTCCACCTCCTACAAACTTCAATCTGTTATTGCATAAATCAGACTGCAAAGAAATAATATGTACAACCAGAAGTAATGTCATATCTGTCTTTCTGAAGAGAAGAAAAAAGAAAAAAAAAAAGGCAGAAAACAAGATTTTTTATCAATTTTTCATGTCACTAAAAGTATTTGATACCTGATTGTTCTCCATGGCCATTTGAGAATAATTCTTGAAGGCACTTACAGAAGATGTGAAAAGGGTACAGCTGCCATTAAACCTTAACTCTGATTCTCCAAACAGTTGATACAAAAATAAATAAATTTATTTATTGATAAGTTTAAACCCTCACAGTTTCTGTAAATGCACAGAAGATTTTGATAGACGCTTAAGATATGTGGTAATCACCACCAGAACAGAAGAAACTATCAGAGATACTTCTTTTACATAAGCATAAGCACAGGATTAGAATTTATCTCTGTGGCAATTAAACGGGGAACAAGATCCATCCAGCCCAAAGTACTTGGTTTACACTATTTGGTTTTCTCCTTTTTCCCCACCACAGGGCCATAGAATTCATTATCCCCTTCAACACAGCAATTCTTCACTGACCACCCAGCACACCAAATCCTCCCCACTGCCCCCCACGTGAGCCCAAGAGTGACAGGTCACTGCCTTTCTTCAGAGCTATGAAAAGAGGAGATAATAAAACTATTTCTATAAAAAATTTCTAAGTGTGCCTTAGAAATGACACACTTGAGCCCCACTACAGAAAGAGCAGACACAAATGGCAGTTTTCACCACGTGACCGCTGTAATGCTTCTGTGGGTGAAGTTTTGGGCAACTCTGGGTGCAAGAGCAGAAAAAAAGCCAGCCTTGCTCCTCTCCACAGCTGTGATCACGTATGGGCTGTGGAGCAGACACAAGAACTCATCCAGGTGAACTCCCTTTCAAAGACTGGAGTGGCACTTTGTCCTTCTACCCTCTCCCCTTTCCACTGGCCCCATTTTTTAACACAAGCCCTTCTTTTCCCTTAGGAAATCTCTTACATCCACAGCATCTCTGCTGTGGCAGCCTCCAGAGGTGCTTTAGGAAGGGGAGAGTCAAAAACAAAGCATGTTTTTGACCCTCCTCATCCTGCTGCCAAGAAAACAGGCCACAGAGGAAGCAAAACAAAACTCTGGGCTGTTTGCATTTACCAAAGACAAAACCTGAAGACCTAAGAATAAACAAAACCAGTGTAATAGTTAAAATTATTAAGCATATTTAGATATTCGAGCTTATGTGAAATGCAATAAAAGAAATGACATATTAAAGGAGATGGAAATGAGCCTATGAAAGATCCTAGATGCTAAACATATAAAGCAGTGAAGGAATAAAGTCCATATGGACATGACTGGCTTCTAGTTGGAACTCAGAAGCTGAATGAAAGCTCTCAAAAAATGACAGAACTAAGCTCAGAGGCCAAGAAAAGAAAATGATTAACCACTGAGATTTTATTTAACTTAAATCATGAACTCACTGTTCTGCAGAGTGCCTAGCACAGCTTTTTATGACTATTTTAATAAAATAAAGTAGAGGTTAAATGAGAAACTCCCTTTGCTGGGTTTTTTAACAACCCAACCATATTTTCCAGCAACACATTTGCCTTTGAAGAGCTAAGTTGCCATTTACTCTTAGCTTCACCATGTGTGTGCTTGGGATGGGTGTATTTGGGGTTTTTGTTTGGTCAGTTTTATTGGTGTTGTTGATTTTTGGGAGGGGTGGGTCTGGGGATTTTTCAAGAGCTAAATTTCATGATCATACAGCTAACACAAGGGAGCTGAAGAACCAATTTCAGTGGATGCAACTCACCATGGGGAACACACCAATCAACCTCAGTGGGTCTCAAAACTTTGTGGAGTCAAGCATTCAACAAAGCTAAATATTAACTGAAAGCACACAAGCAAACAAACAAATCCCCAAGTTAGCAATTAAATGGGGGCAGTTTTTAATTTGAAACAGTTTATGGACTGTTTAAATTGTGAATTTCTTTTTCACATAGCAATAATTTGTTTCTTTGCCTGAAGCACAGGCACCTCCTCAGAAGCAATGGGAGAACAGTAATGGACAGAAAAACTCCTGAGTAAAGAAGACAAGCAAAGCTTACAAAGAGCACTAGCTTAACTTCCCATGTTTCAAATGTGATGGCTTGTCTCCATCCCCACTTCAAAAGCAGGTAAATATGAGGTAGTGCCATATATTTCTTAGATGTAAAAAAATTGAATTTAGAATTAGTTTCTATTTACATGGGGAATTTATAATGAAAACACTCGTCCTAAACTGAGATCTGCAAGCCAGGAAGAGGATGCCACAAGAGTTAAAAAAACCCTTCATCGACATAAAACAAGGAATCAGATTTTTTTTTTTTACAATAATTTAAAGAATTAAAGAAGGTACTGTTAGTCCTGAACATCCCAAGCCCATTTTTAAAGAGTAACTATAAAAGTTTTGAGCTCAGCTGCAAAGCAAAGCTGAACATGTAGTGGCTTTAGGAAAAAAAATAAAAAAATTAAGACTTCTTTGCTCTTTTTACTGCTTGATCTGAGAGGGTTAGAAACTGCAGGAAAGTTCAGGCTAGAAATGTGAAGATGTCTCTCTCCTTCCTGCTGGAAACTTCACATTTATTCTCCCTCAGCTGAAGAATGCATCAAATATTGCATCTTCCATGCAGGTAAAGTACAGTTTAACAGCTATTTTTTTGTGACTACATAAAACTCACTGGCCATTTCAGTTTGTCATGTTGTTATCATCTACTAGTGCTGTACTAACTTTTCAGTCAAGACTCTGAGAGGAAGCACAGCAAATGACACTTATGTGTACAAAACGGGAAATAATTTTGTCCTGGGATATATAAATAGTAATGCTAAAACAACCCCCTCTCAAACTATTTTCTTTTGTAAGATTCCCCTCAGCCAGTCTGAAAAAGAGCAATTATGGGCTACTTTTAATAGTCTGATTCCTACTGTTACTCAGCTGGAAATCCTTCAGAACTGTGCTGCGGACTTAAAACCCCCAAACCTTTCCAGAAAGGTCTATTTACATAACTAGCTAATACTACTTTAATTTACCTTACCGAAAGTCTTTATGGTCATAATTACTTTTTTTTTCCAAAAGGATTATCATTGCCCAAGACAGAGAAGACTCCAAATGACAGTGATCCAGTGCTTTCTTTGTCTTGGTGCATATTCCTGGCTTAGTAACTGTGCCTCGCCCACACTGATTAATCTGAAGAGGCAGAGCTTTCCAGCACAGGCTCTCTAATAAGTGGAGAACCTTAAAAGCCACTTGGAGGACTGTTCACCTTTTCCTTCATCCCTTTCCAGGATTTGTTAACTCTCAGCTAAATCAGGTAAGGTTTGGCCTTCCAACCCAGCCCTTCTTTAGCTCCTGTTCCTCTGGAGATGCCCATGCTCCTTGCACACAGGCAGGCACAGCCGTATTCCCCACCCACACGATTACCATGGATTATTACTGCTCTTGTGCCTCACTGCTGAATCTTATATATATATATATATAATCTTAATGCAGCAGTATCCCCCTCAGCTGACTAATGTTCAGCACTAGCTCATGGAAAAAGCTGTGCTACAAGCTTTATATTCATCACAAACACGACTTGGTAGCGTGCAATGTGATCCCATAGAAGGGACTAAGGTTTGCTCAAGACTTGTTGGATCGACCAGTTCACCCACAACTACATCCCTAAATCTGTTCATCAACACAAAGGCACATCTCTAATGCAAACTGCAGCCATACTGAAAGCAAGCATTGCCATCTTTTCAGCTGAAGAGAGAAACTAAAAGGATTAATATGGGTTCAGATGGTATCTGTGTGTACACCGTGCCCTTTCTCCTCTCCCCTCTACACAGAAGTACTGAAGAGAAGAGGCCAGGATGATACAAATCCTGCACTGTGATTTGTGAGCAGGATTCAGAGAGCCTGAGACCAAAGGCAAGGAAGAAAAGACCATGATCTTTTTGCCACTACATAAGGTCACTTCTGTGAACTCCCCTCCCCTTAGTTTTATCCTTTATAGTGTGTATTTTCCAATAAAAACTGGATTAAATAGTTTAAGCAAAGCCTGTTTTTAATTAAAGATTATACCAAATCCACAGTCTTCAGTTTGCCCATCGTAAAATCAAGTTTGCACTCAGAAAGCAAAATATTTTCCTGCCATCTCCACATTCAGAATTTACAAACTAAGAAACTGAAAGGAAAACACACAGAGACCTTTTCAACAGAAACTTGAGCTACTGATAAATAACTTTGCTTTCATGCAGCATTCTGATGGATGAAAATTGCTGTATACATTATTTCCACATTTAAACAGCAGCGCTGCTGGCTAAGTATTCCATTTTCTGCTTTTGCAAAGAATTCCATTAGGATCATTCTGTTTGTAAACCATTCAGGATTCTTTCACTACCACATTACAGTGACTCTCCCAGCCTCACCATCACTGATCAAGTGTATTCAATATCTTGTATACTGATCCCAGCTCACCTTTAGCGTAAGCTGAGATCTCAATTTCCCCATCTATCTCAAGTGTCTAACACAGGCAGTATTTCTCCCTTGTACACAGCCTGCTGCTCCCCTTTGGGTTGCTACAGCAAATGCTTTTTAGATCTGCCAGTAATACATTGATGCAAGTGATCCCCTCCTCCCTATCCTTCTTTAGGCTGGGTAATAAAAACTTTGCTCTCTTCCCTCTCACCAGATTTGTCTTGCCTGACAGTATTTCTGCTTTTGCATCAAACAGCTGCAGAACTAAGTTGAATACATGGCAAACAGAAGATTGGCAACTCCTTTAAAATGCCATATTTTGTGTTTTGACCCCAGTGACACTCTCTTAAATGACAGCAAGGAAGCTGATTAAAATCTGAGTTTAATTTTACTAAGACTCTGCACTCAGAGTACCAGGACTGTCTGCTGGCTCATGTTGACTCATTAGTTAATCTCTGCTTCCAACAGCAATTTAGCTGTGGCTCAATGGATTATAAACAGAATTACTATTTCACCTTAAAGTAAGTATTTTTTTAATATAAAAAAGTTTTCATGGATCCTTCCACAACTTAAAGCACTTACAAAATAACTACTGTTTTTAAGAGTTAACTGAAAAAAATGTAGCAATTGACATTGCATGGCTAAGGAAACTATTGCAGCAGAGAAAACAAGTCCAGCTCAACTTCCTCTCCAGTTTATTTGTGTAAAACATTCTCTCAGCTGTACTTCCTCACTGGCAGAGGAGGGAGATCATCACTTTAGATCCAAACAGTCAAAACTGACTGTAGCATAAAGAGAAGGAATGAAAAAACTTGGAAGTCTTAAAATTTGCTTTACAATCTAATCAAACCACTGTATAGCTTCATGGCAGACTAAGTAAGGAACTCCCAATTTAACCTGACTTTTATCTTTCATTGAGGCAGACTTGGGGAGGAAAAACTTAATTTTCTTCTGAAGGTCTGTTTTTATAAACATCTACATTCAGAAACATTTTCTATTTGAAACCTACCATAAAATCACAGAAAACCTTAAGTGAAAATAAATATTTGAAACCTTCAGACTGTCCCTTAATATGAATTAATTTCTAGAAAAAAAGGGATGATTTACTAGAATCATCTCCCCACCCCATTTCTTTCTCAGATTTTGGACACTCATTCAAGTGGCAAGAGAAACAATTGAGATCAACTGCACTGATGACCTCAGTACTCTCCAATTTTATGGGTGACTAGATAACAATAGATTTTGCTTTCAACTTAAGAAATGGACCAACACATTCAGGTGATAAGGCAAACACTTGCACAGACACAAAAATCTGCCTACAGGTTTACTTGGGAACCTTTTTTTTTTTGCCTTGTGAAATCTCTTTGAGGTTTGGAGTGTTAGTCACTGCACGGAACAGCAAGCAGGAAGAGCAAGGACCTGAGGCTCACAGCTTTTAACGTGACAAGAAATCAGTGCTAAGTCCCAAAAGCTCCATTTGCTGATGCTGGCAGAGCTCCAGCTGGCACAACCTTCTGAAAAGCCATTTCACCTGTCACTGGTAGGAAATGGGAAGAGGCAGGGCTGTCACTGAGCAAGGTCCTGAAAGAAAGGACTTACCTCATTTCCTTTTATTACCAGAGAAGATCCAAACCTCTCAGACACATATTACCACTAACATCCTTTACTGCTGGTGTTGCTGCACGCTTCAAAAAGACAGAGCATACTCTAAACTACTCACATGGAATGACGTGAATAAAAAGAAGCTTTGAAAAAAATTCTAAACTGAAAACTGTTGCTCTGAATTTTGTAAAAGTATTATTAAATGCTTAACAAAAAAAAAAAAAAGTCTTTGTATGAATAGCCACAGATCTCAAAATGACTGTCAAAAAGGCTTAGGAAGTAACTAATTAGGAATTTATGAATACTTAGCAACAAAAGCAGAAAACATAGGAGAGGTGGTAAGAAATAAACCTATTTACTTCCCCCTCCTGGAAACTTCTAATTAGAAATAGCAGCAGCTTTAACAAATCACTGGTCCTCTGTTTGTGATGTTGCTATACTGTGCAGCTTCCCAAAATTAATATCTAACAGAGATTTATTTTTAAAGAACATTTAAAGAGTTAACTTCCCAGAAATTTGAATGCCCAAGACAGAATTCCACAGCTTGTGTTTTATCATGCTGTCTGCTCCAAGTGAATTACTGCAGCTATTTACAAATCAAATCATCATTTTTAATCAGATTTTGAAAACACTGAGATAGAAAGGTAATGGAAAATTTTGGGAATCAGTAACCCCAGCTCCCAGCCACACCACTATTTTACAAAAAGGCAACAGAGTGCCTCCCCAAAAGGCAGTAAACAATGAAGCAAAAGGAAAAACGATCACAGGCTCTGAAATGTTCACGTTGGCTTATTCCTTTGATCAATTTACGTAAAGGATCACACGTAATCACCCAAACAAATTCCTACAAGCTCCAGCACACCCTGCTTGTTTGTCTGTAACAGTCCTGCAAAGATCTGCAAGATCCAAGCACAGAATCATGTTTCATATCAGCCCGTCTCACACAGCACATTAAATCTCTCCTAAAAAGCAAACAAGGACTATTCAAATATTTGCTGTACGCAGAAGCAGGAACCAGAAAGAACTGTATGCATAAGAGCAGAACAAGACTGAGGAAGACCAAACAAACCCTTACCTGAACTGAAGGTGGCAGCTCTTGGGATTGTTTGCTGATAGTCCCTTGGCAAGATGCTAAACCAACACTGTCAGTCTTGTGTGACACCGGGCCATCACTCCTGGCAGGCACGTCTGTCCTATGTGACTGCCACGTCTCTTTTCTGTGATGAGATTCACCAGCCTGCTCATCTCCAAAGGCAGCCCAAGAACAGCTGTCTTTTTGTTCATCTTCAAAAGCATTCCAGTCTGCAGCCTGGTTACAACCTGCTGAACTGAAGTCCGCAAAGTCATCCGAGTCCTGGAAAGCAACGCTCTCATCTTGAGGTTTTGGCACTGAATCAAAGTCTCCAAATTCAGTATCATCACCGTTTTCTACCTCAGTAGTATGCTGGGAGTCTAGTCCAGAAGTTTTACTGGTAGTATCACATTCTAAAGTGTCAGCAGCCTGATTTAGTTCAGCTTGGTCCAAACTTGCTGGTTGCTGAGAAAAAGTACTCGTGTCCCTGAATTCACCAAATTCCTCGTTAGGTTCACTAATATGCGCAGGCTGTTCAGAAGTTCTTTCTGAGTCTAGAGCATTCCCAAAGGTGGGAGACGCACTGCTGACTGAACCAAAGTCCCCAAACACATCATCATGTTTGTCACTGCAAGCTAAAGCTTCAGTGCTACTTCCACCATTCTTGAGATCTTCAGAACCACCCAGCTTTTCTCCTGCAGGATCACCGCTTAGGCTTTGGATCTGATCAACCTTGATGTCGTCCGCTGCCTGTGAAGAATCCTCAGGCCTACTAAAATCTTTGCCATTCTCTAGGTGATGTTGTCTTCTCCTCCCACTGTGCTCTCCATTCTCTGTAGTGCATATTGAACTTCCAGTTGTTTGAGACGTACTAGAAATTGCAAATTCCAGTGCTGAGGGAGCCCGCTCACAACTAATTTCTGAAATGCGAACCTCCTCTTCGCTGTGGGTTACTCGGTTTATTCTGTTGTTCTCCTGAATGCTCACTGAGTCTCTTTCACTAAGAGCACTGCATATTGTAGGCCCTGTTCCCTCTAAATGGATTGGGGTTTTGTTTGAGAAGGTAGCAAAATCTGCAACATCTTCACCTGAGCTAGGCATTGAGCTCCAATTCTGCTCAGTACTACGGGTGCTAACAGTTTTCAGTCCCTTTGAGTCACCAGTACTGTCTAGATCTTCTGTTCCCTGAGGATTTACAGGGTCTGATGCTGCAAATCCGTTTGTTAGAATCTCTAGACACGGAAGCTTCTCACCATTACAAGCATCTATTTGCTCATCCTGGCTCTCAACTGTTATCCCAGTTCTAACCACATGAGAAGAAAAACCCTCTGATTTTCCAGTGTTGTCTCTTTGTTCCCCCCTTCTGTTTACATCTTCTAAAGCAGTACCTGAAGTTCTAAACTTAGATTTTTCTTTGATAGTACTAGTAGCTGACATATCAGAAAGCTCCTTAGTATGAGTGGGAAGCTCTGCAATGCAGTCTTTATCTTTACCATTTTTAACAGACGTGAAAGTTGCGATGCTAGCTACATTGTCAGAATAATCATGGAGTGGGATGAAATGATTTGTGGGTATAAACTCTTCCTTTGGATGGCTGTAGTCCGGCGTATCAAAATCAGCAAAAGCTACGCCAGCAGTGCTCACACCAGAAAATCCTCCAAACTCATCTTCATCGTCATCATCAGCTCCATTGTCAAGTGGTGGAGGGGATGAGGAGTACATTCGAATAATGTCTGGTTCCATTGTTTGGTTCTGCTTCAACATCAATGTATTTCTGTATGAGGGGAAAACAGAGCTATATTAGCACTTGGACAGCTTCTGTGTCCTTGTATAGTTCATTTTTACAGTTTCACGCCTCATTTTTTTAAGTGTGTGTATATAGGTCAGTATCTGTGTTAGATATCAGAAAGCAACATTCCCCAAACCCATTTGTTTTACAAGTAACAAAGAATCTATTGGGATGGTTCTTCTAAACTACTACATGATCAAATTGTCAGCACAGAGCTGAAATTATCCTCTTGAGCTGTAACTGGCGTAACTAAATTCAGTTTTAACTCATCAGTTCTCTGCCTCTCATCAGCAGCAGTTCACAAAATTGCCAGTGACCCTGGTCCACCTTTTGCCACACTCCTTTGTGTGCTCAGGTGTGTGACAGGAATTAAGCCACTCCATGGGGTATGCCACAACAGCCAAACACATAAGGGACCTTCACCAGCATCAAAGACTTCAAAAAGTGTTTCCATAAGCTCTGACATTGTGAAGGAGTGGAAGAAGGAACTGCTGTTAAAACCACTAGACAGGAACTGCTGCCCTACTGTTTAAGTCTCTTTCTACCAGTCCATGGGTTTCTGTTTGGTTGCCCTGTCCTCTGGATTTCCTACCCACCAAGCCAAGACACTGCCTCCACAGCTGCTGCCACCAGCCTGCTTCTGCCCTAGGAACCAGCTGAGAAATGCCATCATGATGCCACCAGTAAAACCTAGAGCCAAACACACTTCATCAAAACCTCTTCTCAAAAGGAGAGCTAAGCACGATTATTCATAAAATATTTAAACACAAATCACTAAACCACAGGGGGAAAAGAAAAAAGAAGAAAGTATTCCCATGGCCTAGATAGAAACAGATTAAGGACTTTGTCTTAACATTGCAAACCCCTAAAGGAACAAGCCAGGTATGGATGGAAAATTTTCTTTCCTAATGAATCATCTTGACTTTTTCAATGCTGTGTGCAATTAATGAAACAATAACTACTGGTACGTATAGACTCACAGTTGTGCACATCAGTAAACTAGTGTACACCTTAAAACCCTTCAAAGAAGAGCTCACACTAAGCTCTCTCCATTTCAAATGATACTTGATGTGAATGAACTGTAACAACACTAAGCCTCACCTACAGAAAAAGAGTGGAAACAACCTATACATGTTAGCAAATATTTGAACTTCTAACCACAAGAATAAGTGCAGACTTTACAATATTAGTTATGCAACATAGACAAAATGTGATCTTTATGTCCAGTGCCTTTAGCAAACAACATCATAAAAGCACCTTAAAAGCAGCACACAAAGGATAAAACAGCAACAAATGAAGCTCTGCAGTTTCTCTCAAGCACCACATACCACGCACCTGATATTTGCCAGGAAACTGGCGTCCTTGAGGTGACTAACATACTTACAATTTCTTTTTGAAAGGGTAGTTTGCAGTCAGAAAAGTACATCGTGCTTATCAGATGAAACCATGAAGTAATTTGTAACACAACATGCAAACTGAAGGGAACTGCAAAGGAATTCTGTTTAGAATAAAGCCGAAGTTGTCAACAAGCTCCCACATAGGCTTACTCAGCACCAGCTGCTTAACAAGGTATTTGAGAGAAGAACTTCACTCATTCTAAACTTCTGAACTTTCCCATTAAAAGAAAAAATTGTCTCTATGGTTCATCAAAAAACATGTGTTTTAAGATTGAATCTTTGCAGATTTATAGGCTTGTATATGTTGGTTTTCAGCTGAGTTATTTGAAGGATCACATTCAAGTCTGTATTAGTAACTACACCACCTTACATTAGTGGATCTCATTTTGGCAAGACATGTCAAGAAAAATTAATCTTTAACCTATACCAGCCATAGATCCATACACTCTCCATCATAACAACTCTACCCATTTTCTTTTGTTGACCATTTACTGTATGACTACTTTAACCTCAGCCAAAAATAAATCACAATCGAGTTGAGAACATCCTTGGAGGCAAGGATGATCTAAAATAACCCAAATACACAGTTTCAGAAAGCAAACTGAATAGTGTGAGAGGAGCAAGCATCACAATCACAGGGAATTTACCCACAAGCCTCCTTTTCTTTCCAGTTAACATAAAAAAAGGGGAGACAAGGAACAAGAATAATAAGGATAAAGGACAAAGGTAACTGCATGGGAGCTGAAGCAAATTGCCAAAGCTCAATTGAACATGTAGAAAGATGTCTCTGACCACTTAAAAATTTTTCTCCTGCACAGAGAAACTTTTGACATAGAGCAGAAGAAACTTCCTTCAATTTTTCATTTCAAAGCACTTTTAAAACATCACGGGGATGGTTTACACAGCAGCAGTCCAGCAGCACAATGCTCCAGCTACGTTTCAAAAACAGTTGCCAAAACAGGATCTGCAAGGAACATTAACTGTACATTTAAAAATCTGATCACAGGCTTGATAGTCTTACTACGTGTTTAATCAGTTTAACCCACAAGAACCCACTGCATAACCAACTGCATGGACTTCTGTATATATATTTTTTTTTTTTAATTTAGGTATGTCCAGATATGTTACTGCTGCATTTTAGAAGTCAAACACGAAGAGCTCCAAAATGTAGGAATCTGCATTACAAATGAGTGTAAGGCTAGGTAGACACAATTTACTTGTTGTTTACAGAATTCAAACATATTCAAACTCATACTAGTATTGCCCCTCCTCTTGACTAATTAGTGATAAAGTTTTAAAATGGGCATAATCCCAACTCTCCTCACAATATAAAACAGCATGGGAATTTTATAGTCTTTATGTAGTTTTCTTCAGAAAGAATTTCACTATGGTCCCCTTTCATGACTTCCAAAAGTGCTCTATCTGCCAAGCAGAAACCAAATTAGTTACTGTCCATTGAAACCTGTGGTGGAAACCCACAGGTCTGACAGAACAACTACTTTGTTCCTTATTTCATTTACTTAATCCCTGCTTTGTCTGGCATCTCAAATACAGCTGGAACCGTGGCTTCATCTTTTGTAGTCCTTTTACCCAACTCAGACACATTCTTGGTCAAGACATTCCCCTCCATTATTTCGTAAACCTGGTGTTTCAACTTAGGTTTACAATGTGATTTTACCCAAAGCAGAATTTGAACAAGTTCTATGACCAATAATATGGATTATTTATCATCTTATTCTTAAAGGGAATTGACTGCCAAATTTAAAAGTAAAGTATAAAGCTAAGATGCTCTGTTCTCTTACAGATTTCTTTAAATATGTATTCCTTAAACAAAAAGAAACCACACATTTTTCAGTATATTGTATAATAATAAGGACTGTGATTTGAAGGAAATTATAACAGTTCCTGCTTGTGTAACAGAGCATAACGTGTCTAACTTCTGTGATTTGTAATAAGCAACAACCCAGGTTTCTGGCATCAGACCTTACACCTCGAGGTGAGGAATCTGACACAGTTAAAGTGTTCATGTTTAGGGGATTGCTTTAGTCACAAACAGATTTATGTTGACATATGACAGTAATGTCTGCAGCTCTCAACATTTTAAGATTAGACTGAAGACAGATTTCCATCAATTGCTCATGATGTTGGTACAATATGAGGTTGTACCAACATTTTCTAGGAAAAAAAAATTGTATTCTCTCTTGGATGCCACTTTCTGCATTTCTGTCTTTTACCTATTTGCTTGTTGGGTATTTTTTTTAAACTGGAAATGCTAGTTCTTGCATCCACATGTTTCTTTATATTCCCATTCCAATATTCATTATCAAGGAATTTCTCAAACAAGTTTCAGTACCACAAACAGGAGACCACTGTTTAAATTGTATTATAAATGCAATTCACCAATACACTCACAAGTACACAATGACATTTTACTCTAAAGAAAAAATTGCTGATTATTAGGATTCAAGGTTAAAACCTTTTTTCTCAAGTCACAAGCATCTAAAAATGCAACTCAAATTAATTTGAAACATTAAAAAAAGAGAGAAAACAGGAATCTGTATTGCTAAAAAAAAAAATTGATAGGCATGGAACTGGAAAGAGAAAACGTATATCCTTTTTTATGATCATTAACTAGGCTTTCAAAACATTTACAACAAAACCAGGCTATCCTATTATTTGTTTGCAGTAAATAGGGAACAATACACGCTTTCCTCACACACAGAACACATCCTTGTTCACTACCTTTTTGCAGAGTAATAGCAACGATTTTTAACAAAGACCAGGCAGCAAAGAGAACAATGCAATTACACTACACAAAAGCAGGTATAAATAGTTCCTTCTCTGTGTTTCTTCTGTGGCAAAACTTGAAACAGCATGTTTGGCTCTTACATAAGCCTAAAAAGCCTAAAAAATCAGAAGGTGGCAAAGAGTATCTCTAAAGAAATACTCGAGGCATGAAAATTCAAAAGAAACCCCTTGTAGAGCAGAACGTTTCCTTCAACTCGAGAGGAAGCAAAGCAATGAATAACCTCTCAGCTGTGGATTATTCTGAGGAAAAGCTGAGTCAAGCAAACCATCTCCTCAAAGCATACAGGAAACACAATAATCAGAAATGGCACAATCAAGATCTCCAGGACAGAAATTGCCTTGCTGAAATACCTTACAGTAAAAGCCCTGCAATGGCAAGGAGATGGATTCAAGTCATTAGCTGCTAGCATCTGATCTTTCCAAGAACATTTAACTCTTCCTGCGAGGGAATTCCTCTAGCAAATGCCAAAAATACCACAGTAATGACCAGATTTAGACTTCTTATTACAGCACAGTGTTGGCTTCCAGTGGGAAAAGCTGCCCTTTTCCATTATCCCTTTGCCTTTTCTTTGGCTTATGAGCAATGGAAACCAGATTCCCAGTCTCTCTGCACCTGAGAACCCATTTCTAGAATGGTGCTTGTAAATGAGGAGAGCCTGTCAGTCAGAACAACATTTCTACAACCTAAATTCACTCTGGAGAGAGAGTGTCTGTCCAGGCTGTTCTTAAATTGGTTTAATAAGCTTACTTTTATTTTTGGAAATAGTTACCAGCAAACAAAACATAGCAAGAAAATGTTTACTTCATAAAGCCTCCAAGAAATCAATGTTTTCGATTTTGAACTTAATGCTGTCAGAGCCAGAAGGTCCATTACCCAAAGCAGGAGTTCCAGAGCACCTTTTCTTGGACATGTATTATTTGAGGAAAACAATGTTCTCCAGTTGCAGTAAGGCAAACATATCTAAGCCTTATTTCTCACAACCCAGCATTTGGAATTAATCAATTCCACTGTACATTACTGTGGTTTCAAACACTGAATTTGCTGGACACCTTCTATTGCAAAGTGTTGCATGTATAATGAACATTAAAGTAACACAACTCAGGAGAGTTCCATCAAGAATTTGTCACTAATCTCAGGCAGCCCATTCTTCCTGTTCTCCTGCACTCCTCAGGCTGGCATGAAACACCAGGCACCCCTAGACAACCCAGCCCATGCAATATTCAAACTTCTTTGACAGTGCTGCTCTTCCTCTCATCACTGACAATGCAGGAAAACCAAGTTAGGTGGCACTAAAGTGAAATTTAAACAGATCTTGGATATAACCACTTTCATTTTAAATGTTGTTAAACTACATAAAGAAGCAAAAATGTATTTTCAGTAGTTGTGCTGCTTCACTTCTCCCTGTTTAATTTTGGCTTAGCTGAGGAATTAGAGGAGCTGTTGGAAAATATTAATCTAAATGTTCTGTTGGTTCATGAAACTCCTTTTTTTTTTTTT
>VWYO01009998.1:222-26352 GCA_013400275.1 Rhadina sibilatrix
GCCCCGGCCAGGCCACGGCTGGTGCAGGGAGGGTGGGGAATAGCACGGCGCTGCCGCGGGGAGCGGGGGATGCTCGGCGCGTTTCCATGGCTGCGCCCCGGCCCGCCCGCCCGCAGCCCCCCGGACCCTCTCGCTCCCAGCCCACAGCAGGTCCGGGGCGCTCTCGGGCATCGAGGCGTTCCAGGCATTTGTCCCAACGCCAGGGTTTGGGATCCGAGGCGAGCCCCTCCGCAGGAACGGGCAGAGGGACTCCGGAGCTCGGCTCCCACACGGGAAAAGGCAAAGCCAAGGGCGCTGCCCGTGCCGGGCTGCAGCTGCACCCGGCCGTGGCCTCTGTGCCTTTCCAGCGATGCCCACACTTGTGAGAGGTTTCCCGTGGCTGTCACTGCAGTCCCTCGCCTGCGCGGCCCCACAGGTGGCTGGAGCAGCCGCTGGAAGCCGGTGCTCTCCTGCTGCCCTTGTGAGAACGTGGTCCCTTCTCGCCTTGGTGCAGCTTTCCAGGGACAGTGCCTTGCCACACATCCCAGAGGTTCACACCTCAGCTTGCACACAGGAAAAAAAAGAAAATCAATGTGGAGTGTGGTCTCTTTTGTCTCTCCCTGATGCACCAGAAGTAATTACATTTCAGGAGAAGTAGGTGCCGATCGATTTCACAGGAACAGGGCTGCTTTGCGTGTTGCTCACTCAGAAGGAGAGAAGAAACTGAGAAGTTATTTGATTAATATCTGAGAAGGGAAACCAAGAAGAAAAAGCAGGAAGTCTTCTTATTGTCCAAGGTTTAACCAAGCCAATGGCTAAACCAAAAGCTCTCCTTCTTTCTTTCTTTTTTTCCCAGTGAGGAAACTGAAGACATATATCCATGCATCCTTATTTTATGCCCATTTGTAGCACTTTGAACTCTGCTCCTTCACAGTTTGCAGCATCTTCACTTCATAGGCCATGGGTGTTCAGTAGAAATAGGACACAACCTGTGGCATCTCATAATGTTGTTCACACTCTAGTTTTCTTTAAGCCTCCCAGCTGTTGAAAGATATTTAAATACAAAATCTCACCCAAGACATTAAGCGGGTATCCACCAAAAATGGTGGTAATGGGAGAAGTGAGACTCAGAGACACTTGTGGGAAGTGCCAATGGCAGGTGATGCTGGGACCTTTGAAGATTACCTGGAAGAGCTTTGTTTTACAAAAATGCCACACTTCATTTGAAGATCTTGACTACTCTCTCTTGTCATTATTTGGGAATAGCTTGTACCTCATACAAGGTGCATTTTGGGCAGGAAGTTCTTCATTATGTTCCTCAAACTGTGGTCTCAGTTTCTTTACTTTGATTTTGGTGTTTTATCAGGCAATTCCTGTTCCATCTCAAGTTTTCACCCTTAACTGTTTTAATTATGTACAAATGCAAAATATACCCGTACTTCACCGTTAATAGCTCCATTTGCCTCCTGCATTACTTCAAACACCAATAGAAATATTTACCGTATGTTGAACTCTGACAGTACTAGGGTCTTGGATATTTTTACCTCAGCTTTGTCATAATGCAGTTGCAGTGTTTATCTCTCATTTTTATTTCATATTTAATTTATGCACTATTGGCATAAAAGTAGCAATTATCTTGATTAAAACAGCTTTGTTTAAAGTTGAGATTACTGGAAAAATGCTTAGTTTACCACTGACAACATCCAGGGCTTTTTCTTTTATTAAACAACCAGGGTCCATTTGGCTGGAATTTATACATTATTGTGTTTCCATTTCTGCCATTGAAGTCTGACTCTATAATCCAGAGAATTCCAGAAACAGGAGACAAAAGTGTTTTGCAGTGTTGTGCAAAATGACTGTGATGGTGTTGTGGCAAAAATGCCAAACACATATGAGACAAAATTCTTGTTTACAGCTTTTAATTCTTCTTTTCTGACTCATTTAACACTTTCAGAAAAGATGTAGTGAAAACTCTGATAAATTTTATGACCAGAGTCCACCCTTGGAAGTTTCCAAAGCTGAATGGATAAAGCCCTGGTCATCCTGGTCTGATGTGAGAGGTCACCTTGTTCTGAGCAGGAGGTTGGGCTAGAAACTTCCTGAGGCCTCTTCCAGCCTGAGAGATCACAGCACCCCAGAGAGAGTGACCCTTTTAGTTACAGATCAAAATGTCTCTTTAACAAATGACTTGTCTATTGCTTTCTAAGATGACTTTAAAACTGCTGCCCTCTTGTTCTCAGAGACTTCAGGTTATGCTGATCATGGCCTTAGCTGGTGATTTTCACTCCTGAACCACTTTTGCTTGGCTGGTGGAACAGCTAAGACTTGATCTGAGACCTGAAATGTGAGACTTAGCTGTGCTGCAGATTTGTACCACAGGCTGTGGCCAGGTGATTCTGTGCAAACAGTCAGTGACACTGTCCTTCAGATTTGGGACTTTGTAGGGCAGCTACAAGTGATACCACCACGTTACTCCCTCAAGTGCATTAATCTGACTGGACTCCCTGTCATCCACCATTCAGACACCTTTTGAGCTTTTCCTCTTGATGGATGTTCTCCACATCATTTTAATGGAAAATTGCTGGAGCTGCAACAAATACTCTCCACCGAAGAAGGAGTCAAGTTTTTTATGATTAGGAAGTGACATAGTGAATGCAGAAAGATGATCTTTCTTCTGAATTTTTGTAGGGAACATATTTTTTTGCTTCCTTTGAATGATGTGAAAGGACAGACAATCACCCTTGGGACCCAGCAAAGTAGTATGATTTAAGTAGCTAAAAATCCTCCGTATTTAAGACCAGAGATCTAGACCAGGAAACCTCAATAAAACATGAAAATATTCCTTCATCATATCAGGCTTTTTCTCAGAGGGAAAATGTGGAAATTCATTACTTTTGCATTCCTTGGTTTAGTCTCAGTGCACCTCCTCTGCCAGTAGATTTACTTTTGATATGAATGTGGGAAGGTTTGGCCCAGACTCATCTGCATCCTAACAGGAAGATCTGAAGTGAAACCCCTGTGTAAGAAGGGGTTTTTTTGCAATCTGTCCACTTGTATTTAAGGTGCATAACATGAGGAAAACCCAGGGAAATCAGAAAGCTTTCATTTTAAATCTACCTAGAAATAGCCTCCATACCTCAGCTACTATGACCAAATCAACATGGCATCTTCATCTACCAACATTTTTATAGGCCATTTTGAGAAAATGTACTTTTCTTCCATCTCTCACAGAATAAGATCTAGGAAAAGAAATAAAGCCTCATAGATGTTCTATTCTTTGTGGGTTTCAGTACTCTGAGGCTGACTTCCTTTATCTGAGAAGGAACACAGGCTACAATGCTTACATCCTATTCACAATACTTTATTTAAAGCCATGTTGATAAGAGACTGGTAGAATTTATTTTATCAAATAAAACCCATTCAATGCATTTGAGGCTGGCTCTCCTCACTCTCCAAACAAGCCTAGGAACAGTCCTTCTGAATAGAAGGGAAGAATTAATTTCACAAAGTATTAGCTGGCTGCAGAGCACAGACATTCATTTTTTTCAATATTTTGAAAGAAAAATCTTTTAAGGGTATAAGACTACAGACAAATACAACAGCTGTTGTACTAAGAGTCAGTTCTAAGAGCATCAGGATTTCACTTCCTCTCCTTAATTTAAGGTTACTTTTTTCTGTCTCCGATAAAAGTATTCGTGTTTTCAAAATACAACAAATGGGTTTTTCTTCTCATTCAGACCCTTTTGTGAGGATCCTGTCTTCTACCTGGCAGCTTGATGCCACAAGCCTATGCCCAGGCTTCTGTCCAACCTAATTTCAAGACTGTGTTCTCTAAGATTGGGCTAAGCCATGTAACTCTTTTGCTCTGAGTTCTCCCCGTCCTCTGCATCCCACCTGACCCAGGCCCCCAGCACATTGTTTTGTCAAGTGACTCACATCTTCTTCCCTTCCCTGGGCCCACAGTCTGAGCTGAGCAGAGGGGAGGCTGATTTGCACTTTCTGTCAAGCCTCCATGAAAGCTGGTGACTTGCTGTAGAAATGCTGAGGGGGAACCTATCCCAAATGCTTGAGATCAGACAGTGACTCAGAATGGAAGGACCTCAGGAAGTCTCCGCCACAACCTCCTACTGAAGCAGTGTCAGCTCTGAGGTCAGACCAGGTTGCTGAGAGCTTTGCCATTTCTTGAAACCCTGCAGGAATTGGGATTGCACAGACTCACCAGACAACCTCTTCTAATGGCTGAACATCCCCATTCTCACAGGGATAAAGATTTTCCCTATATTCAGTCTGAACTTTCCTTGTTTCAACTAGTGCCTGTTGCTTCTCATCCTCCTGGCACACCTCACTGTGAAGAGCTTGGTTCCATCTTCTCAAAAACCTCCCCAAAAAGTTGGAAAGCTGTTGCCAGGTCCCCCCAAACCCATCTCTTCTCCAGGCTCAACCAGTCCACTTCCCTCAGCCTCTCTGCAAGGGTTAAGTGTTCCAGTCCCTGACCATCCTGAGGGCTTTCTGATGAACTTGCTCCAATTTATATCAGTAGTGAAGGTCCAAAGCTGAACCACAGATCTGGTCTAATGAATGCCAAGAAAAGGAGATAACAGCTGAGGCAAAGACCATCTCTAGTACTTGCTTTGTTATTAAATTATATTTGAGAGGAACAGGATTGTGGGATCCCCAATGAAATGGTTGAGTGTTACCCTGTGCAATCCTAAATAAGTCAGAAACAGCTTCAGTAATAGTAAATATACTCCATAAGAGTATTTAGTAATGTAACACTGAAAAAAAGAAAAACGAACAAAAAACCAAACAACAACAACAACAACAAAACACCTATGAGAATTACAGCAAGGAACAGTTTTTTCTTATTAAGTGGATCAATTTTGAGAATGTCATTGGTCAATCCAAGCTACATGTCTCTTCTGAAAAATCTTCACTCCTAATATCCTAAAACTTTGCCCAAGTATTTACAGCTTCTAGTCTTGTCTTCTAAGAAAGTCTTGGCATGTCTTCCAGAGAAGAAATTGGAGAGAAAGATAAAGTAGATACACCATTAAATAAATTTAAAATTTACTTCTGTGGATCACTAATTCTTCAACGGATTAGAATAATGACAGAGCAGATGCTGTTAAAAAGTTAATATTTGCTAGCTCTTACTGCACGAGAGTGCTTAAGCCATCTTTGTTAACATAAAGGGTTGAGTCTGAAAAAAAGGAGATTATATTATCTCAGACAGCATCTTCTGTTTCCTGAGGAAAAAGGGAATATGATAGAAACCTCTGAATTTTACAAATATATATATTTTGATTTTTTTCAATTCTTAGATTTTATTGGGTTACTACCAACCTGTTTTCCACCTTATTTTTTGACAGCATGTTCATTCACTTCTCATCCCTTCCAGTTTAATGTAAGACTTTAAAACTTCATATGTTCAGGGAATTTGTAATGGAACAGTGTGGCCCTGGTTTGTGCCTGAGATGTTTTGGTTTTCTGAAATTGTTTTCCCAGGGAATTTTCTGTAAACAAGAGACATGTTTTTGTAACTGTAACTTTGTTTACATTCCTTTCCCTAGGAGGGACTTCTTGATGTCCCTCTGGTCTGACCAATGTGATTGAAGAAGTTTGTGTTTGTTTCACCAATCCAATTGGTCTGTGTAGAATAAAAAGTATAAAAAGGGAGACACATCCCAAAAATAAAGGAGTCATTTTCAGCCTTCTGAGGTTGGAGTCTGTGTTGTCATGGTGTACAACAGCATCAGAACAGCTCAACACAGTTGTCTTTGAGAAAAGACTTACTGATATGTTCCTCTTACACCAACAGGAGTGTGTTTTCCCAAGGGAATAATTGGACAGTTTATTCCTCATGTACCAATTTCCCAGGGGAAGCAGTGGGGAGCTCAACACATCTGATGTCTCCTGACACTACAGAGACACTAAATACCCATATGTGTGCTTTGACATCTAGTTCTTAGAAAACATAATTTGTTAGATTCATCAGGGATTTGGCGTGAGGCACATCACCTCTGGACAGCTGCCTGGAACTCAGTCAACTCCCCATTATCCCTGAGTGAATTATTCAGCTGCAAATAGACCATGGGGTCAATACAGAGGTCCCCAGCTTGCTTTCATGTAGCCCATGATAAACCCAAGAGCTTCCAGGCTCACGTGGGGCAGCGCCTTTTATTTTGTTATGCTGTTACCTCACCTGGCCCAGGCAGAACCTTCTGTGCTCCCACAAAAGCTGAGTGGATGGGCAGCTCTCAGGCTCATGTCCACAACAATAATGGATGTGCTGTGGTTTTACTTCCTTAGGTAGAAGTACCTAATGTATCTCATCCCTGTCCATACTGAGCACGAGGTTTCCTCCTAAGACAAGCAGCAGATAAACTCTGTAGTACAGCCCAAGCATGAAGTTGACAGCTGCAGGAGGGCAAAATCTGGAGGATTTCTACTAGAAGTAGATTCTGCCTTAAGGCTTCTTGTTTTTTTTCACATTTCTAGCTTTTAAACTCCATTAATAAAGGCTAAAAATACACAGAGTTCAAATAGTTACTTTTCCATGAATGAAATTGAAGTTGCTAAGGGATTCGGAGTAGGAGGAAAAGCATTCAGAATATGATTTCTGAATCATGTCTGGGTGTATGAAATTTAAATGCATGGGGATGCTGGGAAAATCTGGGCAACATCATTAGAATCAGTAGTAGTAACAGGAAAATGCTAATAGGAAGCATTATGGGACTTTGTTTTTCAGGCAAATATCACTTCTGGTTAATCAGAGATAAAAATTTTTATACTTCAAAAACTACAAGTCCTGCTGCAGAATGATATACTACTCATTAATCTCTCCTAGCAAGTATCCTCATCCTTAAATGTACTTTGGATTTCCTTCTGGACTTCACCAATTCCAGTGCCTAGCAAATGGATCCCATTGTGTTTGCTAAATTAAGAGTATCCTGTGCAACCAAGCTTCTCCCAGTACAAATGGAGACTGCAGAGCTTGAAAAACAAATGCATAAATCCACACAAAAGCCTAATTAGAATATAGTATGCTGAAAGCAACATATGTGCTATGGTTTTCTCATTACCACTGGAATGAAAATATAGACAGACTTGTGGTAAACATTTGAAAGTTTGTTATGCAACAGATTTTATCCTCTGAAACAAGTTTAATTTTATTTCAATACCATTCTGACAGTCTACATTTTTTAATCCCAATTATGTTGAGAATGCAAAAAAGCATAAAAATCTCCTTCACTCAAGTGTTCACTCCTGACAGTGATTCCAGCCAAGTTGGACAGATACCAAAGCCACAAGTCCCAGAACCAAGAAGGATCTCACATATTGCCAAGAAAACACCAGGCACTAAGAGCCAAGGAGGCTCATCCCATTGGAACCAACACAAGTCCTGCCACTGAAGCCAGGGTCTAGCCATAAAATTTCCTTCCACCCCTCCATGAATCAAGCCCTGCTGGTATAAAATAGCACAGTTCCCACTTTAGCCATGCAGAAAACCTGGACCCACAAATGAGCCCTCTGTTTAGCACGAGCCCCAGTGATGGCACATTGCTCAGGAGGCATTCTGCCTTTGGTATGCGCTATTGCACTATTCCAATGCATTAGTCCTGCAGAGAACTTATTTTGTGAATATCAATGGATTTCTATTTAATTTGTGAAGCTGTATAGGATCTTTTAGGTAGATAATTTAATGCTTGCCAACTTCCATTAATTTTTAACTAGGCTTTCTAGCCTGGAAGACATACTGAAACATTCTCATTTCAGAGCAGGTGGGTCTATCTTTTGATTAAAGAGCCAATTTTTTTTTCCCCTTTCATTGTGATATGGATGATTAAATTTCTCTGCTAATTATCTGTATCACCTCAGAACACCCTGTGCCTGACATAAAATATTTCAACAAAATAAGACCACATATAATTGCATTACTCCTTTTCTTAATGATGAGAGGTTGATGTAAGCCTGTCAATTCACTTTGAGTTCTTCTCCACCTTGAGGGCAAAGATAATGTTTCTTGCTGTTGGATTATGTACCTACAACACCAGCAGAATAATTTTTTTTCTACTTTGTAGCAGAATTTCAGTGGAATTTTAGTATGATAGGTGACCAAATATTGCTGTGTAGGCATTTTAACATAAACTGTATTTTTCTTAGGTGTATTTAGTAAGTTAATTTCTTGATATTTTGAGGCCAGGTACCTAAGTTTCCTTCCTTTGGAGGAAACTGGTATCATGCCTACAAGTAATCTTGTTGTCTATTGGTGTGAGCCAATTGCTAGGATGGTGTTTTGGAGCTCTCCAAAGTCAAGGATTTAGTTAATCTGTCGTGACAATGACTCAATTTTAATTATTTGAGTTTATGAAGGTGTGAACATTCTAGATTAGAGCCTTCACTTTATCACATTTATAAAATATTGGAGCAAACAGGGCCCTGACATCTATCCAATAATAAAAAAATATTACCGTAGAATTGTTGTTTTTCCAGTGTTGGTAAGATGGGTAGAGACCAAGAGTTTATCTCTAAATGTCTAAAATATTTAGGAAGAACAGTCAAGTACCTAATTACTTTTGTCAGTTTTCGGCTTCAAATCAAGGTATGCATAGAATGCAAATGATAATTCACAACAATATTTTGCTTTCAGTTAAAGACACTGCTGACTAATATGGAGGTAGAACATTTCCTAATGGAATCAAAAGGAACTTTGGAAAAGTTGCTATTGTTTTTCTAGGTTTAGTTCAGGTTGCCAACCTTGGGGTAGAAGAACCAGAGTTTAAACCTGCCTTGGACTTTATTTTGGGGAAATTCTTTTTTTGCCTGGAATTATAAATTAATATATCCTCTCAATATCTTTCTAATGCACCCTATTGTGTCGAATTTAGACAGTCACATGAAGGTGGGGAAACATCTAAGTGAGGAAAATGATGTTCATTGCAACAAATGCATGGAAAGCAACAAATAAAAATCTTTAGAAGTCCTATCAAGAAAAATAAGGATTATGCCATCCTTCACTTAGGAAGGCACATAAATGGGGTTTCAGGAAATTCAGCTATTGATGCTCATTGTGGGGAGATGAGAGGAACCTCTGAGGACTCTCAGTTAACTTAGGCAGACCCAGAATGCCCAAGTAGATGAACAAAAACATTGTTTTGGTTCAATACAGGGATGCAGAGAGCAGCTTACTGGGATACTCTGCAGAAAGGTATGGAAAAAAAACCTCCTAGCTCAAAACTTTATGGGACCTCCCTCTCACTCCATGGAGTGACTGTCCAGGCAGCTCACCTGGCTCCTGAGTGACCACCCTGCATGGAAGGGGAACCAAAACTTGATCCAAACCTTCGAAGTAAAACACTTTGTGCCTGAAGTTCTGGGGAAAAGCTGGCATCTGCTGTGTGCTGATTGGTTGCCATTACAGCTCCTTTGACGTGGAACAGGGGAGAATAATTTCAGTCTTTTGGGTGTCACCCCTCAGGCAAGCACATTCCCTGGCTGATCCCAAAACCAAGAGGATTTAAAGATGTGTTTCCCAGAGCAGCACTGAGCCAGGGATCCTGGCCAAGGCTGCTGGCAGGAGGAGGCTTTGAGCTGCAGGCTTGACGGAGAGGCCAAGGCCATGGCCATGATGAAATGCAGGATGCTTGTCTGGAATTCAGCATGGAGCCTCTCTGTGATTTCAGTGGGCTTTCATTATCAATTTTGTTTTCTATTTCAGTCTTAGTTGTTCTTTTCTCTCTATTTTTTTTTTTTTTTTTTTTCATGAGAGAGAAATAGAGTTCAGTGGTTGGTTTGGCAAGAGGTTGCGCACATATAATCTTTTGCATAACAAAATATAATTAGAAAATGTAAATATAACTTAACTCCATTACTGCACTGAACAATAAAATGACCACAACACAGACTACTCTGGCACTCTGATAATTCATCATCCAAATTACACACCACATCTCCATTAGACTGCCCTTTTCCACAAAATTCATCTTGCCTTGTTGTGGCTGAAAAACAAAACCAATTTATTAAACAACAATGCAAATGAAGCAATGAAGTTCAGTGTTTGGAATACAAAAAGAGAAAACATTTTCAGGATTATAATCTTCTCTTACAGATAAGAATATATTTTTTATGCTGAAATTCTTAAAGGAAAAACTATTGTTCATGAGTGATTTTTTGAAATGCAGCTGTTGTACATCATGGGAGTTCATAAGACATTAAATCTAGGATAGATCCTTGGTTAACTGATCTTGGCTTTCAGCAGCTGGATTTCTTTACCAGGTGTCTTATGCACATCATGGGTATGAACAACATGGCTTGTACAAAGAATGTTAACCAGAAACAAGAAGGGCATGAAAAATCAAAGCCTGGTCACAAGACAGCAAAACCCTCTCCCTATATAAGCAAGGAGAAAATGTGCAAGTTTCTGTGAGAATTCTGGCCTTGAAAACTTCTACAATTCTGCAAATTGCATCTAAAAACTGTTTTGTTTTCAAATAGATGATTAAGAATTTACTGAGTCACTCATTTCCATTGAAGCTGAGTCCTGTAAGCCCCCAACAACTGGTGCACCAAGTGAAGTTTTACAGACTGCTGAAAAAAAAAAAAAATCATGCTATCATTTCTCACAAACTAACCAAAAATATATTTAAAAAATACTTTGTGTAATGAAGACTTGCATATTTAAAAGAAAAGTTATTGACTTCTGTAATACCTATCTGCAAGACGTTTTACAAACAACCCATCTCAATTGTCATTTATAAAGTTAAAAAAAAAAAAAAAAAAAAAAAAAAAAAAAAAGGTAGAATCACTGATACTGATTCCAAGGATGAATTTGTGGCAAATTCAAAATGTAAACACCTTTTGACCAATCCAATCCATAATGTAAAAGGATAAAGTGATCAAGCACAGAGCAAAATGAGAGGAGTCAGAATAACATTACAACAGTGGCTCTGAAATAGAAATATGTGGAGCAAAAGGAATTAAGGCCAGTGGAAGACTTGGAGCAGTGAAGCAAGATGTGAGTGGAATTTAGACATTTGGGTCTACAGATGAAATCATAAGAATTTCAGCTCAGCCCACACCTCTGGGTGCTCTGGTACCTTTCCATCTCCATTGGCACTGGGGTTTGTGACCTGCACAGTTGTCCTGGGTTCACACAGACCTGGGCTACCCCAAGCAAGTGCCCTGAGTTTGAGTAGCCACAGTGCTCCACAGCTCCTTTGTGTGCTTGGGCTGCCTGCAAACCAACAGCCATCACCCTCTCCACAGCTTTGGGGCAAGGGGTGCTCTCCTCAGCCCTTTCCATAAGGAAAGAGGTGGATCCCCAGGACCTCTAGGGCCAAGAGCTATAACACACATGCAGATACCCTTGAAAGTTGAGGAAAAGAGCTTGGAAGCTGTTTTTATGGAGAAAAATGACATTTTCTCAAAACTTTACTGAGGGACAGAATTTATATTCCTGTGTCTGCTGCTGTAGTTAGAAGTGGATTGACATCCTAACCCCAGGCATCCACTTACTCTCTTTTGTCTCCCATTAAGTTCCACACAAATCCTTGCTACCCTCTTGAAATTCAAGTGTTACGTGTTTTTACATAATACAAAGAAAATAATTTCTGAACTCCAAAACAGGTCTTACAAATTTGGGCCAAAGTCAGAATGGAGTAATTTTGATGTAACCCCAAATGCTGAATGAGATTGACCATTATAGTTTTTATGTCTTACTTCCTCTTGAAATAATTGCCTTTTTTATTATTATTAAATAAATAGTAGGTAGTTTTTGGTACAAGAGATACAACTTCTCCCTAACCAACTGCAACAAGCAGTCTGTTAAAGCAGTTGTTCTGGTTCTATTTACCCCTTTGTAAGAGAATTTGAAATCAAAGGTGCTTATGAGACAGGAGCCCACAATACATCTTGTGGTGCTCTCTTTTTTTCTGATGTTCCTCAGGCTGCTCTTGCCTGTGCAATAAATACTCCATCTATTCTGGTTTCAGCTGAGTCTGACTTCTGTGTGAATTTATGTGTCTATGAAGTGAATAAATTAGATGTGAGTTGAGATGAGGGAACGTAAGTGAAATTATTTTCTTTCCCTTATAACTTCCACAGATTCTAGTGCCATAGCTACTGTTTTTAAAATTAAAAATGGCAGACTACCAGTTGAGTTAACACAATACCTCTGTAACACTTAGAGAAGGGAATTCAGAGCCTGGCTCCTGCGCAGGTGAAATGGACATGGGTGTTTCTTCTTCTTTAATGTGCATTACAGAAAAATGGCTTGGTCTGAGTGCTCTGTGAGAGATGCTGTACAACCTCCTGGCCATTTTTGTGCAATGTGCTCATGATCCAAGCCCCCTTCTCTTCCTTCTCTCCCCATCTACTCCCAAACCCTTTGAAGACAATCAACCCAGCCTTCACATTTGCTTTCATTTTCCCAAACAGTTTTCCATGGCTTATCTCCATGTTCTCTATCAAATATGTTTTCATTAAAGTAGTCTGTGCTCTACTGTGGTCTAGAGCTCGACTCTCAGGCCTGAGCTAACAACAAAGCCATTTGTGCAATTGTTTACCATTTGTTCTATAACGAAGTGGAAATCTGCAGGCTGCCCCACAGATTGCACAGCTCCAGCCCATAAATGTAAAAGAAACTAAAATGCTGTGACATTGTTACGAATACAGAAGCAATTAAGCAATGGACAGAAGTTTGTAAATCGTATTAATTACAGAGGATTGATGCAGCACAAAAGAAGGATGGTTCAATGAAGATTTGTCATGTCTGCTGATATTCTTCTGTGACCTCAGGCAAGCCGTGGGTTAGTTCTTGAAATGTCTATAAAGGATTCACTGTCTTCCACAGGGCTGAGTGCCAGGGAGCAGCAAAAGCAGAGCTGCTCCTCCAGGGAGAAGGAGCTGGAGACGCAGGGCAGCACCCACAGATCTGAGCAGGGCTGTGGGGATAAAGCTCCATCCAGGTGAAATGAGGTGTCAGATGCAGGTCTATCCAGCAGGACAGCAGCCTGAGAAAAGCTACCATTGAAGGTTTGTGGGTGCATCCAGGGAGGGCAGGGCCTGTCCAGCCACTGCCAGGACAGCAGGAGGCTGGGCTGGGCTCAGGGACTCCTGCAATAAATATCAGGCTTGAATACCTGAGCACAGTCTTAAACAGAGCTCCTGGACATGGCCAGAGAGTGTGGACACAGGTGCAAGGTGAGGCTGGTCAGGGCAATCATGCCTATTGATGCACTCACAACACTGGAGCTAAGCACCAACAACCCATGAGGACCCAGATCTCAGCTTCTCTGTGCACCAGTCCAGGGAAAAATTAGGACACTACTAGCTCTGTTCCAGGCTTCTCATTAGGAAACAGGTTGTGATGTTCAGGATTTGTCCTAAGAATATCACTTAAAAGCCAGAAGTCATTACAGTCAAGGGAAGAGCTTCGCCAGCAATATTACAGATAAGATACAAAATAAGACCTGTTCAGGTCTTAACCTGCACAGGTTTTAACCTGCACACTCTGTTCTTAAATATTCACTAATGAAATGGGGAAAAAGTTACATCAATCAAATAACAGAATTTGCAGGTCTGCTTGCACCCACCCAGCAACCCCCATCCAGCTCCTCCAGGCACTGGGCAGGGTCCAGTGAGCTGCCTCCCTTGTTCACCTTTTCACCTGAACACCCAGCCTTGTTCACCTTTTCAAAGCACAGCTGTAGCAGATTCTCTATGGAGAATCTGTGCCACCTAAAGAATGCTGAAATCTCAAGTTTAAGGATACATAAGATTTAGGATGGGACCTCCATGCAGTTCTACTTCAGCACAGAGGAGCTGGTTGGGAGGGATTAAAAAACCCTCAACCCCACAATCACAGGAACTCCTCACTGAGCAGAGCTTTCTCTGTGCACTTACACCTCCTGTCTCCGGGACTTTGCACCAGTTTCTGCCTTCAAACACATTTCCCAGTGCAACCAAATTTTGTCTAGCCTAAGACGTTACAGCACAATGTTCCCACAGAGACTGAGAGAGTGGCTGGGACCCTACAAGACATCAATTATTGGGACAAATTCCAGGATTTGGCTTTTCCTAAGGACATTCTGAAATCAAAGGTAGACTTCCCTAGACTACAAGAGCAACTTCCATGGTCAGAGGAATCAGTGTGCTCTCCACGGGTACAGTAGTCCTCCTTTTCTGCCTACACACCATTCAAATAACCAATTTATTATTATTATTATTATTATTATTATTATTATTATTAATTTCTTCCCAATTGCAAGCAGCTGACTCTCTTCTGGCAGTTTTGGAGATGCTGCCCCTGAAATGAACTGTAGAGCCACGGGCACAGTAATTTATCATACACTTTTCACCACTGATCATTTGTTGCCTACTCCATTTTTCCTGAGGACTTACTTTAACTCCAAAATTGATGGTGAAATAAATAGGCAAATAAATCAGCCAGCCAGAAATATCTCCCTTTCTATTACCTGATGCTCTAAGATATGCTGGTTTCCTCCTTGCCTCCAAATTTAGTTTTGACTGTGGAGCAGCTCAGATAATATTCAATCTCCATGCCTCTTTCAGGTTATCTGTATATAAAACCAGCATGAAAACAGCAACCTGCTGGCTCTGGAGAACTAAAATGCTATTGGAAAGAGCTTTTGAGTTTTAGGGGTTTTCACCACAACCTTCTAGCACACCAGGGTGCAGGTACACAACTTCATAGCAAAAAAAACCCTGAACTTTGTCAGCACAGCAGCTCTCAGCAGCTTTCTGGTTCACACTGCTCCCAGGGGATCCAGGGAAGACCAAAGGAAAGCTGTAACAGGAGCCTTACAAATGCCATCAGCTGATCCTACCAGGCTTTTGGCCCTGCCAGGGGGACAGACAATAGTGCCCCACTGTGCTGTCTGGTCTTCTTTTCAGCACAGATAAAATCTGGACACAGAGACAGAACAAAGATCAGCTGAGCAGTGTCCACTCAGATGTTGATTTACTTTTTGGAATTAGCATATTCTTGGCACATATTTCTGGTTATAAACAGAGACATGCAGACCTAAAAATTATAAGCAAGGAGAGAAATTTGAAGTGGTTCAGGTGAGGCCAGGAAACCTTCTTTACCAGAACATCCAACAGAGGAAAACAACAAATGAGAAATTACATTCAAACAAAAAAACTACATTGACTCGTGCTTCAGCCAGCACAAGTCAACACAATTCTGTTCAGGTCAGAGAACTTATCCTGATTTCCATTAGATGAGCACCTGGCCTCATCTACCTTATGATTCATCACACAGATTTCACTTTCGTGGGTATGACCTCCTAACTCTGGGATCACTCTTGTCAAATGCAGTCTGTCACAGATGTATGTGTTTGTAACTATTATTTCAAGCACACACCAAATGAGCCTTGAAATCCCAATGCACACTTAGAATTAGGATGCAGCATTGCTTCATGCCTTGACTGCAAGTGTGGATGCTCAGCTGCATCCACACTGAAAGTGCTCAGTAAATATGTGGCAAGGAGCCTGACTTGCAGAGAAAGAGCAGGAGCTGCAGCTCCTCAGGGGCTGTTTCCTGGCTGTGAAGGAAGCTTGCTGGAGACCCCAGGCCTTGCTAGAAACAAGCTGTCAGAGGGAAACTAGCAGATCTATTTGTGCAGATGGCTCCTGTCAATCAGTTTTTAGTCTATTCCTGATGTTCAGATTTATTCCCACTGCAGAAACTTTTCATCCAAAGAAAAAAGCACCAAAACAACCCTGTTTGAAAATAGCCCTGTGTAGAGACATTTGTAAAAGGAGCAACTCTTAACAAAATAATTCAGTTCACATAACAAAGTGAACTGATTGGAAAGATGACATCAGTCTTGAGAATGAGGTGTGTATGTGTTATATCATGTAATGGAAAACTTCCTTGGGAATAACCAGAACATATCTGGCCAGTAATAAAACCAGTGATGTAATTTTGCAATCCAGTAGAGGGCAAACTTAGCCTATATATTTTCAAAGTGCTCCTAAGACAGTGCATGGCTGATGTTCAGACATGTTTATCTTTCTTTTGATAACCTACAAAGATATGTAGCAACCTACAGCACCAGAATTTATAAGATGAAGCTGCTTCAATCATACCTATAATTCAGTGGCTCTTCAGACAAGTCAATGTTTATTACAAAATCAACAAACTGATAAGGAACAACTACACTTTGAATATTTTCCATTAACGTGCTGTTTTATCCCATTAATTCCAATATTTGATTAATCAGTACTTACACACCTATTTTCTGGAGTTTGCCCACAAACATAACAGATAAATGAAGAATTCACCTCCCTGCTCTTAATAATACATATCAGAGCACCTGCTTCAAGCAGATCTGTTTTATCTGCTGTCTAAAAGGGTAACATCTGCTTTAAACGTGGAGTTGTAGGCTATGTGAAGGAACACAAGCATTTTTGGAGAACGTTTTCTTGAAGAACCTCTTGCCCCTAGCAAAATCATGCTGCTTTTATTGGCCATGGGCTGTGTCCACAGCTTTTCCAGCAATATCTTACCTGGTCCTGGCCAGAAGAGTTGAACAGACCATTTGTGTTTCTCACAGTCTGTTTCACAGGTGTGCCTTTCCCTGTTCCTCTCACAGAACTCAGGGCTCACAGCCAGCAGCTGGAGGTGCAAGGAGTTAAAACCCAGCTCCAACAACTCTCTACAGGATGAACAGCAAAACTAGTGCCCAGTTTTGCTTCTTCCTGGGGTGCTTATTCCTGTTGGAAACCCCCAGAGACTGATGAGCCACACCTCTTTCCCATACCTCCTCAACAAGCTTAACCTCAGAGGAAAAGGTGTGGGGACATCATCACTCACAGTGACTGAGGGAAGAAGAGGTCCTGCTCACACAGGTGAGATTTGGGGGCCAAGTGACTTTTTATTAGTTAATGGTGACTTTTTTTGGTGGTAGAGCCAAAGGAACCAGAACTGCACTACTGTGGGCACCATCCATAGTGAGGGGGACTCCTCGAGGAGGCTCAGGAGAATTTAGTCCCAAACAGACTCACAACTTGAGACATGTATGTTGAGTTTTACTTGCAAAGCTGCCACTGGGCAAATCTTGATGGGTAAACCTTGAGCAAAAGGTCTTCTCTGTTACTCCAATAAAGCTAACTGGCAGCCTGTATTAAGTGTTGAGATGAAAAGCACTGAATGAATTCATGCCTGAATTTTGGGAAATGCCACTCTTACTAGGAGCAGTCTCACTCATTGCAGTCTCCCTCTTGCAGGAAGCTAAGTAACCTGGCTCAGGCCAGCCAACCAGTTATGCTTTTACTGTGACCCACAGTGACTATCCCCACACTGAAATTTACACTCCCCTGGATTGGTGCCAGCATGCTGACCCAGATTTCTGATGGCTTTTCAGAAACCATCAACGATGTCCTCTCTTGGGACCCTCTTACCTTCTCTGGGACCCTTAGTGAGCTGATGAGGGGATGCACACATGTATGTAAAGCACACATACAAACATGCACAAGCACACCATTTATACTCAAGCAAATCCAGGAATGTTTACCTACAATCACCCTATCTCTACAAGAACAAACCCAACACCACCCATGTCAGTCGTGATGCTTTCAGCAAATCCATCTCATGGTCTGCCCAGCTGCTGCCCTTCCTAATCTAAATGAGCCACGTGTCATTAATTAACCTTTCACATCATTGATCTTGTTGGGGACACCCACCTGCCTGTCTGAATCTGCCATCCAATCCATCAGCACCTTAAACTGACACCACTAAGAGTTATGTCCTCTCCCTTCCCCAGATTTATCAGCAGCTGCCTTGCCTCCTGCCTCCCACAAAACAGATGCTTTCCTCTGAAGATGGCTAACAGAAACATCAAAAATCAGAAAGGGAACACAAAGGCAAAAGAAAAGAGACAAAGAAATGTAATCAGCACAAATATCTAAATCTTTTTCCATAGGAGAAAAAAGGCTGCTGCAGGGCTCAGAATCAGCCCAGTTTTCTTTTCTGCCCTTTCAGTGTGAAGTCTAACTGAGAAGAAATGACTAATGAGAAGGTTAACCTCCTAGACACAGAAATGGACCCATATCTACCCATCTGCTCTCCAGGAAAATGCATATAATGGAATCAAAACTCTTCATCCCAGGAAAAAACGCTGCACCAGAGCAGGAGCTACACAATCCCTTCCTCATGGGTGAGTTTTCTGCTGAACAAAGGGCCCCAAAACTTCATATTTTTACATTTTACATCTAAAAATAAAACGAAGTAAGGCTTGGCTCTTATTTGACTGTGTGTAGGTAGATTACAAAAGATGTGGCTCTAGGAAAGAGCAATAAGGCACAGGTAAATGCAGGTCAAGGTGGCACTGAAAAAGGGAAGTACCAAGGAAAGGTCCTGTGCAAGCAGAGCAGGTAAACACACCTTCAGGTAAACATCCTCATGGCCCTGCTGAGAGCTGTGCCATTCCTGCAGCATGGGGCTGAACTGGATCAGTTCATAACAGAGGCAACATTGCCCACCAGCAAAAGACCTCACAGCCAGAAATGGGACCACATCCAGTACAGCCAAGAGTACATTTCTCATGAAGAAAATGGAATTCCTCTTGTAACATGAATTCCTAGAGAGGCTAATAATTAAATACTGCTGGTGGCTGGGCTTCATGCAACATCAAAAAGAATAATATTTGTGGTTTCATGTAAAGAGAAAAAGAAACAACTTAGATGGGGTTTGAACAATTTAACGTACTTTCTTATGAAGCAGAAATTCACTATATCTTTTTTCTTTTTCTTTTAATTTGAGTGTACCTAATCTTGTCTGTGCATCTGACAACAATCTCAACCCTTTTCTACTTTGCTGTATTAATTTCACATGCATTAGCAATTTCTGTTGTTGTAAACACTATGGTCAAGGAAGCTGATACTGAGGAATTAGAGTCTCATTTTAATATTAGACTGAGTTAGCAAAGATCCCAATTTATAGCACTTCTCAGTAGCCACATGGAAGTTTTCTACAAGGATCACCAGACAATTAAACCCCTGCAGAGTTCTCTGTCAATCTCCACCCACAGATATAAACGTGGCCCATCACTGGTGAAGAGGCTCCACACCAGGCACCACACACAAAAGGACATCCACCTGCCCATTCTCATCTCCTCTGGTCACCTGGTTCATTTCTGAACCCCACAACAGTTTTTTTAAGGGATGTCTGTTTCAATTCTGACACTGGGTGAGGTGAACTGGTCACCACAGCACAACTTCTCAAGGAGGAAGTCTTACACTAGAAACTAAACACAGCTCGAGAATGGAAGAGGGAATGATGAGAGTTTCTCCTGCAGAAGCTGAGACACACAGCCCAAACACACCATTTTTGCAGTGACTTTTCAAAATTGGCTTTTCCAGCATTAAGGGTCTGAGTATATTTCACTGTCAAAGATCTTAACATTTTAATAGATTTATTTCATTTGTGTACTTCAGAGACACACGTGACAGGACGACGCTTTCCAAGAAGGCAAGCACTAGACGAATAAGACAGCTATTATATTGAACCCTGGCTGTGAATTTAATTCTCCTGTTTGACACAGGCACACTTGCTGAACACTCTGTGCCAGAGATGCATGTTTAAGCAGGGCACTAAATCAATATTTACCATAATTTTGAAAGACGCCTGAGCACAGCCTGGGAACAAAGACAACACTCGATGAATAACCATCAGTGAAACACAGGGCTCTAAAACTTTCTAGATAATAAACTGCTCACAGGGCACTGGATGTCAAAGACAGTTAAATGCATATTATAAGCAGTCAGACCTGGCAAATGCTGTTCCAGCCTTCTGTGCTATGTTCTCAACTACAAAACTTGTGTACCACAATAATTCACTTTTTATCATTAAATGAACGGATACCCTGTGGCTCATCTGGGCTCTGCCAGCCTGTCTTGCCCCAGTCTTTGTACCCTGACTTCTTAGAGACAGCTTTTGAAACACCTTTTCCAAAACCCCCTGCAGCTCTCCACACAGGGAATCATCTCAAGAAAGGCACATCTCTGCCAAGCCAGTTTTTGGTACTCAGTGACATCTGAAGGGACCCTCTGATGCCAAAGGCTGAGCAGAACTGATGTGGATCATTTGGTAAAAAAAACCCTAAAATCTGGAGAAGCTTATTCCCTTCCCCACTATTCCCCCCCCTCCCCCACAGCATAAAAAATACAGAGAAGGGGTTGACTCCAATTTACTGATGGAAATGGGGAATCCTGAATTAAAAAAAAAAAATCCAAACAAAAAACCACAACATTTAATTTCTCACCAACACAAAACTCTAAAGGGAAATAAACAGTCCATCAAGTTACAGGAAAGTTTCAAGTCAAAAGCATTTTAATTAAATATGAATTATGAATAGATACATGATGAACAGAAATATAAAATGTTTTGACTCTAACATCTGAAACAAAATTAATCAAAATGGTAAAGTAAAACCAAAATATTTTCTATATTTAAATGAAAGAAACCTGACACAATTAATTTACATTCATTCTCCATTTAAACTTGCATCAAAACCAAAACAAATTTGTTCCTGCAAAATGTGCCTACTTTGATTAAGCTGTATTTCCTGATTGTTGTTAAATTTGAAATGTTTTTGATCATCTCTGATTGAGAGAACTCTTAAAGTCTAGAAACTGCTCAAGACAGTATTTTAGATGGGAAAAAAGTGTGACTAGATGATTGTAGGTATGTCAAAAGGCCATTTAAAAACCACCTGTGTCAGGAATATGAAGGAAAAAAGGAATAACACTTGTTTTAGAAATGTTTGTGAAATATTTTATATTCCTTCTCATTAACTCCTACACATTGAATGATTTCCCACACCTGAAGCATCAGGTTTTACGCCTCTGCTTGGGTCTTACTTTACCAGTGAGGCCCATAAATGTCACATTTCTTAGTATAAAGAGATGAGCATGTGGAGAGTTTGTGTAACTGAATTAATAAATCTGAGTTAACACCTTTTCTGCATCTCCCAAAAAGCCTCAGCTGTGTGCTTCTTTTAGGCTCTGGCTTTTCAAAGGCTTTCACAGTTGCTTAACCTGAAGCAGATGCATGTATATTTCTAAACGTTACATTCATTTTTAAAAGATGTATATTTTTTGAAGTGAAATAGATACCCAAATCTCTGCAGCACTGAAGCATCAGAATATAAACTCCCTGAAACCATCTTCGTGTATCTCACACACTGCTGTCAGCATCTTTGGCTCTTGCTCTAAATCAAACACAACGTGAGAGCTACAACAATAAATAATGAAGTTTTCAGGACATGCTTTTGGGAGTGTGTGAAAGCATGAAAGAGAACTGTACCTTTTGTTTGACAAAAGATGAGGCCAGTCCCCAGGCCTGGGTTTACTCAAGGGTCCAAAGTGACTTCCATGCCCTGTTGCTGGCGTGCTGCCTGTCCCAGGGCACATGGCACATCCTTTCCACAGCTTCCCAACCCCTTCTGAGCAAGGGCAGTGCTCTGGCCACCACCCTCTGCACTGGGACAGGGGGAAACCTCAGGTGTAGGGAGCCAGCCCAGTGCAGAACTGTGAATCAGCTCCTTCCCTGGCACACAACTGTATGTGGAGTAGGGGCAGAAAGGGGCAGAAACATCCTTTCAAAATCTACGGAAGAAATGTGGTCACATGGATGCAAAATTTCCCCTACTTCTCTCTCTGAATCTACCTCAGACCCTAAAAAAGGGAACAGTGGCCTAAAAATCTGCTTGGGAGGAGAAAATATCAACCCACAAGTGTCAAATAAACCTAGACTTATGGATAGTGGAGGAAAGCAACCTATACACTTTCTAGAGCATGAAATGGGTTTTCTTTTGCGTTTGAAATTAGCTCAGAATTATATAAATGCTACCAAAATCAGGGAATGCTGCTGCCTCTTCTACTGGAGGTATAGTTTCCCATTTTTAATGCAGATTATTTCTTCTCTATTGGATCTTGAATAAAGACGACTGCTGTTATTTTCAATTATTTGTATTTGTCACCATATACACAGAGGTGAAACAAATCCAAGTCAGATCAGGTTCTGAGGAGAATGATGCTCACACCAAGATTGAGCCTGTGCTAGGAGACAAGAGAAGCTTGTCTTGTTCAGCCTAGTGAAACAAAAGCCCAGAGGGGATGTGAATGTTGTCTATAAATACATCAAGGAATACAATAAGAGAGGAAACAGAGCTATTTAAGCTAAAGGACAACACTGGCACAAGAACAAATGGATATAAACTGGCCATGAATAAATTGAGGCTGAAAATTAGAAGAACGTTTCAAAGCAACAGAGAAGGGAGGCTCTTGAACAATTTCCCCGTGGGAGTAATGGTAGTAAATGACCTAATTTGTTCTAAGATGGATCAGCTAATTAGTTTATGAAAGGGTTTATCTGACAGAGGCTGGCTATGGCAAGGGGCTGGCCTCAGCCCCAGATGCCCTTTACAGCCCCACATTTCTTTGTAATTGAAGGTATTAATCCACTTCCTTATTGAATGGCATCTCATGACAGTTTCTAAATTCAAACTTATTTTTTTCCTGAGTGATTCCATTATGCAATACCACTGACTTCCACATTACCTTCCAAACACCAAAAAAAGTGTCCCTGCATGCAGTTCTGGTTTGTTTGGATTTTTCAGACACGCACCACATTAAGCACAAGCAAAGTGGTGTTCAGATGTTTAGGGCACAAGGGGTGGAGGTGTTAGACAAAGGTAAGCCAGGGCAAGAGCAACATCCTTGTAAAAATGCTTTTGAGGGAAGCAAACCATGACCTACAACTCTTCATCTTAATATTTCTGTCTTGCTTCATCTTTTATACACCAGCACTGAGTGTTTCAATCAGATTTAAGCAAAGTTGTGAACTAAGGTGGTTCATAAATTTCTGAGTGAAGGAGATGGAGATAAGTGGCCCTCTGGAGGACAGGGGCTGTTCTTGATTACTCATTTCTGGCTGTTCATCATTCCCAGCTACCTTAGAAGTCAGGTCTCCTCCTGCCTCTAATTTGGTGACATTTTTTCCCTTGTACCCTGTCAAACCCCCTGCCTGTACCAGCCCTTGCCTTGATAAGTGCTGATCTTTGTGAAGATGCACAGAGAAGAATACAGATACACCTATTCCATAAACTTCTCATCCTACACACTAATAGAGTTTCCTTTAATTATTTGGGGGGTTAGTTTGTTTTTTGTTTTTCAGTATTTAGGAGTGTTTTTTGTTGTTTTTTTTTTTTTTTATTTTTTTTTTTTGAAATTTAAAACACTCTTNTTTTTTTTTTAATTTTTATTTTAAGGAATGGAAACACACTTTGGTCATTTGAATGACTACTTTATCAAAACATGATTCTGGAAAACTGAAATTTCTCTTTTCCTAAAACACTTTCCAAAGCAAAGAATTTTATGAAGCAGGCAGGTTTGGTGACAAATCTTGAAGAGAGGGATGATGCTCTTTGGTGTGCTCTTAAATGCCCAGCACATTCCTTCTCTCAGGTTGCAGCCTCTCACTGTTTTCAGGGTTTGAGGGGAGCAGGTTGGGGGTTTATTTGGGGGTAGGTTTTTTGTTTGGGGAGTTTTGGAGTTGGGATTTTTGTTTGTTTGTTTTTTGGTTTGTTGTTTTTTTTTNATGTCCAACTAACTAAACTAAACAGGTGGCTGTTGTCTGGGTTTTTGCTGTTCTCCTCTGTCCCTTTAAGGAGTTTTGTGAAGTCTTATTTTTAGCCTTCTGTGTTTACCTTTTATAATGGAGTCAGATACAATTTTATATAAATAACCTTTTTTGTTATTGTAAAATCTAATAATATTTACATTCTTTTCATAAGGAGGAGACTGTTGATGGACTGTTGGGTTGTCCAGTGTGGTTGAGGAGGAAGATTCCCTTCCTCCAATCCATGGTCACTGCTGGAGTTCAATAAATGCTGAATCTGTAAATAAACCCTCCTCTTTTCTGCCTTGGCCATCACAACGTGTGTGTGTCAATTCTTTGTGTCGTGTGTGACAGGTGGCCACTGGTTTTAAAAACACCACTGAACACCCTGCACAGATCATTTGGAGCACAACCCCATCATGATCTCAGCCCAGGACACTTTGTTCCTACTGAGCTATAAGTAGGAGGCCAGCCTAGGGACAAAGACTGAAAGACAGGGCATCAAAATTCAGTCCTATTTCCTTCTGCACCTTTTCAAACCCTACAATCAGTGGCAATCCTGCCAGCCTTCCCCGGGGCACTCAACTTCCTGGCATCCAATTTGTGCATCGACCACAACATTATCTTCTGCACCAGCCCAGTGTGATACACAAAAAAACACGGCTCAGAAGAGCTTGTTTGGCTACCAGTTTGCACAGTTATGTCTATGCAAAAAGATAAAACAACCCACTGAACATCTTCTGTCCAGAGGCCAAGCAGCAGAACTCCAGCCCTCCAGCTGCAGTCCCTTGCTCCTCCAAAACAGGGAGCATATGTTGGCAGCCCACTGGGAATGTTCTTTAGCCTCTGCTGTGGCTGGAGCTGTGCCCAAACACTTCTGAGGGCACCTACAGAGGAAAACTGTGCCAGCAGCTCTGTAAACAGACTGGCACCATGGACAGCCACAGGCAGCTGGCAGGCCCTGCCCTGGCCCTGGGCAGCTCACAGCATGGAAATGCTCAGTACAACAGGCATTTCAGAGGGAAGTGAGAACCCTGTAGTCATACAGAACTTTCCTTTTGTACCAGAACAAAGGAGACTAACAATGATATCATAGCTTTTTTTTTTTTTTTTCTTTTTAGAAAATCCCTCAGAAGACACTGTGGGGGAAATGCTGGGTTTAATCCAAAGCCCTCTGGCAGCAACAGAAAGACATTCACCAGAGCTTCAGTGGCTTGTCTTAGGCTGGGAGAGAAAGTAATACCACGGATTAGAAACTAGGTAAAAAGAAAACATTAAGAATACATGGCACTTTTCAACATATTGAGGATAGGAAGAGGTTTTTACCAAGATTTCAGTTTATAGATTTTGAGGGTAACGTCCTCAGGAGTGGCAATGCTTTCAAGCAAGAGAAATAGCTGTAGTCAGGCTAGGAAGCACTGAAAAAAGTGTATTTGTATGTTTACAAGGCAAATGACAGGTTGATTAGATCAAATCTAGTAGTTTGTTAAATGACCAATATGTAGGGAGGCCAAGTTTGACATAATTATGCAACTTTGGTTATTTTGATTTGGGTGCCAAGCTATTGCAGCAAGTAAAGATAAGCACATATAAAAAGCATTAACCATAAAGGACAGACCATCAATTACTGTAAATTGGTCCTAAAGCCAGTAGACCTAAATTAATTTAGGTTACTTTGGCTACAGCATTGTGACAGCAGTGCTGCCAAAAAATCTGAAAGCAATCACGGATTATTTTGAATTCCCTTAGCATGAAAGGGCACTCATAAAACAGGATTGCTCCACAAGGACAAGAATTACAGTTAGACTATTTATGAAAAACCCACCAGTATTGTTATATTTAATCCTCTGAAAAAATTAGTGATATAGCACTGTGTGTAAAAGCTTCTGCAAATAGATGAAGTTCCTGAATCTTCATGGTTATGGACTAGATGCTTTTGGAATATGAAAATACTGATACAGTTCTCAGTGCAAGGTAACGACAAGTTAAACTGAGGACACAACTTTTGAGGTGGATGAGTGAACTAAAGAGACCAAGTTTTCTGGACAGAGCAGCCAGCTACTTCAAGTGTGTGCACATAAATTGATCAAATAGTAAAAAATAGCATAAGGAACAAATTCCTCATGCTGTAGGTGCATGCATTCTGAAACAGATATGTTTAGAAAATGCAAAAGCATCAGCTGTTTTTCCAGTTATTTTCCAGCAGCACAGTGACTGGTGCATGAAATGAATGATGGAGCCAACACCTGATTTACAAATTCAACAATACTGGGAGATGAAGACAACAATACTGGAGATGGAAATTTTGATAAGAGCAGGCAAAAACATCAGAAACCAATTATAGAAGTTTTAAGGTCAAACCCGAAGAAATTAAAAGATCTTTTTGATCCAAGTGCTGATTCAGCTTTTGATGTTTTGTTTTGGTGGATGACAGTCAGATATGTCCCTAATATTATTCTTCTTATTCACTGAAAAAAAAACTTCACACAATCTCCTTTTTTTTT
>VWYO01009998.1:26387-60010 GCA_013400275.1 Rhadina sibilatrix
TTTTTTTTCTGGAACACCACCTGAAGGTAATGTCCTGAAATAGAATTCAAAGGAAGAGTTTTCTCCTAACAATACTGTATCTCCCTTTATTGGCAAAAACCTATATGACATAATCTTTTGTTTTCCTTAGAGCCATGCTTTAGTCTCTTCCCCTATTCTGTGCCTGCTCTGGACACTGGGAAGGCACTGAACCAGCACCTAGGCCCAGATTCCTGCATCCACATTCAGTCTTTTTGCCTGACTGCTTCCACCTTCCTAAATCAGGGTCCCACTTTGGCCAGCTTGGCTGCAAGGCAGGATGCACATCCACCATCTGCAATGTGTTGTGTCACTGCCACAGTGCAAACTCCTCTTCCAAGGGTGGCCCTCCACCAGCAGCACAGCAGGATAGAGGCATCCAAAGCAAAGACAAAGGAATGAGAAAGGTATGAGAAAAGTTTTAGGGTTGAATGACAAGGCTCACTAAGTTAGAATCATAAAACTGTTTAGGTTGAAAGAGACCTTTATGACCATCGAGTCAAGCTATTAATGCAGCACTGCCAAGCCCACCACCAAACCAGGTGCCTCAGTGCCACATCTACACAGGTTTTAAATTCCTCCAAGGCTGTTGCCTCAACCACTCAATCACCACAGGCTCAACATCCCTAGCTCCCTCAGCTTTCTTCCAAAGGTCATAAACTCCTTTTTTTTTTTTTTTTCTGAGTGTCTGCCAAAACCTCGTGTTCAGCCAGGCTGTCTTCCCTACAGCACATGGGAATTTCCTTCTTGAAGGATGTCCAGCCTTCCTGGACCCCTTTGCCCTTCATTTACTGTCTCCCAAGGGACTCTTACCAGCCAAGCTTGGACTATTTCCTCTCTGCTGTACTGGATTTCCAGCTGACATCTGGTAAGTTGAAGTCCCCCAAAAGAACAAGCGACAACAATAGCAAGACTTGCCCCAGATGCTTACAGAATATTTCATCTGCCTCCTCATCCTGGATTGTAACAGACTCCCTCCATGATCCTGCTGTGTTGGTCTTTTCCCAGGTTGTTACCAATAAACACTGAACCTGATTGTCACCATCATTATGCTCTAGACAAGTTCCTCAAGTTTAGCCAGCATCCTTGCACAAATGAACCTGGCTGGAATAAAATCCACAGAAAGCAGCACAAACTACAGCCTGCAATACATTCCGCAAGTGAAACATTGTGATGACTAAGATTAAACATGAACATCAATGTTAGCTTTTCTCTCATTCCCTCTGACACCTGTCACTCAGGCATCAATGTTTGATATTGTCAACGGAGAAAGAAAAATGGGCATTTCCAGTAGTTCTCATCTAAAAGTCTCAGCTAGTGAAAAGCAGTCCTTGAGAGGTGTCTCTTCCTGAATATTGTCCTTTCAGTGAGTAGTTCACCCAAAGAACTGAACTCCCATAGGCCTCAGATAGGAGAAATTAATTACACTCCAAGCAAGCAAAGAAATTGGAAAAAGAAGGAGCTTGTAGTGTTTCATATATTAACAGTGGGCACTTCCACTAGCCTCATGAAAAGCTAATCTTTGTTTTGAGCTCCTCTAGTTCCACTTAGATATTTTAACATCTCTTAGTTTCACACAGTGTTGGAGCATGACTTGAAGTATTGGCATTAATAGTAAAATTCTAAATGGACTCTGTGGCCTTTTACCCACTTTTCTTGTTGCTGACAAAACGTCTTTATGATGCAGGAATTCTCTTCCTTTTTTAATGACATCAATTTCGTGGTGTTTTTTGTTTTGTTTTGTTTTGTTTTGTTTTGTTTTGTTTTTTTTTTTTTTTTTTTTTTTTTTTTTTTTTTTTTTTTTTNGGTTGATTGCTGGGGGAGCTGTTTGCAAAAGTGCCAAGGCTCCAGGATGTAGGAGGTGGCTTTGTTATGTCTTCCTTGAGATAATCAGGGTCCCACAGACTGTACCTACAATAGTGCAAAAGTAATACCAAAGAATAATTTCTCCTATAATGTCAAAGGTTTCAGTGATCAGGGCTACCAAAAGAGCATGATTAATTGTCTTAATTACCTTTACACAAATCCTCTGTGTTCTTCTTTTCCTCCTGTGCATACTTCTCCTCCTGTGCATTTATGATGCATTGCTGCCATCATAAACAGACTTAAAAGGCAAGGGTTGCCATACTTTCCGTGAAAATTACTTTTCTCCCCCACAGTTTTTACCTGCAGCTGTTGTCACATCAATCTTTCTTCAAAGTCTCAGTATGGCCTTCTGTGCTTTTTTTTTTCAGGCTGATGCAGTTTTGTGACACCCACTATTTACTCTGTCTCTAGCAATTCTACGGATCTCATTTGGGTGTCTTCACATTCAGTTCTTTCACTCTTAATAGGAATGAATTTTCCTTCAGCTGTCATTTTAATACATACACTGTCACGTCACAAAGTTTACTCATAATGCCAGTGATTTCTGCCTTCCTCTAGATTTTTACCATTCTTCTCTTCCTCCACAAAGCACCCTGTCTCAAAAAAATAAAGGAGTTAACAGAAAGTGCAAAACCACTGGGCTTCTTTGGAGACAGGGGCAAAAGATGCCCAGTTCCACAGGAAAATATGCTGATTCCCACTGATTTTAACCATGTTCAGTGCATTAAATATAACCCCATGCCAGTATTTTACAGATCTGCTGTGCACAATAGACAGTAATGGCTTTATAGAAGCTCTTAGGGCCTTTTATGAGAACTCTCAATATGAGAGAGTCTTTTATTCTTTTTGACAAGTGGATCCTTTAAATTACTCCAGTAAAGGAAAGAATGGTATAAGGCAAAGCTAAAATTTTCGCTTTTGCTCAGCATGTCCAGATCAATGCTAATTAAGACAAACTATAAAAGAGACTTCTAGGGATTTCAAGTCTAAATGTAATTATGTGTAATATAACTATTAAAAACAGAACAGAAAGCTTGATGTTGAGTTTTAATGAATCCCTATTTTTTCTCAGACTGAGACACCTGGAGTCATACACAGAGCTATCTGAAAAGCTTTCACAACAACCCAAATTTAGACCAAACTCACCTGATTTTAGGTCTTGTTATGACAGACAATCTATTAGAGAGTTGCATAATCCTTTTGCTGCTCTCTGTAGGCAGTCAGTGCAATGAACAGAGGACAGAGGTGATGTGATTTCAGTAATCCACATAGCTGAGGAGGCTTACAGCTCCATTCTGTACTAGATGATTTCTTTTTTCTCTGGACATGAAAGCATAATTCTTTTCAAGGTCAGATAAAGTATTTTGCAATAGTAGAAGGGGAAAATAGTTACAACCATCAAGCCTGCACTGTTTCTGGACAAGATGGCACATGGCTCCCCAGAGATGGGAAAGTGCATTTTTTTCACTTTTCTTTGGGCTGTGTCAGAGATTACTATGTGTCATTCAGAGCTGGTGAAATGTTTAGGAAGAGAAATTCAAAATTGCAGACTGTTGAAGTATGCCATGAGCAGAACACTACATCCTATCAAAGAGCCTTCTGCAGATTTTACCTGTCCACCTCTCTGTGGAGAGAGGATATATTTTAGTGGAAGGCTTGACAAAGTTGGAAGAACTGTCAGGTTTTTGGATGCACAATGAACTTCTCCAGGTCTGGCACAGAAACACCCATCTTCAAAACCAAGTGCAAGCTAAGAACAGCTCTTCAGAATTTACTAATTATCTGAATCAGACTGCCTTAGAGATAAGGCACCTGTGAAGCAGAAGGGGATGTTTTGCAGAGATCAGTGTGACAAAGGTGGCTTCTCCTATGGCAAATGGAAAGGAAGACAGTTTCATCAGTGGTGAAGCATAAAAGAGTCCTCAAGGAAAGCAGAAGGTTTCCTTCAGATATAATTTTTACCAAGCTGTTACTTGGGTTCAGCTCACTCCCCAGAGGCAGGGACAGGGATTAGAGGTGACATCGGGGCTGTCACTGGAGCAGGGCAGTTCCCTCTTGGGACAAGTGAGCTGAGTTTTGCAGGGGGAGGGTGAGGCTACGGCACTGTGGAAATCCAGAGAGGGCCAGGGCACTCAGAGAGAAGCACTGATCGTCACAAAAAGCTTTCCTGGAGTGCTGCCACCATCCTTTGGCAGGATGGCAGAACAGCACCAGCAGCTCTGCTGGGCACGGCAGAAGGTCCAGGCTGGCAACAGGAGCCTGTCCCTTTCAGGAGCAGTAACAGGGCAGCATCCATCACTGCTCCTTCCAGTGTCCCTCCCAGAGGCAGAGGTCAGACTGGCAAATTTATGAAGTTTGAAAATGCAAATTTTCTTCAGTATGTGCTTGAAGCTCTGCAGTTTCAGTCACAACTCACACAAACACTTCGACTGTTAATGAAACCATCAAAATTATAAAGATGAAAATGAAAAGCTTATGCTACCATAGTGACTTAAAATTTTCAGGACTTTTATCTGGCTATGACATTTACACCTGGAGGCTATGGCTGGTGCAGACAGAGGGTGGGATTTTCAAATGTACCATTGATGTGACCTGGCTCTCGCCAAAAGCAAACTCATTTCAGTTAACTAATAATCACTGCCCTGAAAATATGTAATCTTGAGTTATCATCCTTCCACTGTATCAAGAAACAGCATGAGTTAAAAAGCCCTGAGGGCTCCTGGGCCTTCAGACACATCCAATTTCCCTGGAGATGAATACTACAACTAAATGCTTTACAAATCTGTATTTTTTTTTTCCTGCTGACAGAAGAAAAGGGCAGCAAAAATGGCTGAGTGGGTGAAAGGTGGAAAAGAATCTTTCCACCTGAACACCTGATGTTCCTCTTCATCCTGGTTTTTAATCTCTCTAATCTGAGCTATGAATTTCAGGGTCAGTAGTTAGTAGGAAACAACAAAGATAGTGGGATAAATATTCCTTCAGGAGGTCACTGGTATTGAAGCAATACCAGATCTTACTCTGCACTGATGCTGAAACTGTGTGGGCTGAATGAATCCAGCCATCAGCCAGCAGGAAGAAGTCAAGCGTGAGCTCCTACAATACACAGAAATACCCACTGGAAAGGGTACCTCTCCAAGGAAATTATCTACAAATTAAAGCTGTGAGTTCTGCAGTGCCATTCACTCTGTCAGCTTCTTGCTCTGTCTCTTAAAGACTGTGCTACTGCTGTTTACTTCAAATTCACAGCATCTGATCCTCCCATAATACAGTTTCAAAGCTTATTCTGTTCAGAAACACAGGAAACATTTCCAAATCAATTTCCAATGCTGTGATTTCTGTGATTCCTTCTGGAAGTTTTTGAGCTGGGATGCAGAGCATCAAGGCTGGGATGGAATTGGTAGAATCTTTCACATGCCCATCTTTCACAAGTATCTTCTCTGTTTAGTACATTTTATATTAGCAATAATAAGCATTCACCCAGAAAAAGCCCAAAATTTTTATATGGGTTTCTTTTCCCTTTCTTTTTATGTAAGTCAAAGAATTATCCCCATAATCATCTTGCTTGACACAAGATGATGAGAGAAAATGTTCTGGGGCACATAGCTAAGGTGCCAAGGTCACAGGAGGAAATGTATCCCTATGAACAATAAAGATAATGGTTGTTCTTTTGAATTTAGTGTTCAATTTTAATTGAAATTCAGCAAAATTACTGCAAAACTTCTCTTCTTCCTGATAGTGTAAATGTCAAAAATTATAAACTCAGATGAGCAGTGTGAAAAGGAAATTACTCATTTCCAAAGACATGGGATCAGTCTGCATAGACCTTTTATAGCCTCACATGCACATGTTGTCCTACAGTTCAGAAACTGTTTTCTCATGGAGCATAGACATTTTTTCAGTGTTTTCCTACTAGAATTTTAACATTACATTTTACCTGTTGACTTCCTTATTTTCTTGCATCATGGATTTGAATCCATCCAAAAACTTTGCAAAAGTAAATACAGTCTGAAACAAGCAGAATGAGAAAACATATTCCAAAGTTCTGTGTTAAATTTACCAAGGATTTTTTTTTACTCTTCTTCAAAAACAAAAGGCAAGGGGCATACCCTACAAATGGCTTTGTAAAGGGATAAATCCTACTCCATGAGACACCCCTAGAAGAAAAAACCAGTTTTTCAAAGACTTCCTCATGAGGGATGCACGTTCCTGGATTGTAAACTCTGTTAAAACACCAAGTTGTACCTGTATGCTTAATTCTCCAATGCTTTTCAAATTAAATATGCATTTTAAAGAGGACTTGATCTCCTATTTGCTTGTAACCTTTCAAAAAAACTTTGCTTGTTTTAAGAACTACAGAAACTTTTAGGTTTAAAAAGACCTTGAAGATCATCGAGTTCAAATGGTAACTGAGCACTGCCAGGTCCACCACTAATAATGTCCAGAAGTGCCACACCTACACATCTTTAAAATACCACCAGGGATGTACTCCACCTCCTCCCTGGGGAGCCTGTTCCAATGTTGGACAACCCTTTCAGTGAAGTTTTTCCAGCTATACAATCTAAACCTATCCTGGTACAACTTGAGGTTATTTCCCCTTGCCCTGTTCCTGTTGCCTGAGAGAAGAGACTGATCCATGCCTGGCTACACTCTCAGGGAGGTGTAAAGAGTCCCAAGATTCCCCCCAAGCCTCCTTTTCTCCAGATTAAACACCCACAGCCCCAGTCACTCTCCATCAGATTTGTGCTCCAGAGCCTTCACCAGCTTCGTTGCCCTTCTCTGGACACACTTTGTCAGGATGGAGCATTAAAGTTAGAATCTATGAGAATTAACTATGGCACAGAAAGGTCAGGGCTGGGAGAAATCCCTTTGGAGCAGTTCATGTGAGGAAACTGCTCCCACATCAGCCCCAGCCAAGCTGCATCTCAACAGCCAGTGGGTGCTCCCTGTGGCTGTCCCCACCTGCCTCCACTCTGGCTATGGACTGAGTGATAGCTGTGCTCTAGACATAGAAACTCAAAGAAAGAAATGAAATTAGAATCAGTCCCCTACAGATGGCTCTGCCACTATAAAAGCCACCTGCTCTCAAATTAACACTTGTTTATACATAAATTTAGAACGCCATAATAAATTAGCACCCACTCAACTGAAATTAGCTCTTCTGAATGGTGCTTCTCTTCCCAGTGGATAGTGGGAGGGGGAAAATGCTTTTTCCCTTGAAAGCATTCAGAGCAGAAATGCCATAGCAGCACAAAGAGTGGAAGTGCTGTGGTTGGAGTAAACACTTTCCATGTGCCACCATTTACTCTGCACAGAAGACTTGAATAGGGTTGGTAATTTTGCAAATACCAGCTTGGAGTAGACACAGAGTACCTATATCAATGCTTCAAATCTAAAAAATGTACTGTCAGGTATTAAATCAGTAAAGTGGTCAAGCTTAAAGTTCATGCAAAAATGAAAAAAATAATAGGTCTAGAGAAAAAAAAAAAAGAGTAATAATAATAAAAGAATAAAACATGATAAAAATGAGAAGTTTTAGTGCAGAGGCCAGAAAAGTGGTTTGGAGCTGTTTAAGAGATTAAGGACTTTCACTGTGAGGAAAAAAATCCCAAATCAGTGAGTTCAATGTGCAGCTGAAATGAAGGCGGCAAACAAAATGTGTGGTTGCTAGGAGGATATAACATAAATCAAAAGCACTACTGTAATTGCTATACACTGTAAGGAAGTGATAAGACCTCTCTGGGTGTATTATACTTAGTCTTTGTTATCATATTGAGGAAAGCTCCCATGCATTTTCAAAGAATGCAGTGCAGAGCAAAACAAAGTGAACAGCCAGCCTGAAAAATTTAAATTATTAACTACAGATAGAGTTTGGGAGAGAATCTGACAAACAGCCAGGGACAGAAGCTGACAGATGTGAGTCTGAACATCGAGTATTATTGGCCAAAAAAAAAAAAAATTCTGCTCAGGTCTGTCAACCTCAAAGTTTGGTTATTAAATTCTCGCCCTTTTCTGAAATCAATGAACTACACAAAGACCTCCTAACCATCCCTGTGTCCACCATCTCCCTGAGGGTAAAACAGAAGCCATTTCAAAGTCTTGAATGTGTCCTGGTCAAAAGTAACCCACCTTTTTGGCTAGTCCCAATCCATCACTAAAGATCCCAAGTGAGATGTCATTTTACACAGATTCAGAAGTGAGTGTTGGACCTTGATCCTCCCAGCAGAGGCCTCCTGAAATACCTTGGGCAAAGAATTTCATGTCATGATTTCCAGCTGCAGAAAGGTGAAAGGACCTTCCTGCCTTCCAGGAGTAAGATGACAAAGAATGCATTAAACAGCAATGGAATAATTTCAATAAAACATTACTTCACTGGGCATATTGGCAGATTCTCTCTCTCCTGTACCCCAGACATACTCTAACAGGTTTTTAGAAATATTGGATGCAAAATATGGAATGGATGCTTCAAGCAAAAGTCGTGGGACACAGCTCTTAGTTTTCTCATGTGTCCAAAAAAATAAGAATTATCCAGAGTCATCCCATCTGGATTTTGGCTCTTGACTCAGGGCACAAAGTTGAGAATGCAGACACCTCTAACTACAGTCTATGTCCCAGAATGGTCTGCCTTAAGGAGTTCAGCTGTGACCTTTCCAAAAGAGATCCAACTACAGCCTTCCTGCCAGGGCAGAGTTTCTGTCCAGCACCACAACATCATCAGTGCCTTGTTCCAGCTGGCCAGATTCTGTCCTGGGCTGCCAGTTCTCACCAAATTCCCTTTTCACTGCGCTTCAGATGACTCCAAAGACCATGGGTTGTGTGTCTTCATTTGTAACTCTTGTACCCCCATTGCCTATCTTTTTATTGATCTATTGACCTTGTGTCTAAGTGTGTTAAATATACAGCTATCCACATAAACTGCAGCAATGCAGTCATAAACCACAAGCTATTAATCAAAAAAAAAAAAAAANAAAAAATAAAAAAAAAAAAAAAAAAAAAAAAAAAAAAAAAAGGCATTACCTTGTTTCTCATTATATTAAAAATCAAAACTCCTGTGAAGTCACCACTCTATCTTCCATTGGGAACGACATGAGTGTTCTGCAACATTTTTCAACACAAGAAACCCAATGGCCAAGCACTGACACTCTTCAGGCCAAGGCTGGAAGCTCTGAGACAGAGGCTTGTGATGAATGTTTCATATATTGGGTGGGGGGAATGGCTTTTGGGCACGTCCATCAAACTCCACCAACTATAAAGAGAGCCTGGAGGGGACCAGACTTCTCACTTAAATTTGTCAGCAAGGTTGGATGAACCCAAGAACACAACTCCCTGTAGCAAAGGGAACCAGGGTTTTGCATCAAGAGTAAAATGCTGCTGCTGTTAAGCAAGCTGCCTGTTGGAAGTGGGAAGTGGAAGAGGATTCTATCCTATGGACATGGTGGAGAAAGTTATTGCCAAAAATCCTGCAAATGCTAGAAAAGATTCAAGAAATAGGACAGGAATAGGACTCCAGACCTGATAAAAATGCTAGCCTAACTCCAACCAGGCTCAAGGAAAATGAAAAAGATTGTAAAATTCTGAATAAAATCCCTTGTAGTTGGGGAAAAAAGACCACAAAATAAAACAAAAATCCACAAGCAACTCTACCTGGGATATTCTTTATCAAAATGTCAGAGAGTTCACATTTCTCTTTGAATTTAAAAATAAATAAGGAGTAAATGTCTGTCTGTGTGTGTAAAGTATGATTATTACAAAAGTAATACAATATTTTCTCAAGAATGGGCTCTGACCAATTATGCAATGTGCTGTATAAAAAAACCAGAAAGAGCCTATGCACCAGAAATCCCAAATTTCAGAGAGGAGACAACAACAGACATGGACAGGCAGACAGGAGAGGACCAGGAAAAAGAATTAAGGATGGTAAGGAGAAAAAATAAAAATAATTTGAAGGATGATAACAGATGATTGTGAAATAGTTCATTCATTTCAGGAATGCTTGCATGAATGCTTCCTCTCATGCAAAGGAAGAAGTTTAGCCCTTGTTTGAAGATGTATGTGGGTACATGGCTCCCACATGCACAATCACATCTTGTGATGATGGCCCAAACTGCTCGTTAACTGCTTTCATTGCTGCTTCTCTTTTAATTCTTGCACACACAACAATATTATTGAAAGGCACTGAAGGATGCTAAGTCTGGACCCAGATATAATTTTTTTTTCTGCCCAACATCTTCCACTGAAACTGCTTTCATTCCACTGCTACTTGTGCTGTCACTGGAGTCATTAGTGGGTGTTAGCTCAGCCTCCTCTGGGTCCCCACAATCCTCACACACCTGGGGCTTTGTACAGGGGTCATTTCCCCATGGAATCCCAACCCCTCTCAGCAACTCATAAAACATTACAAATTACCTGCTCACCTTAAATGAGCAAAACCTGCTAAAAACTACATGCTTTCCTTCAATTTTCCAGTCTTGAGGGCATGAGTGACAGGCTGTGTTCCAAAAGGTCCATAACCCTGCCAGTCCTCACAGTAATAACTTCTCCTCACCCCCAAAAGGAACCAATACTTCCTTGCAGAAAGAATGGCCACAAGTTCAAAGAAAGAAGCAGACTTCTGACACTTCACCATGATGTTGTTACCTCAAGAAGGCAGCACGGTCTAGATGGCAGATTCTTTGCTAGCAATTCCTCTGCTGGGCTGTTTTCCAGAAGTCTTAAGCAGGATGCCATGACTTCGTTATTTGTTAGTTACTCATAGCCCTTAAAATAACCTTATATGGCTGTCTCTAAGAGCAGAGAGAAACTAAAAAAGGGGAAAATATTGGCTCCCTGGGCAATGGAACTACTGAAGTCTTGTCTTTTGTGGCTCATGGCGAGATTCTCTGATGTCTAACAAGAGATCATCTCCTGCTGATGCTTCTTCCTTGACTAGAGCATTCCTATGTCTCCTTTGTATAGTGCCTCCAGTACCTCAGTGAGTAAATCCATACTGCAGGCTTTAATATGGTAGAGGCACAAAAAGAGTCTCCTTTATGAAGCCATTGATTTTCGTGAAGCTTGTCAGACCTTTCATCACATCCAGCTGATACTGGTCGGTTGAATCAGAAAAGCTACTGGAGAGAAGCAGAAGCAATTGAACACTCACACACACGTTGTGGTCACATAACACCTCATTTTCACAGAAAACCAGCCCAGAGATCTTCCTCTCTGTGCAGGCCATTGAGAAACCACTTCCAACAGAATGAAATCATTCACACTGTATCACAGAGGCAAGTTCTCAGCACGTACTCTCTGCTAACTACGCTCAGTCGATGCAGAATCCACCAGCTCCAGGCTCTGAATTAACATGCAGACCAGCAATACAAAAACCCAGTCTCTTCTGCAGTTTCTATTCATCAGTTCAAGCAGGGATGAATGTACTTTATTTTTCTCCCCAGATGGTTGGAAGCTGCAAAGTAATTTAGCAGCCTATGTTCTTCTGAAAAAATTATCATTCTTTTTCTATCCTAGGTGACTTCTGCATCCCCTGCTGGCTAGCTTAATGGTACTGAGAGTTATGGAATGATATTGTTTTTATTATGTGCCTTTTTAAATTGCGTTTTGACACACAGTCTATCCATTCACGAGTCTTTAAAGAGGAAGCTTTGCCCAAGTGCCTCTAACATCCAAGTAACAGAATGGTTACCTTGAAAAGACACTGAAAATGAGCCAAGGTGCCTTTGGGACAAGAGTGCTCATTTTCAGTCCTTTCATTTTTCCATTCTCTAAAGAGGCCATGAAGCTACTTACTGACTTGTGAGAGTCAGTAAAACACTTCAGGAGAAGTTTTCCTCTGGACTGTAGTCCTAGATTGGAGCCATATAGAGAAATCAGGAAATGGCATGATTTTAAGGATAGTTCTCTTCACCAAGACCTCACAAATGCTGGCATCTTCCTGCCCCTTGTGCACCCAGGAGCACTGGGCATGGTTGAGACTGGTCCCCTGAGGCATAAAAAGGGAAAGGGCCACATGTCTCTGTTCACAAATTAACCAGAGTCAAGGGCCATTTGTGGGCACTGGTCCTGAGGCCTTTACAAATTTAAGTTGTTAACACAACCACCTGCATGGTTTTGGCCCTTGACAACCACTGCTCCTCCAAGCAACAGCTGGGTGCATTGGGAGTTAACACAGGTGCTGACCCGTGGCCAGAAAGCAGTTGTCATCCTTTCTGGGGAGGCTCCAAGGTTCAGCAGTGGAGATGCAGGCAGCATGTGCCAGTTGGCTTCAGTGCCTCAGAACTGTCCCAGGCACTCTTAATCTGCTGGGGGCAGGCAGCCCAGCAGGCTCAGTGAGCAGAAGTGTGCAGGCTGTTCTGCACGGGGACATCACGTAGCCATCTCCTGCTGCCTCCCCATCAGCACCAGGCATTCCCACCAAGGGAAGCAGGGGCAGAGAAGGGAGCACTGTGCTTGGGGACACCAGGGACAGTTAATTCAGTCCCACTAACGCTCAGTCCAAAGGCTGTTTCTGGCAGCTTACAGGGTAGCAATTGGAGGAGTGCTCTCACATGAGGAGTGCAGCCAGGAAAGGAAGAAGTTATGCTGCAGTGGCACAGGACTTCCAGCCAGCTGCTGGCACCCAGATCTCAGGCCACAACAGATAACTCAGCTTCCTGTTGACACAGAGCTAACAGACTTGGGCCAGAAGGGATCAGAACTTATTTAAGATGATGGCCTTCATCTTGCCTAGCACACTGGAGACTTGAGGCAGGGCCATGCCACCCTGGTTCATGCCAGAATCCTCAGCTGGACCAGGTAGCAGCATCCACGTTTCTCCAGAGCACAGATGAAATCTGTTCTGCACACTCAGATGGACTTTTTCCTCTGAAGTTTACGATCAGCCTGAAAAAATTCCCTCCTGGCACAGAAAGACCTCCTAAGAAGCAGTCAGGTGTGTAAGACCTCCCCTAACGTGCTTCTTTCAGGGCACCAGGCACAAGCACATCTCCTAAAACAGGCCTGAATATTCCAAGCTGCATCTCCCTGCCTTTTCTTAGTCCAACAACAGCAGCTAGAGGGACCTGGGTGTTCCCAGCCATCCACTGGCAAGAGCTCTCAAGACCAAAATCCCCCCAGGGAAATCAGGTGGGGCTCTGCCTGAACCCCACCAGAGAGGAGCTGCTGAGCAGAGCCAGAGTTGGCTAAGCACTGGGAATTGGGGATTACAAGCTTTCCCCCCACCTTCTGCCACTAACCTGCAAAGAGATGGCGAGCAAAACACTCTGCAAATCTGATTCCACATTTCACACATTATCTGTTGTTTATTTGGGGGCATGATGAGGAGTAGGGATGTCTAGCACATATCTCAAATACAAGGCTACTTGTGACCCAAACACAAAGCAATTCTCTGACAGGCATCTCCTCCAAAGATACTGAATTTTTGCCTCTGTCTCTCCAGTACCATTTTTCCTTTGGTTCATCTCTATTCCTGTTCATTTGCCTTAATCACAGAGGCCAGAATGAGATGAAGTTTGGGAAATGTTCTGGCATTATTTAAAGATTTAGTCCTGCTGCAACAAATCCTTTCATGCTTCTGGTTGCTAATTACAAGCAAATACTTTGATAGCTGTGGAAATTACTTAACTATCCTTCCACCTTTCAAACACTGTGTCAAACCATGTATAAATGCACATCTTAATCCAGTTTGATCACAACCTGAAATGAATAAGCTAAGAATAGGCTCTTGAAGCTTAACAGATGAAAGTTGAAAACATTTGCTTACTTATTTGGGACCCATTTCTATTTGAATTAATGAGCACGGTGCTATAAATATCTAATTTCCATGAATTTCAAATAATGTGGGAACACATCTGGGATGTCAGTATTGGGGAAGAAGCATCTTTGCTTCTTTACTGCAGTAAATCAGTGACATTTCCATTTTAACTCGAGGCTCCAGTGACTTCTTCCTGCCAACCCTTGACACTCTGGAGAATTTTTAGCCAGTGACCACTTCTTCTGGGAGAAGCAATACAGAGCCTGGCAAAACCCCACAAACTCTAATCTGTTTAATTAACTGTGATAGAAATAGTATTCACATGAACAAGTGAGAAGAACAGAATTGAGCCTATAAAAAAAAATTCTGCCTTGCCATTAGAAAAGACATATTCATTGTAAGGAAGTATACAATCCTCTCTGTGTTAGGATGCTTGTCTTTTATCTGTAGTATATTATCTTCTTGAATGTTACTATGAATGTGATGCCTTCTACAGTGTTTTTTCTTTATCTGACAGTACATTCAGCTCCCTGATAGCAGGCTTTGCATTTTGAGTTTGAATATGCCTCTGCCACACACCTACAGCCTTCCATCACAGGCAAAAAATGTATTTATTTTTTTTTTTTCTTGAACTTTGTTTTATGTAATGTTTTATGTGCTCCAGACAGATGTGGCTACATATGTGCTAAAACTCTGTTGCCAGAAATGAAGATCAGGAATGCTGAGGAATTCTGCTCAGACCAAGAGCTGAGACTGAGGATGGATGGAGGGAGGGACGGCGGGAGGGATGGATGGATGGATGGATGGATGGATGGATGGATGGATGGATGGAGGGATGGATGGATGGATGGATGGATGGATGAATGGAGAAATGTTAAGTCTCAAAACAGCAGTTCCTGTTGTTGCTATAGATTTTTCTTTTTTTTTTTTTTTTCTTTTGAATGAACAAGGAGACAATTGCCCACTNGCACAAGGAGACAATTGCCTCATTCCTCAGTCAAAGTAGTTTTAGGATCCTTATGCTCTTTAACAAGATCTGCCAAAGGTTTTCCACTGGAATAGATTTCCACCAGGAAAAGCCTGATTGAGAAAACCAGCTCAGTTTATGTGATCATATTGATTTTGACAAAATTTTGGAGGAAAGATAAATTCTGACTTTTTATCAGCTCCAGTCTCAGCAATTAACTCAGGCACAAAAACCATGCAGAACTGAAACCTCATTCTTTATAGATTTTCACATATCCTGGCTCCTCATGTAAAAACTTGAATGAGCAAAAAAAAAGAGCTGTATCCAATGACACCATTAATCATTTCTGCCTTCTGTGGTATGAGACTTGAAATGTTTCTCTCTCAATGTCGTGAGAATGAAAACCCTCTCTGTGTTACTGCTGCACTAAATTTCTGAGCATGGTGGGGCATGGGCAGCTTCCACACATGCCAGCATGATTAGAGCAAGGCAAAGGCTGAAAGAAAGACTTTGAGAACGGTCAGTGCTCTGCCTGCAAATGTTCCAAGCAAAACTGTGCCAGATTAGCCAACCCTGAGTCACAGGCTGAGGCACTGCATAATTGTACAGGGACAGGAAGCCTCTGATCTTTCATTGGACATAGCAATGCATGGGCAGCCTCTGGTACAAGCAANAGATTTTGCCAAAGCAATAATGTCTCCAGGTCCACAGTTCCTGAGCAAGTAACCTTCATAATTAACCACCACAAATCTCTGTAACTGACCTGCGAAACCAAGCTAATTAGCAAAGTGAGCAGGAGAGAGAGTTTTTGAAACATCAGACCTTTTCAAGGGAGAAAATACAAATAACAGATGACAAATAACAGAGGAGACAAAATTTCTCTAAGACCAAGGTAAGGAGAGAAATGTCCTCTGAGACTAAATTTGGATCTAGTTGCACCTAAACCCAACCCTGAGGAGGAATTTAGAATGCAAGGGGTTCTCTCCTGAATCCCCCCTAAGAGGAGGCTCTCCCTGACAGTTTTGTTCAGCCTCTGTCCTCCATGCAGTAAATAATCAAATGTACCTTGCCACTGAATTTTATACAACTAAACATCATAAAATTGCGGGTTTATATCAATAAACATATTGCTGCTTCTCTCTTATGAGTGAAGTACATTACTCCATACATGAGATCTGAAAGGGAAAAAAAAAAAGAATAATCACAGATAACCTTTATGTAAGAGACTTCTGGGCTGCTTTCATCCAGCATGGAGGAAAATGGTCTTGTCCCTGAGAACAGAAGGAACCAAATTCCTCATCTTGGGTTGCAGTAAGGAAGCTGCTTAGGACCCAGGATCACACCCCAGTGCCCTCAGCCCAGTCTGTGCAGTGGGAGGCTTTCAAGCTCTGCCTGTTAACCACATTTTCAAAGACTGATTTTCAGTTCACATATCCTGATTTTCTTGTGTGAGCTGTACAGCACCAGTTAATTGNTGCAGCTTTCAAACAGGTACTGAATTTTTTCTGTTATGAACGACATCAACCTAAGTCCATGAATAAAACCTGCTTGAAAGTAGTTCCTGCAAAGAGTGACTGAACCCTCAGCCTTTGGTCCACAAATCCCATCTCTAGAAACAAAGAGAACAGGTCTGGTTCAGAGAAGTAGCTCTTGAGATCACCAGAGCTGGGCCTGTCAGCAATCCATGCTTAAAACAGAGAAGATTGATGGTTAAGGGGAAGGAAGGAAGGAAGGAAGGAAGNCCTCCATGCAGTAAATAATCAAATGTACCTTGCCACTGAATTTTATACAACTAAACATCATAAAATTGCGGGTTTATATCAATAAACATATTGCTGCTTCTCTCTTATGAGTGAAGTACATTACTCCATACATGAGATCTGAAAGGGAAAAAAAAAAAGAATAATCACAGATAACCTTTATGTAAGAGACTTCTGGGCTGCTTTCATCCAGCATGGAGGAAAATGGTCTTGTCCCTGAGAACAGAAGGAACCAAATTCCTCATCTTGGGTTGCAGTAAGGAAGCTGCTTAGGACCCAGGATCACACCCCAGTGCCCTCAGCCCAGTCTGTGCAGTGGGAGGCTTTCAAGCTCTGCCTGTTAACCACATTTTCAAAGACTGATTTTCAGTTCACATCTCCTGATTTTCTTGTGTGAGCTGTACAGCACCAGTTAATTGCTTCTGTCTGAGGTAACCTCCTTAGCATACAAAGTCTCCCCACATCCTTTTTCTTTTTCTTTCTGCAGTGCACTGTAAAAGGAACATTTAAAGAGAACTACAGAAGTAACTAAAAACCAAGAAGGTTGCAACTTGAGCATTTTCAGATTGAAAAGGGCAGATGAAATGGATGCCATGGTAATTTCTTTTAATATCCAATTAGATAATTCCACTCTTAAAAAAAATATCAGTATATATCTTTTGTGTAGGATTTTTAAAAGGTGATATGTAAGTATCTAACTTTGCCAAATAAACGGCCTCATTCTTCTTCTGTTGGGGGCTAAAGCCTTCCTAGAAACAGTCCTCTCACAGAAAAAATCTCAGGTTAGAAAGAAAAACTCCTCAGACATCAAGACACCAAAGGGGTGCAAATATTGGCTCTCGACCTGCTAAAGAGAGGCCAAGATCTGAGTTGAAAGCTAAAGACAATAATAATTATGATAATGATAATAATAATGATAATAATAATAATAATAATAGGATAGCTTGACACTGGTTCTCATCTTGAAAACATGCAAACCCACCACAAGCACTAAACAGATCAGCACAAACAGCAGAGCCTAAAAATCAAGGGACAGGCAAAAATGGAATAGTCAGGACCAACAAAGTTTATTTTCCCTAGAGGAATAAAAAGATCATGTAACTTCCCCATAACACAAGAAAAGTTATGGAAGTGAAAGAAGAGAAAGGCACAGGTTTCAGCATGCAATTTATTATTACATCTGGGGTTCATTACAAAATAATTAATATGCTGCTGCCAAAAGATAAAACCAAACTGCAAAGAACAGTCCTGATTTTCAGCCAGGCTTAAGACCTGTTCAGGGCAGGTATAGAGAAGAAGCCTTTAAAGTAGCACAAAAGGTGGACAGAGTGATAATAATGCGTGTCAGGAAGGAGCCTGTACATGCCACTGGCATGTGAGGATCTCTTGGCTTGATCCCCTGGAAAATGGGATCTCCATCACTGGGGTTCTGTGGGGGATCTTGTCCAGCTGGAAATGTGTGGACATGGCCTGGCTGGGGCTCTGTGTCGTGAGGGCTTTGTAATGTTCAGCAGCCACCCAGAGAGTAAAAGAGCCCTGCTAAAGCAGCTGTACTGGCTGCAAGAAATACAATGCTGCAACTCTTCTTTGGCCTCGAGGTTTGACTCAAATGTGACCCCACAGAGGAGAAAAAGGAGTTGCTTTCTGCTGGGAATGGCATGTCAGAGTTCAGTACCCTGTGTTCCAGCATAGGTCAGACATTTCAAAAACAGTGTTGTCCAACAGGCCCATCACTGTTCTCTGCCTGCTGCAGTATTTTCTTGGGATGCTGGAAAATAATGCCTGCTTGAACAGCCTTACAGCCACCTCTGTTCCCTATGTTTTCCTCAATTTCCCTTGTGATATTTGGCTATACCCAAAGATAGATGTCAAAATATGCTTTAACTGCTCATATAACACTCACATTTTCTTCTGAAACTTCGCTGTCAAGCACAGGCCTTGACTATGATTTTAAACTGGCAGCCAGACATTGCTGCCTATCAATCCATTGAGAGAAACCCATCCTCAAGTGAAGATGGTGCACACCACCAGTACAGCACTGCAGCCTCCTTGTTCTGGATCAATAAAACATGCTCCTCATTCCTAAAGAGTGTGATTTTCTCAGTCTGATCTCTTTCTCATCTTTATTTGATGGGAGAGGCAGCTTTGTAGAAGCACTGTGCCTGGTTAGACAGCAAAACTCTTTAATGGTTTATATCACTGCTCTAAAAATCTAAAATTCACCTCGAGCCACAGCAAGGAAGGAGGATACAAGTCAGCTTACAGAAAATTAAGTATGCATGTACTCCAAAAACTTCCACTGCCCTTTTTTCTTTATGTCATGAAGGAATTGGAAAAGAAGGGAGGTTACAAAGAGAAAAAAAAATGCCAAAACCTCATGATCAAAGCACTCTAAGGAGCAGCAGAGCAATTGAGCAATTAGCACAGCATGTGTGAGTCCAAATGAATAAAAACCAGGGTTTGAGTGAGGAGACCTCAGAGCTGTATTGGAGAGAGGCATTTCTGCTCCCCCACCCATAAACAGTGCTGGGGAATGGGGATCCTCTCTGCAAAGGTACCAAGTAGCATTCAGCAAAAAATCGTGGCTTAAACCCCTCAGGTCACTGCACAGCCCCCTGCTCCTGCTCTCTGCATGAGAGCAAACACAGGAATATAGCAAAGAATGGAGATTCTCAGGGAATTCTCTTCAGGGCTTTGCAAATTGAGGCTAATTAAATGTCACAGGGGAGTTTTGCTCCCAGCCAAGGGAAGGATTTGTGTATTTACTCATATCACGGGCATGTCATGCAGAAAGCTATCAGAACTGACCTGATGAAACAGGAGATCCCAGAAAATCCCCTTTTCAGGCTTGTGACCTTACAAATAATAAACAATCAGGAGTATTCTGTATTTGTCCCTCAGGAGTTCTGGGCACCTCTCAGTGCCTGAAGGGAGCCTACAGAAAAGTTGTAGAGGAACTTTTTTACAAGGGCATGTAGTGATAGGATAAGTGGTAATGGCTTTAAACTGAAAGAGGGCAGATTCAGGTTAGCTATTTGAAAGATTTTTTTTTTTTTTTTACTGTGAGCATGGTGAGGCACTGGCACAGATTGTCCAGAGAGGTTGTAGCTGGAAAAAAAAAGAGACCCTACAAAGAGCTCCCACCTCCCATGTGGTGGAAGACAATTGTGCAGGGACTACCAAATATCATGTTTAAATACAAAAGTGAAAAATATTTTGCAAAATCCAGTCCCTGCTGTCCCTGTTTCTCAGTTCCACTGTCTGTAAAACTGGAGTAACACTAATCTAATGTAATTCAATCAAATCTACAGTGATCAGTATTTACCTGTAGCAAATCTCAATAGAGGCTTTGAGCAGCTAAAACATTCCAGCAATGGAGCCCACAGGCATATCCTAGCTGATGGCTGTCTCTTTTTCACTCCTCATCTCCTCCCTTCTGAGGACAGTGCATCTAAAACACAGTTCACTAAGTTCTAGTAGAGTTTTGAAAATTACTTTCTAATGTGTGCATATTTTCCCTTAGGAGTTGATGTTTTCCCCACAGATTTTCACAAGTTTTTCTGTCACTTGGCTATAAAGTTATTTTGTAATAGAAGAATATACCTTCTTTAAAAAGCACAACTGAAGTAAAAAAAAAAAAAAACAAAAAAACCAAAAAAAAACCAACGAAACAACAAACCTCCAAATGCAACAAACCAGAGCTACCCATCAGAAAAAAAGACTAAACCAACTATGTTTTCCCTGAAATAACCTTCCTGACATTTGCCTCTATCAGAGGTCTAAATATTTTATATCTTCTTTCCTAAATATTAAAGAACCAGGGTAGAACTAAATTGTAAGATTTAACAGTGCTAAGACTGTGGGTATAATAACAGCTGCTGACACTGCCTGATTTTTCTTTACCATCAGCCCCATGCTGAATTAAGCCCTTTGAGGTTGTGACAGGAGGATTGAGGGAAATGTCACCATGCTGGTGGCATTTAACCCACCTTAAGGGAGTAGAAAGTGAGCCTTGGCTTTGGACACTGAAGTAAATACCCCATCTTTAGTGCTTGGAGCAGTAAGGGGAAGGCAATCTGCTCTGCAAAAAAAAATAAAAATATATGGTACCAACAAAAAGCAGTGTATTTTTCAACACAAGATCTCAGTATTAATTAACTTTATTTAGAGCAAAATCTACAAAACAAAGCATGGCCTGAGTAACAAGTGACTAGCTAATGTTTGTCAGGGCTCCCAAAGGAACCAGCAGTCAGACACTGACATTGATATCATGCTCACAGTTTCTGGCAAAGCATGACTTAACCTTGCCTGCTTTATCTACATCTGCTTTCTGCTGCACACAGAGATTCAGAAACCTTCTGTGCACTGATATCAACATTTTTGCAATCCTTATTTCCCTGTTTCAAGAGAACTGGTATCTTCAAAGTCACATGAGCATCCTTTTTCTTTTGGTCCAGACAACAGGCTGCCTCTCCAAGGATTCATCAAGATTGAAATCCAGACATCAGCCTAAGTCTGTTTCCACAATTACCCTGATCAGAATAAACAAAGATTTTCTAAAACCTGAATTTTAGGAATACAGACCCAGTCTTTTTTCCCCAAGCTCTCACTGCTGTATTTTTATGGATAAATCACTCTCAGCTTTGCTGATTACACTCTGGTATTCAGCCATCCATCTGGACACACAAGAAATGTCCTGGCTCTGGGGAAATGGCAGGCAAGGATTTAGAACCATAATTCTTCCTGGCTTTTCTTACCCACACTGACAACTAGTAACACAGCAGACGAGGCTGATGCTACAAGAGGGATGCAATTTGAGATTAGGATGTCTACATTCAGGTGTTTATGGGAGTACCAGGCATCTAAACTCCTATTAGGGTCAACAGGAATCTAGTCAAAGGAAATCAATGGAATATAAGCAGCAAGTCAGGGAGCAGCCAGCCCACAGCAACCTTGCAGTGAGTTTCATCACTCCCTAAACACTACTATGTCTCAGTGACTATAATGGGAGCTTAGGTATTGCCTGTCCAATTCCACTGACTAAATGAGGATATCTAGCATCATTTGAGGTGTCCCAGCATCTCCAAGATGTACTGTTGGTGCTGGCAGACACAAGACAAGACCTGTGGTACGTTCATGACCCTGGAAGAATACGTGGCACGTCTCACGCACCCACTAGTGCAGGAAAACTCCTGCTCCTAAGTTGTTTGTGAGCAGAAATAAATGTCTAAATATTGGTGCTGTAATCCTAAACTGATTCCTATTCTTCAAGGATCACCTTACACTAGTTTTCCAATTAGTGCAGAGAGGGAATTTCAGTCTTTCTGAGGAATCACTCAACTCAATACCTTTGCAGCACTTTGGCATTTGTCATCTCTGCAGCAACACTGGCTATAAACTTGTTTTTTTTTTTTTTGGGGGGGGGTTGTTGTTGTTATTTTTTGTTGTTGTTTTATTAAATGAAATTGGAAGTCTTGAAAAACCCATGAAACCTCACACTTAGTAAAGCTGTGGTGGTGGTGCTCAGAAATGCTGTTACAACACACAGAGACACAGAGCCAAAAAGTGAAGATTTGTTCATATTTACACATCAGTGTTCCTCCAATGATGGTCCAGTACACCCTTCTCACTCATCAAAAAATGTCTCTTTTTTGGCAAACACAATCACCTGTACTCCATGGTGCTGCTGACAAATCAGGCATGCTGGCTTTCAAATGACACGTGGGACAGTAGATACCTTTTCTACCACACAGTGTAAACAAACACCTTTGCTCTGGTAACACCTATATTTTATTGCTTTATTGCAGTATTTGGGTGCATCTGTCCATCTCAGCCTCTGCAAAGTACAGCTGCTTCTCAGGCAAATACAGTCAGTGTTCATATGAATGTTGTTACAGTCTTAGTTAAATGGCTAAGTCTGGAAGCTTGATAGGACCACAGTGAAATTTGCTCCCTTTTCCTATCTCTTTTTAATTTCTACTTCCAAAGCATGAGAGTATAAAAGTGACAACTTCTACTGAAGAAAATATTGATTTTTTTTTTCTGAATGATGTCCATATCAAAATCCAAACCTAACAAATGCTAACAAGGAAATAAGAAAGGATCTTTCAAGAAAGAATAAGTAACTTCCAATTAAAAATAAGTGAAAGAATAAGTAATAATGTCTCTACAAACTATAATTTAAAGTGCTATAGACCTCCTTTTTGTACAATCACTAAAACTTTATGCACTATCATTCTTCATTACTGATTCTCCAATAGACTTTATGTTTTACACTGGAAAAGCTTTAGAGGCAATTCCTCCATCAGCACACAAGAGATTTAGAGATGTTGCTTCTTCTGGCATTACTAGAAGTTAGGTATGGATATCTTTCCTGTTCTTAAAGAAATCCAGGACAATCTCCCTCTCTTTCAGTTAGTCCATATCAGCTGCCAATCAGAATTTCTTGATGAAAAATATATGTCGTAAAATATAATGAAGCCACAGCAGGAAAATGTGTGAGGAAGGATAATTTTTGGAGGTCCCATATAATATTCTGCTGTCAAAGATAGTTTTAGCATTTTCTCATAATGTTGTGATGGTGCACAGCATTGATCATTTTCCATTAAGACCATGAAAAACACTGAAGTTTGTTTTTTTTTTTAAAGAAAAAAGGATATAAGAGGAAAAAACCAACCATTTTCTGACATAACTAAATAGTTTGAGCTTTCATAAACAACTTCTTTCTTCCCTCCTTCCTTGGCTAATACCTTCATCACTTCCACTGTGATCATGCTTGGCTAAAAATCCTCGATGCAGCTTGTGAATGGCAGCTTGAATTATTTGAATGAGAGCCACCACTGCCTTTTCAGTGGCCCATTAAAAATATCTGTGTTTTAGTCCAAATCAGCCCTTTAGTGCCCCTGAGCTGGACAAACCAGCAAGGAAGTTAATTTTTTTTTGTGCTACAAATGCCCTGTACAGGCAAAAATATACACAAATTAGCAACGAAAAAATACAGACAAATTTCCCTTATCAATTCATGTAAAGGAAAACCAGCTGGTCTTATTCACTGAAAGTAAATGAACTTCTTTGTAAAATGGAATATTCAGTTCCCTCCCCTGCCATATAAAAACCCATCCAAAGCAGTAGGAGCAGAGCAGGCACAGGAAGGAAGCAGGAATGAGCCCTAAATGAGAGAGTGAAAGATACAGACAGGGCACAGATATGTTCTGTAATACTGCTTCAGCCTTAGGGAATTCTAACAATATCGAGATAACTCAAGCGATTAAATTTGGAGCCAGCCAGAAAATGTGAAAGCACAGAGCATGCAGAGATCAGGACCTGGGAAATTGAAGAACAGTCCTGACCTGCTGGAGGAGAGATCTCTAACAGCAAAGAGTGGCTAAAACTGGAGTAAATGACTGAAAAACATCAGTGGCCTCTGCTGGCAGATTAATTGTGCAATGTATGGTCAGGCAAGAGGACTGGCAGTGAGGCAACACAGTGTGTCAGGGGAAATGTGTTTCACTGCCTGCTCCCAGAGGGCTCCAGGTGCAGCCCTGAGAGGGTTAACCAGTGTGAGGGAAGCCCCATGACCCCCAGTGAGCTCACACACAGGTATCACAGCTGAGCACTGAGAGCATAAAGGGAAGAATAAAGCCCTAAGCTTGAGGGATGACCATAAAGCAGTGAACAAATTTAAAATCTGAGCTCTCTGATGTAAGGAAGCAGTATTCTGCTCTCTGGATGGAGAGGCTCCTGTTCAATTGGATCCCAATATGCAGCCAGCATCCCTATGGAGTGCTGCAATAGAAATAACACTGATGTTAGTCCCTGCTGCTGGCCCTTTCCTGGACTTGTAACCTATGAAAAACTCTCTGATCCTCCACTTAGGAGAGGTAGTTAAAGCAGTGGCAAAGCCTCTGTGTGAGGTCATTATCTAGCAAAATTGGACTTGAATATAAAACTGCACTAAAAATCTGCAAACTAGGATGGCTGGGATGCTAAGGGAAAGTCCAAGCATAGTCAAAAGTTTAGAAGCATAACTAATAAAAAAAAAAAAAAAAAAATAAAAAAAAAATTGCATGGTGTATCTGCTGTCCTGAGTAGCAGTAAATTACCAGCAGCACACATCTGTCAGCCATAATTTCAGCCTCTTCCTAGCATTTGAATTTTAGTTGCCATCTGCAAATAAGAAAATCAGCTGATTTCAAAATGTTGATGTCCTTTATCAATTTGCCAGCTGAGCTGAGAGGGTCTCAGTGTCCACCACCTTTGTCAGAGCCCAAGCTTCTCTCTGGGGCTCTCACAAAGGACAAGCCCTGCCTTTGTGTATTTTATTCTGCCTATAGTTGAAGACATGACACCTAGGAGAGCTGTGCATGCTCTCTTTTTAAATTACTCAAGGTTTTATAATTTTAACAACCTTCCTTTCAAGTCTGCTGAAAAATTCATGTGGTCCCTGCTTATCCTGCATGTGTTCCATGCCTGCAACACAACCCTGTCTTTTGGTTACATTTTCCCTCCAAGGCTGTATTTTGGAGCAAGGTTTGGATTACATGTTTGGAACAGGGCCTGTGCAAACAGCTATGTCTCTGTCCCTACTCTACCTTTTATCCTTCATTCCAAGGAATGAATGGCACCAAAACTTGCTAAATTCTCAGATTTTAAGCAGAGTAACAAGGCAAAAAATAAAGATGGGAACTGCACTTAGTGGACTACAAAGTTGTCCTCCTCCACCAAAGAGCTCACAGACCTAAGGCAAGTGCTCATCCTTACTTCCACTAAAAAACTAAAGCATGGGCAGAACTTTTGTCCCAGTCTCAGTGAGGTGGAACTACTGCTGACTTCTGTGAGTTCACGTCAGATCCCCAAGACCATGCTCACTCTGGCAGGTTAAAAGCAGGTTAGAGAAGCTTTTTCTTGATGGCAGCAGTGTCTGGCCTTGAAAATCAGCTACCACTTTGATAACATAGCAACGTGAAAATATAAAGCCTAAACCACTCAGGTGTTATCCCAGTGTAACTCAGGGCTTAATGCAGCAATCAGGAATCAGGACATTCCCCTCAAGTGTTTCAGCCAAACTTTATTTATGTAAATGCCATGAAATGCAAATCCTCCTTGACTATACCTGGATAAATACGTGGTAAATCAGTGCTACCTGATAATCAAACTATTTCACTGATAAAAAAATAAAATAAAACAAAATCCCTGCATGTCAATCTGCTTATTTTAAAACCAGCACAAAACTCCCCAGTATAATGCAAAGATCATAAACATCAAACTCTCCAGACTAGGCATGGGCAAACTGCATGAAAATAGGAAAAGCACTAAATAAATAAATGAATGAAACCAAATCACTTTCCTAAGTGTTAAGGTTTATTTAACAGTGCTGATATAGAAATAAGCCAAATACATTCTACTGAGCAAGAAATTGAGTCTGAAGATAATCCCTTTTCTTTTTTGTTTTTTTTTTTTCTGTAGCCTAGAGGTCCTTTGTACTCCCATTGAAATCGTGGCCTCGAGTAATCCATACAGCATTCACAGCATGATATTATATCTATTTTATTGGGAAACGCAATAATCAAAATGCTAAAATAAATCTTCTTCCTATGATTTGATTTAAGCATTGAAGTACTGAAGTGGCTAAGCTAATTTATTCTGATTATCAGCCCATTAGTCTTGGTATTATAAATTAACCCCACAATTTTGACAGAGCTTCCAGCTACCTAATGTCTGAAAACCTGATTTTGTTTAAGCACATATCGTGCTAAGATTTATTTTGGAAATTTCAATTAATCAGTTCTGGTCAATAAAAAGTTAATATAAAGTGGTTTGCTGTTAAATTACACTGGCACTCACACATTTGCTCTGTCCTACACCAGTTAAAAAGCCATTGCAGATTCCCAGTTATAGTGCTCAGAGCTCTGGCTGCATTTTTAAAGCACCAACTGTTAGTTAATTTTGTTAGCATAAACACCCAATAAAATTTTATGGTGTGTTCAGCTCTCATTAAAGATGAAGAACAGAGGCAGAGCAGCACCCACAAATAATCAGGGATGGTTCTGTCACCGCTGATGCCCAGAACTCATTCAGATTCAGGGCTCAGGGCTTCCTGTGCCTGAGGACACTGCAGGGATACAGAGCACAACATCCCACACACTGCTGGAAACCCCTGGGGTTCCACACAGCCCTTCCATAACGCCCCAGGCAAATATTTCGTGGGGGAGGAACAGTCTTTCTCCAGCCCCTAAAATAACAGCTGTTGTAGGCAAAGTACACCCTTACTGGTGCATATTTGCTCAAGTCTACAAAAACCACAGCTCCTTTTGCTCCCCATCGCCCAAAATATCCATCAACACCAGGGCTAGATGAGCCTGCTGTTCCTCAGGTTGCATCCTGTGGTTGGATTCCCTCCAGTCGGGGAAAGCACAAACCCTGCCAGGAGATTTTCTGACCACTCAGGGCATTTACAGTGCCAGCCTGGCCATCTCCCTTTGTCTTCCCATCCTTCAAAGGGGTGTTTGAGCCTTCCACTGAAATTTCTGGTCCTGACCCACCATCATTCTTCTTGCCAAATTCCCTGCTAAGGGGACTTTTATGAGACAGCTGACACTCAGACAGTCGCAGGAAGCGCTCCAGGGAACCCAGCTGGAATTAACTGCCAAAAGCCATCAGGTTTACAGGTAGAATTATAGAGAGAGCAGATTTCACTGTCTGAAGTAATAGGAAGACCAAATCAAGAAGTTCCCACAGCTGTTACTCCTAAAATCCTTAGGGCTGCATTGCTTAAGACTGTAGAAATTTCTAAAATCATCTTTCCATTTACATCAACAGAAGCAGAACATCTCTCACTAAATTCTGTACCAGATCGTGTCCACTGGACTAACAGTTTACAAGAAAGTCAGAGAATGTAATAAAAACCAGTTTCAAAGACTTCCCCTTAAGTTCCTTGGCACGTCTTCGTGATTTAGAGTTCACCACTTGAAGTTTTGATGGGTTTTGCCTCGGCAGCTTTGTGAAAGTTCCTCCCAAAGGATGTAGAAGATAGAGGATCTTCTGTACAAATTGGTACAGGGGAAAGACCTAAATCAACACGACACATTTCCACTGCTCGTGCAAAATGAAACCTTGTTCTTGAAGGATCCAAGCTAATATCTGGATTCTTAATGGACAGAGGATCCAAGTGTACAGTTTTCTCTCCTTTGCCCACAGGTTTTTCCTGCTGACACCTACCCTGGGCAAGGGATAACATGCTTCATAGAGAGGGATATGCTGGTGGGATATGGGGAGCACATGCTGATGAGCCTGCTGGCTCTTAAATGAACAATGATTAGCATTTCCTTATTTTCTGTGGCAGAAAAGCTCAACTTTAGTCTATCATCTCTATCTAGTCTGAAATTTTTTGGTGGTTTACTTCTGGCACTTCACTGCCTGCAAAACCATTCTCCTGATTTTTTTCTTCTTATTGTCAACTTAAACCATAAACACACTGAAGGCCAAGCCATTTCTGTCTGGGTGGAGTCACAGCATCCAGCAGGATGGGGCATTGATCTTGTCTGTTTCTCTCATGCAATGCTATATTAGACTACTCTGAAAAGCTGATGTTTTTAGATGGAGGTGTAATTTCTAAGGGGCTTTTGGAGATAGCTGACCAATCATGTTTTAAAGCCCTGGCAGCTACATCAGGTCCTACTTTAATACTTACTAGGTGTGGAATTTGACCTTGCCTTCCCACTAGAGCATTAAAATTAGGAAACTCAAAAATACACTGCTTAGCTGTGCTCATGGAGGGTAACTTACCAGTCACAGTAAAATACAATGTGCACGTAAAGCTGAGCTTGTTTCTGCTTCAGCAATAGTACAGAGGAGCCAGCACAGCTTCCTTATCTTAATTTTCTGCATCCAAGAGTCCTAGAAATGCTGTGCCTCTATTGCTTCCATAACTTTGGAGGTATTGAATCTCTCTGCAATTAAACCAACATAAATAAGCAGTAATTCAATTGAAATCAGTGGAATTCTTATGAGAGGAATAGTTCATATAAAAGAGAAGATAATTAGATTTACCCAGCGTAGATGCAATAATCTCTTATTAATCGTTTAAGGAATAAACTATAAAAACACACTCCCTCATAATCTGTTTAAAAGGGCATTATGGACCTCTTGCCCACAGCTGTACAAATGTTGCACTGTCCTTTTAGATCAGGGCAGCCAGAATACCCTACATCAGCAGCTTGTTTTTAGAGCATTAGAAATTTGTTCTTTTCAAAATAATGGAAGAGAGCAACCAGGGGTACAATCATAACTGCACTTTCAGTTCAGCTTAATTTAGTGTGCTTTACTTTAACAAACACTTTCCATTACTGCATTGAGTTGTTTTCATACCTGCATTCTTACATACCAATACTGCTAATTAGGACAATTATTTCTCCTTTAAAAGAAAAGAAAAAAAATCTGTCCAAATGATTTGTTGTTATTCGTGAGCATTCATTATTACTGATTAGAACTGAGGTTATGGTTGCTCAGGAGGATGTCCTAAATTTGTTTCACCAAGTTTTTTTTAATGCTTACATAATTAATGTTGAGAGAGGAAAGGTGGTTTTCAGTATTTGCTACAGTCCAAAATGTGACATGTATTGACACCAACAAAATCCACGATGGAAACAAGCCCCATTTGCTCAGGTTTAGTGCAACTTTTTCTCATTTTACCATACAGGGACTCCTATCACTGCTGATGAGGAAGGAAAACACTTATCCCCCTCCCAAAAAACAGGATTGGAATGAGGAAGAGGTTAAAGCCTAGCTGCACAAAATGAACATATAAATGCTTAATAGGCACATAATCTATCCTCCAAACACATAATCAGGTTGGGTATTTATCAGTGGTGCCATAAGCTGCATATGAGGATGGCAAAGGAGCTGGACTGACATCTCACAGGACAACGGGGATCAGACTCGGGTGACCTGATCCCAAAGATGGGCACTGACCACATCCAAGACTGAGCTCCACACAAAACAGCTAAAACAGCTGCAGTTGTTCAAAAACAGTCTGGGAGAAGCCAGAAGAGACTGAAGAGTAGCAGGGTTGTGCCAAATAACAAATCCTAATGTACTGCTGAGGTTGCTGTACAGAGCTGGAGGTTTAGCCCATGCCATCCAAATTGTGTGTGTCAGCCAATGGTTTGGCTAAAGGCATTTTCAGCCAAAATAAAGAGACAGTGCATTCCCCCTGTCTCCAGCAGACTCTGTGAGTTTCCATCTTACCCACTCTGAGGAACAGCCCTGAACTCTGCTCTGCCCCTTCTCCAAAAGCAGAGCTGGGAGGGCTCCTGCTGTGGAGCAGCCTGTCTCCTGATGGGTACAACAGTCCCCAGAAGGATGGAAGCTGATGGGTCTCTGAATCCTCATCAACACTTAGAAGGATATCAGATGCACAAATCCTGCTCCACAGGACACTTCCTTTCTCACTAGGTGAGTATGGGGGTGGTCCTGAGATGAAGAAATGACCCCAAATGATTTCTATAGATTTTCCTCCCTGAAGTCAGAAGAATTTGGGAGTCCCGACATAAAACAAAGTGCCTTCTCACAGTGTCTTCCTTGGTATTAATTTAAGAAAAGAAGCTAAATTCAAGGCACAATTTCTGTGTTCTGTATTGGCTGGTTTTGGGTTTTGGATTGCTGAATAAAGCCAAAAGCCAGGAGCTGCAACATGCAGTGTTGAAAAAGTCTGAATCCCCATATGGACTTAGCCCTCATTAATTGCTTCAAGAAATCCGTCTAAATGTGACAGCTTGGACCCTCAGATTCCTCTGGCAGGATGTGAGGGACTTTGCAGTGAGGTGCACTTCCTTAAGCAGAGTTAAAGCCTGCTCCCAGCCCACACAAGAGAGACTTGGTACAGACTCGGGCTGCTCACCACCCCAACACATCAGAAATCTTCCTGTGACATGGCTTTTCATTACAGCATTGGGGTGAATCCTCTTGCTTTCCTCCCACAAATTAAGTTAGGAAAGGCAAAGGGATTAGTCACAGGCAAGAAAAAAAGAGCATTAGAAGCTGTATGTACACAAACTATTTCTCAAAAAATAGTTCTCTCTGGACAATAAATCAGTCTTTCAATAGCACTCACAAGTGGCTTAGAGCTTCTAGCTCTCAGTTAGAAACAGCTAAAAAACATTACATAGAATTGTTAAAAATATATACACCTTTTAGTGGGCATGCATTACTAGAGTTTGGAATTACAATCAAGCCTATCTACTTAAGGGCTTTAATTGTATCCCTCCTTTGAAATGCTACCTCCCTTGCTCACCACAACTGAGCAAAGCTGTAAATCTTTGCAAAAAGAAATGTGAAGTCTAAGTGCTCATTGCCCAGCAAGAGGGAAGATCAGGAGAAGCCAGGAAGAAGAGTGACCTTACCTCCCTGAGTTGGCTTTTGAGTTGACACAACATAACAATTTTTTGAGAGGGATGAGAAAAAAAAAAAGCCCTAACAGGTTGTTTCATCAGCTGTGACAACAAAGTGATTTATGACAAATTATTTGCTCAACACACTCCCCCTTGGGAAGATCCCAGCCCTCACCCACAGCTGCCTCTTTGCCTCCATAAACTTCCAGTTCTTCTGGAAGTTCCTTCTGTGCTCCTTCCTTCCTCCCATTCCCTCCCAATCTTTGCACAGCTTGTGATGGACAAAGGACCAACTCTTGTAACAACAGCCATGTGCTGACTGAGGTGTTGGGACAGATGTTTCCCTGCTTTTTCCTTTACTCAGGTATTGAATAATCCTCCTGTATCAAGCAATTGATTTTCATGATACTTGTAGCAAGCTGACACAACATTACTCTTATTCTGTCAATTTTGGTTAAAATTGGCTGCAAGTTCAAAAGTTAGGAGATTAGGAAAGTCAGATAAATCCTGTTTGTGGTTCTGTTGTTTTATTTTTCACTGAGGTTTTGTTTGTTTGTTGTTCAGAAAAAAAAACAACCCAGACAAATGAAGCATGGATATTAAATATCTCACCAGCATTTCTAATTTCTATGGTTTAGAAGTCAGAGTCACAAAAAAACTTGGCTATTCTGCCTCTTGCCTGCTCCATCAGAGACCTCTTACCGATCAGTTGCTTGATTTTTCAGCCCCATTTGATAAACTCTTGCTTCTGAACTCTGCAAGGTTTCCTTGAAACTAAATCAGTCATGCATGGAGCTTTCTGTGTTTTAATTAAATCCTGAAATCACCAATCATTTCAGTCTTATGGCTTGGAAAAAAAAAAATATTTTTAACGGAAAATATACCCAGATCCTACAGCATTTGAAAATGAGATGAAAACACCTTCAAGGCAAATAAAAATGTATCAATTATCATGTGCTAAGAATATACACATTTGAGCCTCATCTCTTTCTTCTGCATTAAAGTATTAGGTCAGCAGCTTGATGCAATAAATTATTACTGATATGCAATAACCTTAGCTGTTCAACCCAAAACTCAGGGAAAACCAGAAAGCGCAAAGGAAAGAGGCCCAATTGAAATTACAGGCAAGACCCAGAGGACATTTTATTTAGGGCCCTTGAATTATGCAAAGAGCTTAGGTACGGGTTCAACTTCAAATATATGATTAGTCATGGAGCTAAGTAAATAATTTCAGCAGACTCATCTAATCTGTTTGTTTACTTCCACAGCCCTCATCATGTTGCATCTTTTAATACTCACATAGCCTTATGATTAGTGGGTTTAATCCTAAAAAGACTAAAAAGGAGGAACAACCGTATTCACTTCACAGAAGGGGAGGTATAAAGTGAATCTGTGTGCCTAAGAATTTGTAGGGTCAGGTCTGCACTCACTAGACATGAAGTATGCAACCAGGTGAGCAGCAAAACCAGCATCTCAAACAGCACCACAACACCAAGCCTAGAGGATGGAACAGGACAACAGTATTAAGAGGTAAAAGTAAAATAAATAAAAAAAAAAGTTAGCATGGCACTATATCTGGTGAAATGTAAATTTTGCACTTCTTTAAGGTGCATCCCATTAGGTATTATAGGATCATATCTCTCTCTCTACCAAATACTAGCCCCAAAAAGCACATAAAATGTTGGAGAGGGTGGTGTGTCCACCATAACAGAGAAACGTAAACACAGAGAAACACAAACACGGAGAAACACTTCAAAGAGTTGCAGAAGAGCAGCATCAACAGAACTGTCTGTGAGAGGGCACATGCATCTGACTTTACTGCATTGATATTCTGCAATATCTACTTGTTTAGATGTAAGGGCTACCTTCATCACTACCTAAAAATGGTTAATGCAAATTTGACCTGGATCAGGTATGAGCACCCAGTTACATTTCTCCCGAATTCAGCAGGGTGCACAACACCGTGTTTTATCTCAGTTATTTATTTTCAATGCTGGCTATGCAAACACACCGCGGCAAGAAGTAAAAGCAGCGGATAAAGCTGTGCCTGATCCCACCTTCCACTCCACCACAAACCCTTACCTCCAAAGCATTTTATCCCGTTTGAAGCCAGGTGCACGAGTTCCGACCCGTCCCAGCACTTGATGCTGAGAGGCCGCAGCGCCCTGAGCGCCCGGTCCAACACCCGCCCGGGTGGCAGCCCCAAGGGGTCACCCCTGCGCGGAGGGGCCGAGAGCCCTCCAGAGCTCCATCCTGAGCCCTCCCTGCCCCAGCATCCTGCGGGGAGGCGGCTCCACGCCCCGGGCGGCTGCGGGAGCCGGGCAGAGATGCTGAACTTCGCCAAGTGATGGGCTAGCGGGGAGCGCAGGGAGGGACACGCTCTCAGCTGTGGGTTTGCGGGCCGGGAGCTGGGGACGGGGGGACCGGGCATCGCCGCCCAGGCACCCCAGCGAGCCCCGCTCCCCGCGGTGCGGAACCCGGCCGGTCTTACCTTGGAGCCCTTGCCGGAGCAGCGGACGTGGTTGCTCACTCCGGCCGTCTGGTTCATGCTGGAAAGTTGGGCTCCGGGCACGACTCCCCGAGGAGCGGCGCAGGGAGGCTGGCAGCAGGCAGGGCAGGACGGGTTGTGCCTGCACCGGGATCGTCACCCTGCACCGGAGTGTCACCCTGCACCGGGATGTCGCTCCGTACCGGGATGTCACCCCGCACCGGGATGTCGCTCCGTACCGGGATTGTCACCCCGCACCGCGACTCTGCCCCCGTCCGCCGGGGGCTGCGCGTTGGCGGCGCTCCCGGCTTCCCGGCTCCAAAACAAAACCCGAAACAGCCCCCCCCCGCCCCGGCACCGCTTTCCTCCCCCCCCCCCCCAAGCAGAAGCG
>VWYO01009998.1:60088-81804 GCA_013400275.1 Rhadina sibilatrix
CTGGCAGGGATGGCAGAGATGGCAGGGATGGCAGGGATGGCAGGGCTGGCAGGGACGGCAGGGACGGCAGGGATGGCAGGAATGGCCCAGCTCCGCTCCCCACCCCGGCGGTCCCGGGCCCGGTCTCGCCCCCGGCACCGCTCACTCCTTCGGCATCAGTTCATTCAATCCCCCACCCCCGCGTGGGCAGTGGGAAATCGCGTTAAAGATGCCAAGGGTTCCCGCAGGGCTGGGCTTTGACCCGCTGGTGCTCGGGGTAGCGAGTCCAGCTCTTTGCAGCGAAAGAAATGCTGGGCAGATGTTTCCTTTACGACCAAGCTGAAGGATTTGGGACTTACTGCTTTGAGCAATTCCTTTTCCAGGTGTGCTAGAGTTCAGGGTTTAGGTTCTGGCTTTTTTCGTTTTAGTTAAGTAAGAGCTGTGCAAGCAACTCTGCTTTGCTGGTAAAAAAATGGTGTTTTAAGTTTGTGGGGTTTTTGGTTTTTTAAATAAACAAAAAAAAAATAAAAAAACCCTGTCAAATATCCATGTTTGGGATATCATTATTGGGATATTTCTCCTATCCTCAGTCTACCCCTCCACTTCAGCTCATGAGGTCAGACACCACCTCCTCTTTTACTGCAACAAAAGTATGGCTAAATTCAGTTCTCAGAGTAGCAAAAGGGAAAAAACAAACAAACAAAAAACCCCAACATACTCTAAGTTTGAGTAAGAAGATCTGGATAGCAATGGCTAGAAGGATCCACTCTCCATCTCATCAAATCAGGGTTTCTTCTGTCTTGGGATTAATCTATCCAAATAGCTTGTTTCAAGTATTTTTAAGTTCCTACAGCATACTTTAAAACCTTTAAATAAATAATACCTTTTCTGGATGTTGCAGAAAGAACAGAAATTATTGTTTGTCTTGTCCCAGAGCCCGTGCTGCTTTGGAGAAGCACAGCTCCTTCTTTTCTGAAGGGCAAATAGCCCACCTCTAACTGGCTGCATCCTCTAGCCTTGTGGCTAAAATAGATGTAAGGAGCCTGCCATGGAGGCTGACAGCAGAATAAAGTGTAGTTAAAAGGTAAATTTAGTTAGAGGCACTTGTTTTCAGCTCGGATGCTGGAGAGAGGACCCAGTGGCACCCAGTGTGGTCAAACATCCCTCCCTGTCAGCAGGGCACACTGGTTTTGAGATGAGAGTGGCCATCTAAGGACTGGTTTTATCAGAGAAACAAGTCCCTCTGGGCACAAACCACCTTGTCAGGGTCAGTCTTCCCTCCTCAGGCAGCTGTCCTGTTGTAATGACCAACTCTGCTCCTTAATCCTGCAGTGTCAGCTCCTCTTCAGCTCAGAGTGCTGCCACTGAGTCCCCCTCAGGGACAAGTGTCTCACCAATCTCTGTGGGCAGTGAGTGCTGGCACCCTGGCTGATCTATCAAGCATGCTCAGCCCCAAACACCACATCATCACTATTCCCTGCTATAGCCCTACGATGGCTTTTACTTTTTCACACTAATTAAGATTGGGAGTTTCCCTACTCTGACTGCTCCGTTCAAGTGGTTTGGTTTGCATACCTTCCCAAGCAAAATGTCTGCTAATAAATCCAATTATAGACTTCAAGTGCATGTTTGATGGGGCCTGGCATTATTATACTCTCTCAGCATGATTTGTTGTGCAGAAACATGCAGAACTCCCTGGACTTTTTTACAATTTCACAAATGAGCAGAAGAAATTTGGGGGGAGGGCAGGGGGGAGGAAGGCGGTGGGAATAGATAGGAAAGCAAAACTGCCCAAAGAGATTTCAAATCCATGGCTAACCCTTCTGGCCACTATATGAAGAGGTGAAAAATCTGCACTCTTTTCTCTGTTTCTCACAAAAAAAGTTATTTTGCATTACACAGATGGGTCATGGGAGCGTTGTCTCACTGGGTTTATCAACTTCTCCCACTCCACTGCCCCTTTTGAGCAGAAGGCCCCTCTCCATCCTGTAACCAGTCAGAGCAGGCAGGGAGTTTATTTTCACGACAGGGCACATTTTGTCTTATTTCCTGGCAAGAGAGACACCTGCTCTTGCCTGCTCTCCCGTTCTCTCTCATTTTTCCACTTAGTGGCTGTCCCACTCATGGGCATCTCCATTCTCACCTAAAACCAAAACAAACCTTATGGCACTGAATCTCTCTTCTCTATAAGAAAGAGTAATTTCCAACTGAGACATCAAGGAGCGTTCACAGAAAAAGCCTTTTGCTTTCAAAAACGTGAGCAAGCATGTTGATGTTTACTAGCTCTTGAAAGGGGACTACTGAACGCATGGTGGAAGTGCAGCCTTGGAAATTTGGGAGAAATTGATTGTATTTTAAACTCTGCAAAGGCCTCTCTACATGATCCTGGGAGAAAAAAAGTCACCACCATCCTCATTTGCCACCCCAGATCCCACCTCTGCCTATCTACTTCCAACTTCCCTAAGGCAGGACACAACTGTGCAAGCCTACAGTGCCCACCATCATTTTGGCCCTTGTTTCAGTGCAGGCCCCTGACTGCTGCAGAAAACCAACAGTGGAATCATTACAGCCTGTTGGTTTTTTTAAGCTGGAGTGGCTTGCATATCCAGAAAAGAGCAGACAATGCCACAAACAGCACAGAGTTTTCCAGTGCCTGTGAGAAAAGTAAGTGATTTATAGATTAGTATTCGTAGACTGTTTAGTGAAGTGTGAAGGAACAACAATATACTGTCATATAAGCTGTAGCATATAAACATCCCTTGGCATTTTACACTTTGAAAAGGATTATACATAAGCTTGGCTGAGAAGAGTATTAAAAAGGAATCTCAGTCATACTTTTTGGGAACATTTAGTAATCTCTCTTTGGAGCTGAGCTAGAGCTATGCAAAAGAATGCAAGCAAATCCATGCAATCAAGATGTAAGACTTAAAAATGAAACAAAATTTTAAAGCCAAAATTTAATAATGTGTGGAATATTTTTTGAGTTCTTCAAATTCATACTTTGCAGATGAACTCTGTAAAGCTGAGTGAAAATCAAAACTGAAATCCAGAATTTTACATATTTATCCTGACTCCAACAGCTGAATCTTTTGAAGACATATTCAGTGTCACAAAACTCAAAGAAAAGACACAGGACTGCCAAGATTGTTCTATGCATCTAGTTTCAAGTTCCAGGTTAGATTTAGATGAGGACTTTTGAAATATTTCTTAATGTTTTAAGTTCTTCCCAGGAGCCTGTTTTGATCTAAATTGGAGCTGTCTGGGACATGGTGACACTGCTTTCTGAACTCCAGAGGTTTTGAGTTTTTCTCAATAACATGGCAAAGACACAACCCTGCTGATTTCCTTCTCCAATATTTTCAGTAGGAAGCGGACTGAGATTAGTCCAACACCTCATCACTCAGTAATTTTTGACATCACTTGTGATGTAACCAGAAAAGCACATCCATTTTGAACAGGTCAAAGCCACAGTACAGGGACACAGAAACTGAAATGTGAACTGGCATTTGTACAGAGTTCAAAGTACTGCAGAAACCACCAAGGTTCACCTTGCTCTCCACCTCGGAAGAGAAATGTGGTTAAAAGGCTGGTTTAAGGAAAACAGAAAGATGAGCAGTAAACATGCAGTGAGGGCAGAGAAATCGAGAGCACAGGAGACAAGGAGGATGTGAAAATTGAGACCATGGAGTGCTAAAGAACACAATTCCAAAAATCAATGCAATGATGGATCAGGAACGAATGCAAAAAGCACAGCACGGGAAGGCTATAATTAGATGGTTTAGTCATAGCCAGGAGCCTGACTGAGCTTTTTGAATCCACTCAAGTGGACAGAGTTAATGCAGAGTTTGGTTTGATTGTTGGAGTTGGAGGAGGCTCACAGGAGCTTTCAGTCTCCACTACAGCAATATGGGTGAAAGCCCACCAGCACACACAGGGGTCTCTCAAATTTTCTTCTAACTGTGGAAAAGTGATACCTGCAGACAGGAGCACCTCCTGCTGCAGCTGTGCCCCTGGGACTAGTGTGGACTGAGCAAAACCCTGGAAAGGAGGGGCCATTCCTGTTCTGCCCCACACTGTGCTCTGTGGCTCTGCTGTGGAACTGCAGAGACAGTCTCCACTCTCACTTTTCCTTTCATTGCTACCACAGTGGAGGTTAATTAAAGATAATGATGGGGAAAATGCCAGTGTAGAGTTACACTGATGGGAGCATTAAATCTCCCCAGAACAGAGACATCTCCATAGATGATGATTCCAGATTTGTCAACAGGCAGGAAAAAGAGGTGTTTTGAGTGCCCCAAAACCTTGATCATGAAGAGAAATCTTTGCTCAGCAGACCCTATCATGACCCTATGCTGACTGTAAGAGGGAGAATACCCAAGCTGCTGCTGCCAGCACAGAGCCCAGTTTGGTTCAATATCCTCTTCTCAAGAAGGATGAATTTTAGTTCTGTGCATTCAAAGCCAGTTCATGGCATCCCTGCAGCCCCCTACAGCCTGCAGGCCTGACTGGTTGGCAAACCATCTCTGAAAGAAGTTGACCCAGTGAGAATCTCAGAAGGGTGTGAGAGCCAAAAAACTCCACACTTTTCTGGTCTTGTTTCTGTCAGTGAACTCACATCAGCTCTCATCTCAACCAAGTCCATCCTGTCTCGTCAGCCAACAGTTTCCAAACATTTTTTTTAACCAGCCTATTGTTCCCCCCAAGATGTGATGGTAAAAGAGACCTTAAAAAGCAAAAACCAATTAATTCTACAATCCTGGATTCCTCTGCTCTCCCACAATATTCCTCCTCCCTTTCCCTGCCTGCCTATCTCATCCCACTGTCATAATTTGCGAGCAAGTGGTTTCAAAAGCACTTGAGCACAAGCATGGAATGTGGGATCCAAGCTTTGCTTTTGGCTCAGCTGCACTGAGTGCTTTCAGCTCCCTGGATCATCCACATTTTCCTCCAGCTGCAGGTCAGCCAAGCAGCTGCTCTAACACCCTTGGGGCACAGACAACCTGCTAGATTTGGTAAAAGAATTTACTGGAAGCAAAACACCCAAGTTAGTTAGAAAACAGCCAACTTCACTTTTATATTTTGTAGGTCCCACAGGCTCTAACTTCACTGAGTACCAGAAAGCCCCAGCTGAGGTACTAAAGCTGCATTCCTTGAAAGTTTTGAACTTGCCCAGTGGAGAAATCAGGGCTTACAAGGTCAGAAAACATACATCCAGGGTGAACATCTACAGTTTTTGTTCTAAGGGCGTTTTTCTTTTTAGTATTCCTTGGGTTTGTACCTGCTTCTGGAACTGCATTTTATTTTATGCTGCACAACTGCTGGATAAGTAGTTCTTTGGCCAGATGCATGAACACTCCCAGGTGAATGCTCTAACTATTAGGAATGTTTTAAGCATGGCATTATTAAGTAATAATTTACTCATTCCATTTAGTCCATGAGGTCTCCTTATCGAGGAATGTTATTCATCAGCACCACTCTAGCTCTCACTCTAATTTATTTATACTTAATGGCCTTTCAAAGACATCTCTCCACATTACTTTCAGGCACCAGAATATATATGGGATATTAAATCACATCATGATACATGACATGTTACAAAAATATTGCATAATTTATATAGATTATAAACATAAGAAAAATCATCCAATAAACCCTGCCATCAAATGTTCTTCAGGCTAGATTAAGGCTACATGAGCCCTTTTAATTTAATAAATCAAAGAGAAATAATTTTATTCAAATCTCACCTTTGCAGAGGAAGCAAGCTGTGTGAAGCAGATGAAAGATTGGTATATCTGCACTGAAAATGAAGGGCATCTATCTAGCTAAAGCTCACCTGCACATGTATGACAGGGGTTTTGGCAGTGGTGCCATAGTCCTGCTGACCAAGAGACAGTGAAACATTTTGGCCCTGCCTGAGTTGGGTGACCTGTTCAAAGAGCATCTCTGACCCTTGCACTGGTCACCACTTACATCTTTTGAAAGTTAAGGTCACTTCTGACAGCTGCCAAACAATGCACAAAGTCCATACTAATTACAAAATAAAAGTTTACTAGATACTACTTAAGTTGCTCTTTAGAGAAAACTGAAGGGAGACTTTTTGCTTTGGAATATCTTTGAAAAAGAAAAATAAAAATTGAAAAACATTGAATTAAAAAGAAAATAAAAATATCTCATAATATAAATGAAGTGTAGGTGGAATGGTTGTCTCAGAATTGCTCATAGGAGCAGTAATCCAAGCAGTAATCCAATCCATTTCCCTGGACTTCTCAGTTGCTCCTCACTTGTCTTGTTGCAGAACAGTTTTCTTTTGGAGAAGCACTGAAAACCCAGTAAGGGGTCTTCAGTTCCTCAGTGGATCATGGACACCAGAGAAGGATAAGGAGGCTTGGATCCATCAAATAAGAATTTTTATAAGGGATAATAATATTTTTAATCAAAACATTAAAACTGTTCAGCAAAAAATATTAAACTCTTCCCCCAGTGTTTTAGAAAACCATTGGGTTTTTTCTTTGAGAAGTTGATGAAATCCACACTGCCCTTTCTGGGATGAAAACACAGTATTTCTCAATGGCCAATTTTGATGGAAAATTCCCAAACAGGCTTAGTTTTCACTTTAGTTCTGTGTGAACTACTTTTTATCATGAAGGATGCACAATACAGACACACAGTATCCCCGAGGCAACAAAAGCATTTGCTCAGATGGAAAAGGAACAGTAAAAAGATGTTTCAAGGCAAGATTCTTGAAGCCAGAGCAGTTCTTCTGAATGCTTCAGTTACTGGACAACAAACCCAAAAGACCTTCCTCATTCTCACAAAGTGCTGAGCTGTAAACTTTCACTCCCTAAAACCAGGTGCTTTTAAGAAGACTTGCATTAGGCTCCTGAAAAGCTCATGCAGCAGCTTCTGAGTTCTGAATTGCATTTTTAACTGTATATTTGGTCAGGCTGAAGTGGAAATGATGAAAATCCTATGACCCATCAGCTTGCAGCAGGTCCCTCCAGTGTGCAGTGCTCTATGCCACAATCCCCCAGCAGGTGATCAGCTCCTCACACCTCTGACTGGGCAGCCCCTTCTGGCTTGAAGAGACTTTGCCCTCTGTTTCGCCTCCTGTTCTCAAAAAAGAAAAGAAAGTCAAAAAACCCAAAGTGATTCAAAAACCTTTTCAACCCCAAACTCCAAGACAGAACAATTTTCTGCAAAACATTCTCTTTTAACTACATCAATACAATGTATTTAATGGATGACTATCTGCCCATTTGTTAGGGACAATTGCAAACCCCCTGTTCACTCTGTGTAAAGACTGCCTGTTGTCTTCCAAGACCCACTGTTTAAACCTCTATCTTTCACAAGCCAAAAAAAAAAAAAATAGTAATTTGATGTTGAAATAAACTCCAGTATTTGAAAACCACAGTCAGGTGTACAGAAACACAAATAAGCTGATGAAGATGACGTTAACTAGTAAGAGCTGTGCAGAAGCAATTAATCTTTGTTCCCTTTTTGTGGTATCTCTCTAGTGGTGCTGGGTTGGTCAGGGAGGTTTGATACAGATATGGGTGGTAAGAGGCAAGCTGGGGTGGAATATCCATTATCCCTCATTTCAACACTTTGGAACAACCCAAAAAATTGGCTGAAGCCTTGGGCTGGGACCCCACATTAGAGTCTTCTTCCCATCATGGTCACCACAAGCTCTGAAGACATTAAGGAGCCTAAAAACACATTTCTAGAGAACTCTGCAGCAGGCCCATGAAGCAACACGGCACGGAAATTCTCAAACTGTCACATAAGGTTAGGAGTGACTGCCCAGGAATCCACCTCATCTTCCATCCTACCACTTCTCAAGCACTTTACCTTGCTTGCAAAAAAACCCAACCCAAACGCAGGAAGTACTCAGAGATACCTGTCAAAAAAGCATAACTGAAATGCTACAGACATCCCTAATACCAATGTTCTGCTTTGCAAAACAAGTTCATCTGCTGAAATGTTGCATCGACTGCTGCAGCCCAATGGACAGAAAAATCAGGAGTCAATGAGGTACATAGAGAAAATAAAGATGATAGAGATAAAGATTTTTCAAGCTTTCTTTACCCCTTCAGCAGCAGAGCACCAGAGGGCAGGGTTTAGCCTTGAATACTCAGTTTGGGGCAAGTTTTGTTTATCACCTGCTCCTGGACAAAGCAGCCAGCACAGCAGGATTGGTGGCTCTGCAGCACAAGATGGGATGAGGAATCCTCTAACACAGGACTGCAGCTCCTGCTCTGTATAATGAAGCCTAATTTGATTTCAAAGGTGGACTCTGAAAGGCAGCTGAAGACAGCAATTTCCCATCAGCCACAAAATTCTGGCATTCCCTGGTTCATTTCTCACAAAACCTTCTCCAGCTCCGGAGTTTCAGGGCTGGCCTCAGAAGAGTTCAAGCACAGGTTTTGGCAGCAAGATTTAGCTTTTTATACACTGAGCAAAACACCCTTGTGTATCTTACAGATCACAGTCTCCAACCAAAGCCTGATTTTAGCAGCATATTAGTTACAGCCTGAATTTAGATTAAATGGGGCTCTGAACATGCTCTCCTTCATCTCATCCTCAGAGCTCTTTGCTCAGACTCACCCAGGTCTATTTTCCTGGATCCTCCCCCTCCTCTGCTCTCCAGCTGCAACCTCATCTCACCCCAGTGCCTCCCACCTGTGAGCAGAGAGTTACAACAGGTCGGAGAGTTACAACAGGTCAGAGAGTTACAACAGATCATCCAACCCAACCAGCTTCAGGGAAGGACCTCGTGGCTGGGTCAGGTCTGCGAGCCCCCTAAAAACTGAGCTTGTAATCAAGATGGTGCCTGAGGTCAACCTTTCCTTCAATACAATCAGGTGGTGTTTTTCAGGCCCCCCCAAATTAAGTCTGGGTTAATGGTGCCTGTAAAGCCTTCAGCCAAGGGATATCAGACATGCACAAAATCTATTTTATCTGAAGGTACCCTGGTAGTACAAATCCTGAAAATACACATTATAACATACACATTATATTCCATTTAAAAGGGCATTCCAGCCTCTACATCTGTTATGGTTTAGCTATGGCTTACTTCTTGCTTGTTTTAGGGTTTGGGGTTTTTCTTTTTGTTTGTTTTTAAGGGCAGGCAATATTATCTCTCTAGAGGTATTTATTGCGGCGTTGCATGGGAACTAATTTTAGTTGCCAGGGAAGACAAAATGGCATATCCCATCACAAATAAATTCAGGAGAACTAATAGGAGAAAACCTTTGAGATGACAGATTCTCCCTGCGTCAAGGGCAGCAAATGAGGCAATCATTGCTATGGCAGTTACCAGAAAAACTAATCATGCGTTACTGTGCAGGTGTAAGTGCCTTCTATTATTATTTTTTTTCCTCCTGCATGCTTTTTCTGGTGTCTTTATCAAACCATTTACAGAAATAAGTTTTTTTCTATATGGATTTCTAAATAAAAGTGAAAATCACACAGGAGCTTAGAGAAAACTTGACAAGAAGGTGCTTGTTAACTTAAATGAATCAATATTTAACAGCCAGTTACTTTGAAACACAGTGTGTGTCTAGGCTCTCCCTCCACCTCCATATAAGAGATCAATGAGGAATAATTTGCAGTATGGTGATGACACAGTCAAATCCCAGACAGCAACTGAACGCCACACAGCCACTTTCTCACTCTCTCAGCAGAGTGATGGGAGAGAGAATTGGAAGAGCAACTGTGAGAAAACACTTGAGATGAGAAAAATACACTTTTAAGAGAACAGAGCAAGAAAACATAATAATAATAATAATAATAGTAGTAGTAGTAAAAGAGTTAGAATATACCAAACAAGTGACATCATCGCTCACCAGCTGCCATCATGGGCAGAACAGACTTGACTTGGAGAAAGTAATTGGTTACCAGTCAAAGAGAATAGGATAATGAGAAATAAAAATTAAATCTTAAAACACCTGCCCTCCGCCCCCCCCTGTTTCCTGGGTTTAACTTTAGTCCCAAATTCGCTGCCTCTTCCCCCACAGTGTCACAAAGGCACAGGGAATGAGGGTTTTGTCAGTTCACCATACAATGTCTCTGGTCCCCTCAACCAAACCCTTGCCATGTAAATCCAGTGCAGTTACCAGCATTATCCTCATATTGAATCCAAAACACAGCACTGTGCCAGCCATCAGGAGGAAAAATAACTCTATCCCAGCCAAAACCAGAACAGTATCCATCCCTTATTCCACGCTGTGATGTCACACTCAGGTCCAGCATTTTCCAGCTCATCCCAATTAATCACCATCCCCTTTCCTGTCTTTTGATACACACACAGAGTGTTGGATTGTTGCAGGCTGAAGCCAGCTATGGTTTCATCACCAGTGTATTTGTCTGGTTCTCTCATCAAAGCTCATTCTTGATTTTTTGGGGTGATTTTACTACAATGATGTTGGTACAGCAGATAATCCAAAACACAACACTAGAAGAAAGAAAACTCTCTTTCCTAGTTGAAATCAGGACAGATGCTTCATAGGAATACCATCCTGAAGAAATCATCAAAAAGATGAAAAGGCTTGCAATACAAGCAGACACTACCTAATTCTAACTAATATTGAAGGAATACAGGTTTTTTGGTTTTTAAACCAAAAAACATTGTGGCTTTTGTACTTAAAGCTGTAATACCTCTTAGGGGTTGTGGTCTGTGTTAATTACAGTCTGTTTAGGGAGGGGAGGGGGAAGTTGTTGATTTTTTTAGTGATGAGTTATTCAAAATGAAAAAAACCCAAAACTATTGACTGAAGCATTACAGTCAAGCCCAATGCATTAACCTGGCACTACACATGTTCCATAACAACACACATATATTCTTAATCTGACAAATAAATGAAACCACTGGAGTGCTCTTGCTGACCTGCTACATTCAGAATTAACCAGGGTAGGACTGATTGGAGGGTATGTTATTAAGATATATTACAAATATAAAACTCTCATTTTCTTCATTAAAAGTTAGACAGAAACAGCACCCAGCACTGGCAATCTCTGCAAGTGCAGGTTTGTTTGCAAAAGAACTAGATTCCAGTTGTTGTTTTAGAGTCGTTGGGCTTAATTTTAGGTTCTTCTCAGGAAAACTTCTGGTAAGGTCATCTCAGGATGGGTCCATGGGATGGGAAAAGGCAGAGGAGGGAGAGGGATCAGGATTTCTATGCCTCGTCCAGAGCAGATGGGATCTCACAATATCCAGGTGCTGAAAGTGCTCAGCTGAACCAGCAGAGTGCCCAGCTCACCTGAGTTTTATGGACAAAGACAGTCAAGAGTGACTCAGCACATAAATTCCTTTGGTGTCACAATCAGCAACACAACTGCCCTTACTTTTTGTTTTAAGGTATTGACTGCAATAAATGAAAACATTTACCCATTTGACACTGAAGAGTTTTTTCCAAGTTTTTGGAAACAAAACTAAGTATTAGAAATTGTCAAAAACAATGCTGCTATGAAAAATAAAAATGCTGAAACACAAAACAAAAAGTGATGCTCACTGAAAATAACCCCAAAACCAAAACAAACAAACAACACCCTCCCACCCAAAAACCCTAAACATGAATCCACATCCAGATTATGCTTTTTTCTTTCCCTTGTTTGGAATTAATTTTTTGTTGTATTTATCTCATACCATGCAGCACAACCAAGATAAAAAACTCATTAGTGGAAAAAGAAAATGGGGGAATTCAGGTGAGAGGCACCATAAGCATTAAGGAAATGGGAACTGGGCTCTCAGGAATGGAGTTTTCTGGTCTCCAGAATAGGACAAGGCTCAGCTGAAGCATTTTCTGCTGCAGGGATGTTTGTAGCAGTTGCTCTTGACTTAGATTCTCCAGGACAATTTGGCTTCATGCTGCATCCCTTTCCTCAGTAAGGAATTGCTACAGTCCTCATCTTTTTTCTTCCATACCAGCTATTTACAGGAATCTCACAATACCTCTGAGACTCTTAATTCTCCATCTCCAATCTGCTCTAAAAAATGCCCAGTTCCTGTTGAAAGTTTTTGAGATAAACAGATCAATGTATACTCATTAACAGAGGCATTTACAGCACAATCATGTCTATCTCTATCTTTATATTTTTATCTACATATTTAGCAAACTGAGTTGAAGGATCAACCATATGTTTGTCAGTACTATTTATTTTCTTCTGAAGATAATTCCAGATGGATGATAATGATATAGATTTATTGTGAGTCTACAAGTGGATGATCCTAATTTCAGTCTATTAAGTTGTTAAGCGAGGTACTTGTTCTCTGCATGACAAAGTACAACCCATTTTGATCTCCAGAGATTAATCAAAGCTTTTATTCTTACTGAGTTATACCTTTGTAGTTGTGGCGTGGGTTAGAAAATGTGAACTGCAGTTTCTTTGGCTAGTTCTCAAGTTTTCTGCTGAAACTATTTTTAATTTAGATTTTAGACCTAAGCAGTTTTTAGCTGTCATCTGTGACAGCTTGAGTGCAATGTCCAGCATTTCTGTGAACTCAGTAAGCTTGATTGGATGGGGAAGAATCTGTTGACTAAACAGGAAGTTCTTTATGCTGTAAAGGTTTTTAGGATACAGAAAAACAAAGCTAAATTTATGTAGCAACCTGATTAAGGTCAACTCAGGTAGTCAGAAATTATGACTTAGAAGTGTCTCTGAATAGAAAAATAAATAGTAGAATAGTTGGCATTACAAGGACTCAGTCTTTTATCTCAGTCAGCAAAAAATTGAAATTCAAGATATTTTTCTTGCTGGGCTTGTACACTTTGTGGAAATAAAAAGTAAAAAAAAAAAAAAAAATAAAAGGGAAAAAAAGAAAAACCAAAAAAACCCACCAAACCCTCCACACAACTAAAAATCCCAAGCAGGTACAAATGTAGATTGCATAAATAAAACCACTGCCTTTTCATTCTCTTTCAGTTTGTTTGATAAGAAGGCAATATAATTTCAGTGGAGTATCAAATAAATTTATTCTTTTTATAGGTTTGGGGAAGTGGAGGACTAGCATTTTCTCCACTATAATTCTGTTTTCTTCATGATTTTGATTTGATTTTTGCTTCAGATTGATTTTCTCTGGAAAGAAGATTTCCCTGGAATCTGATTCTGCCCAACTGAGTCATTGTTCCAATTACCATGACATCTAGCTATGCTTCTTGCAATTTTCAGCGTGTTTACACTCAAAAAGGCTTTTTTCCCTAGTTACAGAGGGAGGCACACAAGACTAGATCCAAAGAAAGCCTCAGCTTTCACTGATGCCCTCTCACTTCATCAGGAAGGTAGAGGAAGAATATGTTTAATTTGAATGCTAACATTGCCCAAATATCCCAGTTCTCAGTGGAGGGAGAGTAAGAAGTGTCTGAGGGATGTGGGGAAGGTTGTGTTTGTCCATCTGCCTCTCACACCCTGGGCTGATGGGCACTTTGCTGAGGCTGTCCTGCAGAAAACCACCTTCAGTTGTTGCTTTCCTTTGGAAAACCCAGCTTGAACATGATCCCCATCTTCCAGAAACAACCAGCTTCTTAACCCACTCCACCAGGACCTGGTGGTCCTGGGTGCAGATTTATTTTACTGTAGGTGTTATGGGTGCCTCTCTACCCTGAGGCCAAAGGTGAACCTGGGATGTGTATGAGGTTCCTTTAGGGGAAGGAGGGCTGGGAACCAAGAGAGTCATTCTCATCTGCTCTCGTTGCAGCTTCTCCACAGCATTTGTATAATGATCCTCTAGATCCAACAGCATGGCTCAAGCAGATGTTGGTTTAGGCACTCTCTGGCAGTAGTTGAGGAGAAGCAGGAGGATGCTGGCTTGCCCACTGTCTACAGTGAACACTAAAGGTTTTCATATTCTCAAAAGTAATTTGGGTCCTTTATGGTTACTGAATTATCCAACACCTTTATGGTTACTGAATTATTCTGAGATACAGAAGCCTGGCCCTACTGCAGCCTCCTTTGGAAGCAGTATAAATCTCTGTTGTATTTAATAAGGAAAGAATAGAGCTTAGGAATTAATACTGAATGGAGGAAAGTGATGCATTAAGTGCCTGGATCATAGGGAGAGTGGGATTTAAGGAACCAATCTGCCTGCTGATCTCTTACCAGCTGGTGCAAACATCTTCCTGCTTGGGTTGTGAAATTCCCTCTGAGGCACTGCACAGGACACTGAGAGGATGCCAGGCCATTTAGCAGTGCAAGGGCCAAATATTCAGATCCTTCATGGGCCAAGGGGGCATGGGAGACAATTAGACTGCTCCAGCCTCTCCAAACATCCTCTCCAAAGGAAGAAACTGGGCATGGTCAGCACTGTCACTATTCAACCTCTGTAAAGGAATCAGTGCATGAGGCAACACAAACTTTCCAAAGGCAATTATATTGATAAAAGACACATCAATATTTGTTTAGCTCAATATCATCAATAATTAATACAGGTGTATGGAGCCATGTTAGGATAGTGCTGACTCCAGGAACTCAAACAAATGTGTTCATGATGACTGTTACAACTATACTTGGCCATGAAAGTTAAGACTTCTTGCTGTCACTTTGCAGCTCTGCTTCATTTAAATTATGTTCATGCCTATTATATACCAGAATTCAAATTATTATAATTGTATGTTACAGATAATTAATTTGCCTGCTAAAAAAATGTAAAGGAAAGGAAAGAGGGACCTGTGTTACATTGCAAATCTCTTTCCAGTCCTGTATGTTATGACTTGGCATAAAATGCATTTTATTCCCAATTAAACTATGTCAGGGCCTTGTTGCAGTGCTTCATTACCCATTCTCCACAAAGAGGCATGGCCCCATCAGTCTTGTGATGAGATGCCACCAAATAAGGTTATTATGCCAAGAAGCAATCTAGGGAGAAGCTATTATCTGGTTTTCTACAAAAGCAGTTTCTAGTCTTATTGGCTTGCATTATGTAGTAGAAATTGAATTTATATTGCAGAAATTGAACTTAGGAGGGTACAGTGAAACATGCATGCTATCCATTTTTCAGCCTAACTGTAGGATGTTAAACTTCCTTTAGAGAGAGAGCAGAGCTAATAGTCCAAGATCTTGAGGTGCACAGTCAGCATCTCAGCTGAAGACAGTGGAAGGAGTCATGCAGTTATGATGAAAAGGGTTATACAAAAGTCATGCTGAAATCTATTTCTCACCCAAATATGGTAGAAAAAGCCATCAGGCCAGAAAAGAGACCCTCTATTCCTGCAGATAATTGCAAGTGCCTTCACAAGCTTTTTATTTACAAGAACAGCTACAGCCCTTGCAGGTGTAAATCCTACCATTTATAAATGGAAGTTTACATGATTTGACTGCACAAGGATGAACCTCCATGTGCATAAATATGCCTTAGGGCCCAGCTTCAGATTAGAGAAATCTGGTCCTGCAAGCTCTGCAAAATTGAAAATTTGTTATCCAGATCTTGCTTTGAAGCAGTGTAACTGAAATTTTGCCCACGGGTTTACATGGGAATAAAACAAGGGCAAAATTTATTCTCTTGGAATTATTATTATTATTATTATTATTATCATTAAATACTGTGATAATTTACTCTGAGAATTTAGAAAATGTGCTGAAATTCCAACGGAGGATTCTGTAATGTCCACTCAACATCAGCAAGTACACAGATTTGAAGGCAGACTGTAAAATAATGCACTGGGAATAGATCCATTTGAGTTAGACAGAAAAATATTCAATCATAGGTGTTTAAACATGAGTATTCACTTTCAAGTTATTCAGGGAGGAAAAAAAATAAAGGGAAGGCAATGTGCATGGGAAAGGGGACGGGGAAAGAACATTTGAAGCCTTGTTGCTAATTTGGGATTGAGATTTGTTAGTAAAATAAACCAGATTTCATACTTAGAGATGAAACATGCTCAGCAGTCTTGGGAAAGGAAACAGACCCCCCTCATGTCTCTTTCATGAGACTTTTCTGCTTAACAGCACCTTTGGTTGTACAGTGATTATATTGTTCAGTCCTGTGTTTTGATTTGTGATGTAAAACCATGTTCCATGGAGAGTGTCACCATGTCCTGTGTTCTCTACATCTGTAGCCACTCACAGCCTGCTCAGTGGAGTGCCTCAGTGTTTTTTACAGTAAATATGAGGTCACTGACCCCAACATCTCTGAGTGCTGAAATTCCTACCTTCACCAGAAAGGCATTTTGAAAGGTGTGGTTTCAGGCTCATAAGAAAGGGAGTAAGAAAATAAATACAGCTTTTGGGAGTAGCAGGTCTGGAGAAACCTCTCTGTTTTCTTTCAGAAATGCCACCATTTCAGTGTAATCCATGACTAGCCATCACACAACAAGGAACAGCAAGGTGCACTTAGTTTCAGCAGGTGTTTGAACCCCTGTCTGTCTGCCACCATTAAGCTTGTGCTTAAAGGTTGTGACAAAAGTTGAGCCCTTCCTGGGAGCTGTGTATGAGCCCATCCTGAAGACTGAGGAAGAGTCAGCTCCAGGCATCTGTCATCAGGCCACCGTGCTGGCAGGCAGCAGACAGAGAAGGCAGAGGAGTGCTGAAGGCTCTCTAAAGTGGGAAAGGTCATACCCAATAGGAGTGAGGTCTTCTGGTGAACCCTGCTTGGCTGGGATGATGTTGACAGACTGCTGTGGCCCTAGGGCTGCTAAGGGGCCACGGCTCTCCCTGAAGAACTGCAGGAATGGAAAAGGAGAACCAGAGGGAAAGACACACACCCACTCCCAGACAGGCATCTAGAGGTGGGAGGGAGGCATATCTGACTTCAGACTTCCTGAAGAAACTTGAAGGAGCCCCAGGAGAAGAAGGCTGTTCTTCGAAAGAACTGGCAGAGAAAAAGAGACAGAATGAAGGAATTCTCTGGCTCAGATTATCCCGGCATTGGTCACCGTTCTGGACACTGCAGGTTAAATCTCATAAGAACTCACAGCAGACTCACTGCTGTGCACAGGCTGGGCTGGAGAGTAGAAGGTATTGCAGGTGTAGCAGGGGCCACCCCAAGTTTTATCCTGAAATTGCTGTATCATGAAGATGCATTCTCATTCAGATTTGGGACCAAGTAAAGCTGCAGCTGAATGCTCTAGCCCCAACACTACACTTCAGCCCCTCCTCTGGTGTGTGGATTTTCTGTGCACACAGTCCTAGTCTTCCAAATCACCTTCCTAAAGGGCCACAGGCAGGAAATGTCCACTGAGGTAACAGCTTGTGTGGCTGCAGGGCTGCACAGTCAAAAGTAACACAACAGTAGTAAATCAAAATACTTCATCGCAGCGAACCCGTCTCTCCCTAGGAAGTCCTCTGGATGATACTAACCTTGAAGCTGACATGAGATTTACAGCTCAATTCCCTTGGGTAATGGGGCTGATTACATCCATACTAAAAGAGCAAAATAAGTTCATTTCCTTCCCCTCTGCAGTGAGACTTCACTCACGGCTGCCACAGGACAGCCCATGACAGGTTCCTGAATTGCTTTAGACGTTTGGCAGCTGCAGAGCCCTTTGTAAAGGATAGAAATCTTCCACTGCTCCAGAGCAGCTGACAGCTGAAGAAAGATGATCAGTCAAATTCTTTGTTGTAGCCACTCCATATACCAAGATAAGTAGAGTGATGAAACTGATTTATTGTTCTTGGATACCCAACTGCTTTTCTCCCCCAGTATAAGAGCTGCAGAACAGGTACTCAATTGCTTAATGAAATGAAACAACCCTCCTTCTATTGACAGCAATATCACTTAAATGTAAGCAGAGGAATCCCAAAATGTTGGTTTAAGGCATATTCACCTTTCACATGTGGCTTGAGTCAAAAATCCTGGGACTCAGACTGAGTGATTTTGCTGGGACAGGTATTTAGCATGGACTTGTCTGCCTAGCAGGAGAGAGCTACAGTGGAGTTATGTCCCTGTGAGTTACACTAAAGGCTCACTTTCTTGTCAGTGTAGAACTCATCTGTCACTCAGTGGACTCTAAGACATGATAATCTCACTGTAGAATAGACATCTAAAATATATCAGATGAATCATCTCTGAAAATGTGTAGTTCCCCACAATTTATCTAAATCTGCACTTGCAGCTAAGGTTGCCTGAGAACCAAGAAAACCAAGCACAGAGGAAATCCACTTAAATGATAAGAAAAATTCTCAAGTACCCTATCCATGTTGTTAGGCAGAGACCTTGCCCTGCTCTAAGCTCTTGCACTAATTGCTACATTAACAGCTCCCACACTTAAATCAGAGGGTCAGTGGTCACCAGGTGAGTCATTGCAAAGAGAAAGGGCAGGAAATAAGGCTCTTCTGACAGCTCTTGCTGTCTGTCACTAAACTATAGCTCCCAAGAGCTTTTACTAACCAGAGGTAAGGAGGGTGCTGACAATTTTCAATGGCATTTGATTTAAAGCTGCAAAGCTCTTGGTTTCTTGGTGTCCTGTCAGGAGTTTGACCACCAGCGAGGATGGAAACAAGTTCTGCTGGCAAATACTCTTGGCAGGGACTGTTCATAACCAGCACAGCTCAGCACAGCCTTTGAAGGAGCACACCTGAAGGAGATTGCTCAGGGCAATCCTGTTCAAGTACATTTGCACTGCATACAAATCTGATGATGATCCTAAAGAGGAAAAAAGGTTTAGGGGTAGTTGAGACACTGCCCAAGGTGGTGTCATGAGCATTAACCAGGTCAGGACTAAGACTGAGGCTGTGGCAGAGGTCCCCAGGTATCTTGGGAATATGAATGTACCAGAATCTCTGCTATAACTGTGTTATTTAGCATATAGAACCTGAGAGCTTAATGGATTGAGTCATTTTAGGAATACTCACTATTTTAAGTATATGTTTAAATATCTTGTCCTGTTGAGCCTTTATTACATATTCTGAGAAAAAAAAAAAAAAAAAAACAAACTGTGGTGTCTGAGGTAATCCTTGGTGCTCATCTGCAGCATTTCTCCTCACATGTTTTGTCTCTTTTTTAGGACAGCCAGACAGCTTTCTTTGGGAACAGCAATGCAGGCAACTCTCACCATATGCTGTGTGGGTTCCCTCTTTCTGCTCCTCAAAGGAAGTGACAGCCAGAAAGGAAACAAAGCAGTGTACTTTACACACACAGAAAAAGATTTGATGGTTTTATTCTGGGTTAGAATTAATATATATATATATATGTAATCTTACATAGGAAAATTCATCAGAGAAACCTTGGAATAATTCAAAATCTGGACTATTGGTGACCCACTTTCCCATTTGGGTCAATGTACCATTCCCCCTTGGTTTCTTCTGACTGCAAAGCAGCTTGGACCATTGGGATATATGTTGCTCCAGAGGTAAATGTTTTATACCTTCTGTTTAAGAGTCAACATTTCTTTACTGGAAACATGGGTTTGACTAACTATTTTCTAGTGATTTTTATTCCTGTTATGATGTGAGGCTGACCATTTTCATTAGAGTAGCTGATTTATGCACTGTTCTGTTTCCTCTGAAAAAAGCAGCCAGCTCCCCCTCACAGAATCTCAGATGATCACAAACAGAATCCCACCACCCTTATGCAAATATTTGCACCATGTTGTCAGTGGGAGCTGGAGGTGTGCAGAGCTGAACAGCTAGACCTGTAAAACATCTGTATTGCTAATGTGAGGATTGCTGTTCTGGGTTTCACCTCATGCCTGCTCCTTTTAACTACTTGGTCTGTTCTCCCAGAGGATGTCATTTGGTTGCTTACTCAGCTGACATCAAAGGTGTTCTTCTCCTGAGGTTTACAGTGCCAACACTTAACAGAATCCCTGCCCTCCTGAAAAATGCATGTGTAAGATAAAGCACTGCTGAGGGCTGTTGGCTCTTGGCTACCTGGGCTCTGGGTTTTCCATGCAAGAACTTCAGAGCTGACTCAGCTCTAGCTGAGCTCTTTGAGGAAGCACATGGAGATACAGCTCCATTGTTTCCAGGGACAGAAATAAGGCCATTCATTTTTTGGGCTGTGCCTGCTTGAATTAAAAACCTGTTCAGAATAAAAGCCACTCTATATATCTAGAGCTGACACGAGTGCTCCTCCTGAGAAATGGCTGGGCTGAGGTCTGGACCACAACTGTACAGTTCTACATTCAACCAGCTCAAGCTGAGCTGGGATCATTATTCCCAACCACGACAGATCAAGGCACATCTTCCTGGTTCCTTCCTGCTAAGAATCACAACCTAGATAACAAAGTTCTTTTCCAGGACCACCTCCAAGATAACTGTGCAGGACACTGAGGCTATGACTGGCCTCAGGACATCTAAGCTTCCCTCTGGAGCTGGTTGGACTGCACTGACATGGCCATGGGGAATGAGGGAGAGGAGAGAAGGATGTTTTTTTTCAAGGTAGTGCCATGCAATCAGGATGTGGAACCAAGACTGGGAAAGTACTCCTGAATCCCTTGGTACAGGCATAACCTGAGCATCTTTACTCCAGTGAGCCTGGGTCCCAAACTTCTGGGTTTGAATCAGAAAAGTCATTCTGGATCCAGACAGGCTGTGGCTTGTTAGCTTGGTTAGGATGCCAGATTTGAAGAAGTCCCACACATTCGCACTCTGTCTTGGCTTGGAATTGATTCCTCCAGGAACACAAAGCATGGAGAGACAGTGCCAGTGCCTACAGAGCAGCCTGCCATGGCCTGGGGTCAGCAGGGAACGTTACATAAGCTTAAATCACATTATCTATGCCAGGATGCTACCAGGGATTTGCTCTTTTCCAGAGTATTCCAATGTGCCAACATCCTGTGTGATGGAGTGGTGACTGTGGTGCCACAGTGACACTCTATAGTTAATGAGGTGTAATGGTTGTAACCACACAAATCTCCACTGCTAATTATAATATAAGCTGAGTAACAAATAAATAAATGCTGCTTTGGCTTCACATTTAGCAATTCACGTGGGAGATACAACTGTAGTAAACTACATGTAAATCTGCTGGCAGATTACAAATGTGCTTTTTCTGAAAAACATACCATCCATTTCACTCTTCCTACCATCTAGGTTAAGTTTTTTTGGACACCTAAGAGTCTCAAAATGTAAATTTTCAAAGGACCTTTTGCCTACTGCCTTTTTCTAAATAAATTTTGCTAGCACCATGTTAGTACAGTAAAGGTGCCTCGCAAAGCCAAGTTCATTGCAAATACATTGGTAATTTTCTACTAAGAACATGTTCAATATCAAATCTTCATCTGCATACAAGCAGCACAGAAGTAAATTTTCCTTGTTGAGGAAATATCAAAATGTGTGCATCCACTTTTATGCTTCCAAGTCACATTGAAGGAACAATTTAAGTAGTAAATTTAAGTTTAGACAAAAGGTCAGATTTAGGCAACACAGACATCTAATTTTCTTATGAAGTTACAGCTGGGCTGCCTGAGGTTCCTCATGAAATTTTGTCATTGTGAGGTTGCATTAGATTGTTTTTCCAGGCAGTTTTCCTACAGCTATGATGAAGTTGATTTATGACCATCTACTTCTACATGTTACAGCAGCAATATTAGCCAAACTTCTTCAGAACATATCCCCTCTCAGACTTTCTTACTCAGAGGAAATGTATTTACTCCATACTCCTACTTGGACCTTGGTCTTTATTCACACTTTACTGCCCTTGTCATGTATAGGTTAGAGGAGGAAATGAAGGAGTGTTTCTTAGGCACTGTCCCTCACATAGATCTTAAAGTAATAGTGAGACTGCCCTCAAAGGGAAGGAGAAGGAGAAGAAGAAGAAGAAGAAGAAGAAGAAGAAGAAGAAGAAGAAGAAGAAGAAGAAGAAG
>VWYO01009998.1:94453-122763 GCA_013400275.1 Rhadina sibilatrix
AATTAGGGGTGCGGGGGGGGGCGGGGGTGGAGTTTACATTCTCCATTCCAGGGGAAGCTCCAGCTTTCCCTGGCAGACACCTGTCTTTTCCAAACCAAGACAAACTATCCACACTATGTCTCAGCAAGAATAGGCATAGTCAAAACCCTTACAGAACCCAAAAAGGCAGAAGTACAGCAATTCAGGAACAACAGCAAAACTGCTCCCCAAGTCAACTAGTGACAAAAGACTACTTCTGCAAGGCTGGTGCTCATGCATAAGCAGCACTAGGTGACTGTGAGTGAAAATTACAGAGGTCAGTGAAAAAACAATCAGTGGAAATATTGAATTACAATGTTTAGCTCACACTGATGGGTACATGTTTACTCAAGGAGCATCACTCAGGCAAAATCTCCCCTCATGGCCATCTGGAGTTCCTCAGGGGCTGCAGTGGATATTTGTGTGCTTCTCCCACATTCTGCTGTCCTTGATACAGATAGCTACAGATATGTGCACAAACCCTTCAGTTGCACATTGTGCATCCCACCACTTCTCAGGTAAAACTGCAGGCTGGCAGCTTTTTTGACAAGTAAGCAGCAAGTAATGAATGGACATAAGCAGAATGAGATTTTAAGAGGAAAGCTGGGTAATCCACAGGTCATGTAACCAGTAGGATAAATAACAGATGGGCAAAGATAATCTTGGATTGGAGGCTGAACAGTGAAAATGCAATAGAGTGACTTAAAATGAACTTGCAATATGAAACTGTCCTTGCCAGGACCTCTGACAGACTCCTTGTACTCTAGCAAGGATTTAGAGTCAAGAGCTGTAGAATCCAGCTCTCTCTGAATTGAAGCAGGAAATTAAAGTGGAAGAAGACAAGAAACCAGCCCTTTTAATCCTGAGAATACACCTGGGTCTTCTATTTATAGAAATAAAACCTGGTATTAATGTTTAAAATAAAGTGACAACCAACCATTAAATCTGCCACAGACAGGAATAGAATTCTTTCAGGGTTACTGGAGTCAGTGGTGATCTAAATAGGCATGAAATGAGGTTCTGAATGATTATAGTGTGGCTTTCCTTTTCTTTAGGGCCACGACTGGGATATTCACATCACCAATACGGGAAGCAGCCACTGTTTCTGGAAACAAGCCAGCACAGGGAACCTCCTAGGAGAGAGGCTGTTTGTAGGAGAAAGCAAAGAAGCCATGGGCAGCATCAGTGGCAGTTTCTTGGCTGTACTGGAAGCTGTGTGTTTGTTTTGCTGCTTTTTTTTCCCCCCTTTCACTGTGTAGAATGCACTCCCTGGAGAAAGCAGGCTTTACCCAGCTCACTAAAGGCTCTCTGCTGTTCAAGCTGCCTAATTACAAATTACGTCACTTCGACTCATCTGAACCCCCATGCAGAGGGATTATAGACCTTTAGGGAGTCAGATGAGGCTGCTAAGTCTCCATTCAGTTTGAACATTTCACAGATAGCTACTAATCACAGGCAGGCTCTTCTGTGCAGCTCAGGAAGTGGGGTCATGTCTAATCTGGTAAATCAGTGCCCCTGCTGCCATTGTTCTCTGGGTTAACACAGGACATGTGTGACCTGGGAGTGACCTGGGCTTCACACTCTGCAGCCAGCAGATTTATAAAACCAGAGTGAGTGTATCACGAGTAGGAACTCTCTGGTAAGGTGGAAATTGAGAATGATTTCAAGGAGTTATGGGTCTGTTGTGTGATGGTACTCTAAGTTGAATGCTTCAAATTTTATTAATTTAAATTCCCTTTCCAAACCAGAGAAATAAGGCTTTCTACCTGGAAGGTTGTGCTGAAGCCAAAAATTCACTGTCAATCTTATTTGTTTGCTGAAAGTATGGATCTGTTGGCTCCTGAGTGTCATGGTCTGGTCCAGTGGTGAAGGTGCTGCGACCTTCCTTGCTAGAAGTGTCTTTAAAAAGACATCCAGACTGACGGGGGCACAGGCACTCTCAGGCATGGAGTGATCAGCTCGTTGGTGCACTCTCAAGTGCAGTGATTCGCTCTCTAGTCCACTCTCAAGTGCAGAGTGATTTGCTCTTTGTCAGGCTGCTGGAGCAGCAGAGTCATGTTGGCCACCCCAGGCGATGCAGGAGGAAAAGCAGCGAGATGAGATCTTCACCATCTCCAGGAGAGCTTCTTTATTTCCTCAGGGTCTGGAGGGGAAAAGAGCCAAATGGTCCCAGAGGAGAGAGATTATATAGGGTAGCCAGGGGTGGGGCTTCACAACTTGGCCAATGGGGAAAGGAATTGGGAAAGGGACCAATCAGAGGAAGGATCCAAAACTGACCAACCAGGGAAGGGGAAAACCAGGAACAAGGGGAACAGCCAATGGGGTAGGGAACATTAGCAAAAACTGCAAAGGCTCATGGGTTGAAGTATTTTTTCCTCACCTTGAGCCACAAGGAAAACTCTTGAATGGACTTCTCAAAGGGGCGTCACTACGAACTGAGGCAGCCTAGGGGCTGCACACCCCCAAGGGAGTGAATCGTCCCCTGAGGGTGGTCCAGGGACCACCACACCTAGGGATTTGACACTGAAGAATGGCTGCAACAGATTCTGTGAAAGATCCCCAGAAAGGCACAAATTCTCTTGTTGATTGCATTGAAGTGCTATCATCCAGACAAAATCACAAAGAACTTTTCCTGAAATATTACTTACAGGTTTGACATATCTGTGACTTCTCTGGAGTCTCCTTTGCTACCTCACTAACTCTCCCAGGAAATGAAAACAAGCTGAAAAACAAAATTTGCGACCCAAGGAGCATTCTCAGATTTGAAATTTAATCTGGTACCACGGTGAAAACACAAACTCAGTGTTGTTTATTTGTGTGTTTGTTTTTCTTCTCTTAGCACAAAATAGTTTCAAATAAGGTACTTTTTCTCACTGAAATACTTTTCTCTTGAGAAGATCAAGTCCTTCTCTTTACTCAGAAATTGTTGGATTTCATTTTGTTATCTTAAATTGGATGGAGCTCTGAGAAACCTGATCCAGTTGAAGATGTTGCTGCTGATTGCCAGGGGTTTGTAATAGATGATCTTAGGCATTTCTTGGGTGTTTGATCACAACCTCCCTGCAGGTAGAAACCAAACTCCTCTTGATTTTTAGCAGTGTACCTTTACCCCTAGGAGCAGATCAGAGTGAAGGTTACAAAAGCAGCATTTTTGCAGCCAGCTCAGGGATTCTCAAAGCTGTCATGAACCAAAAGGAAAGCCTGGCAGGTTTCAAAGAGCCATTTACCAACTGTCCCCCTTTTATCTCATTGTGGAGGTAGGGGAGGAAGGTAGTGATACGTGGAGACAGCCAGATCCAGATCCTTCCCTATTTTGATGTCTTTCTTCACTCTTCTAAAATAAATATAAGCAAAGTGGTGATGTAATTTGCATCTCAAATGACACAAAAGCTGCAACAGAACACTTCCCCTGCAAGGGGGCTATACTTGGATATCTGTACAAGAATACCCAGTCTCTAAGAACTGAAAACAGCTTCAAAGTGCTCTGCCCAGCTGCTAGACAGAGGTACAGAAAAGCTGAACTGTTCAGAGCTGTGACCAAATGACAGGGTTTATAACTATGATTTTTTCTTTTCCTCAGACTCTTCTATCTTACCTATTATTCATATTTTTTTCCCCTTGTTTCAGTAGAGAAGGAATAAACCAAACTGAGGAATATGGATGATACTGCCCTGGAAGTTGTGTGCCAAAGAAGAAAATTTAATGGAATGAAATCTTTGTATCATCTTTGGGTGTGAGTTGATGTGCTGTGGGGCCTCTGGGGAGCCTGGCTGGATATATTTAGATCTTGAGGCTTTCATTCAGCAAGGCACTTAATCATGTGCCTTGACATTATTCTCCTGAGTGCTCCTTCTGGACTTCATCAGGAGTCCTCATCTCTGACCTTGTTCCTGAGCATGTAGCTACATCATTAGGTTCATCTGCATTAAGGACCTTAATTAGAAAAGGGCTTCATCTGAAAGGTTCACAGCTGAGCTGAGGGCAGGGGGGAAATCAGCTTTTGAAATCAAGTTGCTCTGTGTGACAGCCCTTAGCTGTGAATTTCTGCATCTGAAGGTCTTGTCCAGGAGGGTGCTGCCTTCTGTCTCGCAGCCGTGGGGGTGAAAATAGTGTTGCTCTGGGTGTGACTCAGAACAATTCCAATGTCAAACGCAGTAACAACTTGTGTCTTCATAAAATCAGGGCAAACAAACTAAAAAATGTGCAGCACAAAGTGAACACTGACGCTGCATAATAAAAAAAAAAAAAAGGTTTCTGTACAAAGCTGCGATAAAAAGTTTACATTTATCATCCCACTTAATTGTATTAGGTCTAAAATTAATGAGCCTTACCTCTAAACTCCATTTAAGACAATAGTTAATTGCTTCATTTTAATAAATTTTGGCAGAATGGTGAGTATAACAATGACTGAATGCTCAATTATTACCTAGGCTAGAAAATGAAGATATACTGTATTAATGATATACACAATCTGAAAAGCAATTAGACTCCTGAAGGTAGAATAAGCAACTCACTTAAAAACAGGGTAATAAATGAACTTTCTTATCAAGCACAGGGGAAAACAAGGTCTCAGAAGCAAGAAATCTCATTGCCTGGGATTTTAGCTTGATTCATTTCTGGTTCCTCTCCCCTGTGTCTGTGACGTGTTCCAAACCTGTCAACAACAGTGTCATGGGAACACAAGAGAGGCAAGAAGGAGCAATACATTCATGCTGAACAGCTGCTGAGCCATGAACTATTTCAGTTTCTGACAACAGCTTGTGCTGCACAGGGTGGATGTGGGAACTGCATTTGAGAGCTCAGCTTTACAGCAGCATCAACAGAGGATAGGTGCACATGACAGATCTGGAAACTGAGAGTCAGAAATTAAAAAAAAAAAAAAAAAAACAACTTTGCACAGAATTAATCTTCACTGCAAATATTTTCTACACCTCAGACACACGGTGGTGTATTTCTAAAGCCACAAAACTGTGGGGTGTGGGGATGCTGTTTCTACTTCTCTCACTTAAATTATTACAAACCTCTCTTTTTCCCTGGTTGTGTTTTCTCTGTGAGCATTGAACACTCTCTAAAGCAGGGCATGCCCCCTTGTCAATGGAGTGAAACAGGAGTCGTTGGGTCTCCAGGGGATCTCTGTCACCTCCACAGCTGCACCAAGGAGCCCCCAGAGAGGTGAATCCTCCTCAGCAGGTGCCTCCTGAGTGCATCATTGCAGTTATCCCCCCTTTTATGGCAGGGGCACAGCATGGGGTGGAGGGAATTTGGATAAATATTGCTGGAAGTGGCAATATTTCTTCTCTCTTGCACCTCTCCATGTATTTTTTTTCTTAGGAGCAATGTTACCAATCTGATGTGAGAATATTTACAAGAAACAGCCTTTTTGTCGGGCACTGAAGGGGAAATCTAACTTTTTATTAAATTCCTGCATCCCTGGAATCTTTGAGATGCATGATATTAGATTTCATCTCTATTTTTCGCAATTAAGAGAAATTAGGTTTTTTCAGAAGCACAATGACAGTAACTCTAGATGGTCTTTAACTAGTAAGTTGTAGAGAAACACTGTACTACCCCTCCTTTTGATTTACAAATTAGTATATTCCCCAGAAGTCCAAAGTCCTGTTTGCATTCATTAGCAAAGTTGCAGCCTAAGCTCAGGACATTTTCTGAACCATTTTCTGTTTCTTTGACAAATCTCTTTTCTTGGCAGTTTGCAGCACTGTATTTCCATTTTCACAACTGCTTTTTTGGTTTCTAGTTCCATGACTGATTGTGCTTTGTTTATCTATATTTAATCACATTCACTATTTGATATTACTTCAGAGTCCAATTTCAAAACCCATTACCATTTGTGGGTCTTTAGCATAATTTAAAAACCAGAAAACCCTGATTTCAGTGTCATTATACCCAGTATTAATACAAACAATAACAAATCTCACATCCCACAGCTGGCTTTTGCAGAGTCTCTCATGGATGTTAAATTTTCTTTTAAAAGGGATGATTTCTAGAATAAACCTAATTTTAAGCACTGTGCTAATGTCTCATGCCTGTATAACTCTGCTTCTTAGATGTTATTTTAATTAGGAACCAAAGAATTGGGTTAAAAGCTTTATTAATTTCCTACCCAATGTAGTGATTGGTTTCATTACAGAAGGCTTTAGGATGACAGTAGAACTCATGTTCTAACAAGCCAGTAAAGCAAAACCCTATTTTTTTAAGGAAATCATGTGGGCTTTCCAAAGTAGAGCCTATATCATATATTTTGTGCCCTTTAAAAACAGATTCCTCCTTTAAACCAGATCCATTTATAAGAGATAGGGCATCATTCAGGTGGCTTTGGGGATTTTGGGATGGATCAAATGTGCAGCCTGAGCAGAGTATGAAAATCCTGACAAAGGCTGCTACTGCTGCCTTTTTTTTTTTTTTTTTTTNACTCTCTGCATCTGCCTTTTTTTTTTTTTTTTTTTTTTTTTTTTAATCATGACTGCTCACTGGCACTGCTTTACTAACAAATGTTTACAAGATGAGCCTGGTCCTACCATTTTTCTGCTCTCTGTTTCCTGAATCCCATCAGCTAGGCCTTGTGTATCCTGGCTGAGGCAGGATGATCACATGAATTAATCCTTGAAGCAATTCCTATCCAGCCAGCTTTGAGACCTGTAGAGCAAAATGGGGTTTGTGTGCTTTGACTTTTCCATGACTTTTTGATTCAGGGCCTCTGGCAAGGCTTTTCAACCACTGCACTGCTTGTGCCAGACAAAATTTGAGACTTAACCTCAGCAGCTTTTTGGTTTCATTACAGAAGGCTTTTCACCCTTCCCCCAGGTGAAATTGTGGCAGGAAAAGTTACCTTTATGCCAAGAATAACTGTGCCAAAGCCTAAAAAGTTTATTCAGCTGGTGTTTTTGGAAGTAATTTTTCCCCCCTGGATCAGTAGAATCTTCTGGAAGCTTGCCAGCAAACATCTTCCAGGCTTGGGTTTTCACTGAGGTTCCTCCTGCCTTTCAGCTTTTTCTCCTCCTGAACTCTGCTTGCATCAAGACAGTGACTGTAATTTGCTCTTCACAGCTCCAGGGCAGACCCAGAGGTTCTTGTAGCACATTTCAGCTCCTCAGTATCAGGGACCAGTCTCTCTCTGTCCTGTGCTTCCCACAGCTTTTTCTCCTTTGCTGCTGGTATGATGGTGAAGAAGGGAATTTCAGGGCTAGACAGAGAGTCTGGTTAAAAATGTAATTAAATTAGAGATAAGGGAAGGAAGTTATAAAGAATGCTTGGACAAAGAGATGAGCAGTGGGAGACAGAAGAGAGGCCAAGGGAAGGGAAATAAAACTGGGACCAAACAGTCAAGACGGGAAGGGAGAGACACCTGGAGCACTGGTGCTGTGAGGTGGGCAGAAAAACCTCTGAGCATGGTGAATGGTAAAGAGGTCCAGACTCTCATTAGACTCTCCTGCCACTGATGGAAAAATAGGTAACCCCCTGGCCAGCCACGTGCCCTGCCCTTCAGTGCCAGTCTGCACTGGGAACAGTGACCGACTCCTGCTCTAATCCACTGAGCCCAATGACCACGACCAAAGGCCACACCCTCGCTCTGCTGGCTGTGCCAGATGGACTAATTTATCTTACACCACGTGCTGAGATTTACCCTGGGTGGTAACGAGGTTCTGCTTGGGTTTCTAACCCAAGCAGAATGGAGGAGCCTTAATATTAAACAAAATCATCATTAAAAGACCATTACTGGAAAGTCAAACAGTCAAATAAGAAATATAGACTGACAGCAGAGATCACTCACGGCTATAAACACATCTTGTAACTGAGAGACATGGAAGCCTTAAATCCCCCAAAAGTTATAACTCTGCCCTTTTCATAAAATCTAAAAACAATGAAAAATTTAGTCACCAGTCCTTTCCTTGCGATTGCAAATGTTCATAGGATATGGGTCAGAAAAGAATTTTCAACATTCTTTTTCCAAAGGAGGAGTAAAGATCTTTGACAAAGAGAGCAATGAGTAAAACTTGGAGAGTTTTATCTGAAGATGAAGGTAACCCTATCAATCTCATTAACTGCTTTAATATCTTTGGAGATGAGAATTGATTCTTCAGTGCTCACCTGTGTGGAGGGAAAGGTGAAATAACAGAGCAGAAATTGGCAACTTGGAACAACATTTCAGTTTACAACTCTATAAAGAACCTCTGGTGTGTAAAGTGATTTGCTAACCAGAGTGTGTAAAATCTGGAAAAGGGAAATTAAAAGACTCACATTTGAGATATGTTCAGCTTCTACTGATACCCCAGCTCATACTGCTTATTTTCTGCAGGATTCAGTTCTACAGTGTGTTTTACAGACAAAAATGATTAGATGGCTTCCCCAAGATCATGTGGGGACACCAACCAGAACCCCTCATCCTATCCTGAGCAAAGAGGTGACCTGAGCTGAGATATGAGAGCCACTCAAAACCAGGAGTATAAGGAGATGGAGGAGATGTTTGTATATCTCCAAGCATCTGAGACAGTCTGACTATTAATTATGCCTTCTCCCAGGGTGACTCATAGAAAATTCTTGATGTAGAAAATTCACCTGATGTAGTCAGCACCTAGTCTAAGAGAGGAAGACCTGAAAGGACCACAGTAAAACTGATTTTTGGAAGGTTTAGGAATTAATAGGAATCAACTTCTCAAATACTCGTAATATTTTACATTCCTGACCAAAGAACTGAGGCTGCCAAATGCATTGCTTAAACCAGGCTAAACTAGCTCATAAAAAAAATAGGTGATTCTAAGGAAATAATCATAAACCTGTCTTTGGCCACACATCACTTTTGAACTTGGCTTCAACCACAGTACAAGATTTTAGGTTTGTCTGGGGACAAACGTGGAATTTATTTCCCCGTAAATAAATTTTTTTTTATTGTGCTGGTTTTAGCAAGGATAGAGTTAATTTCCTTCACAGGAGCTATGCTTTGGATCTGTGTTGAAAACATCACTGATAACACAGGGATGCTTTAGTTATTGCTGGGCAGGGCTTACACAGAGCCAAGGCCATTTCTCTTCACCTGACACCTGCAGACAGGAGGCTGAGGGTTCACAAGGGGTTGTGAGCTGACCCTGACTGACCACAGAGATATTCCACACCATGTGGCATCATGCCCAGTACATAAAGTTGGGGGAAGGAGAAGGAAGATGTTCAGAGTGATGACTTTTGTATTCTCAAGTCACCTTTATGCCTGAGGGAGCCCTGCTTTCCTGGGGATGGCTGAGCACCTGCCTGTCCATGGGAAGCAAGGAATGAATTCCTTCTTTTGCTTTGCTTTTGTGTGTGGCTTTTGCTTTACCCTTTAAACTGGTTTTGTCTCAACCCACAGATTTTCTCATTTTTGACCTTCCAATTGTCTCTCCCATCCCACTGGGAGGAGCTCTGTGTGTGACCCTTAAACCAGGACAGGGACATTTGTTTCCAGTATTTAAACAAACATTTCAAAATAGATGGAGGCAATTTTCTTTCAAAAGAACATGATTAAGAAGCCTGCAGAGCAGATTGTCAGTTCTCCACCCTTCACAATAAAAGGTGATTTATCATCAGCAAGGAGTCTGAAATACATTTTTGGAGCCTGCATCCTGCCACTTATTCTGGACAGTAGAAAGAATGGTTTCATGAGCAAACATGAGACAGAAATGAATAGCAAGGGCAACTACAGCTCAGTCCCTGACTGTTGTAACATTTCCTGATGGCACTGGCCAGTGATATGGCCCCTTATTTTCTGTCTCAAGTTCTTCAGGAAACCACCATTGATGAGTGCTTTTAGAGTAGTTCAGGTCTTTAAAGAGTGAGGGGCAGAACTACCTCCATAGTGGACTCAATAGTTGTTCTGAATCTACACCAATTACAGGAGACAAACTGTGCATTTATATTTTTAGTGAGGATCAACTCAGGAAAGTCATTGCACCATTTTCTAGCTAACTGGTGTTGTGATTCATCTCACCTGCCTAAAGAACCAAGCTAGTCACCCTTCATGGTCACTGGGAGACCATAGGCACTTTGGGGACATGATTTGTCACCTGTATTCACAACCTCAGACTGCTCAGCTGCTCCCTACCCTGTGTAGCCTCCATCACCTTGCTCAGATATGGATGTCTACACTGCAGATCAATTTTAGTCTCACTGCCTTATTTTCAGAGAAGCTAAACACCCAATTTTTTTAAATGTCAGGGGTCTGTTGAGGTGTTTGGGAATTGCTGCTGTTTCACCAATTTGTGGCATAACTTTCTCAAACCCTTTGACTTGTCAAGACCATGAGACTGTGAGAGCTCATGCAAAATGTCACCTTGGTACTTCCAGGACACTTTTCCCTCAGCAGACACATCCAGGCAGGGATATGCATTGAAACACATCTTGAAAAATGGATGGGAAAGGCTCTGTCCTCGGAGTCTCCTCATCCTGGCAAATCCAGCTCCTGATTTTTCTCTTATAGATGAAGGTTCATCTCCTCAGCGAGGCTGGGGTCTGAACTACAGCTGGACTTCTGACCCTCTGAGCCATTTCACCATCAAAGATTAGGGCTGCAAAACTGTCAGAAAGTTGGAAGCATTTAGGCCTGAGTGAGCCTAACACAGCTGTGTTAATCCTATCATAAAATTAAAACTCATCCTCTCCAAAGCAGATGTGTTTTTCTGCCCCGTGGAAGTCAGTAGAATTTTAAATATGATTCAGCAGGACCAGGTTTCAGACCATGCTTGGTTTTAACCCTTTATTGTGCACTTTACTAATCAAGATTCTCTTATTTAGCTCAGCTCAGGGAATTTGGGGAGAAAGAAAGTCAAGGTTTCCCTTGGTAAAGTATTCTAGCTACTTCCCCTGTGGAAGTTCAGAAATTTTATGGAAATGCTTTACAGTGGACAGAAAAACGAAATATGAAAATTTTGGAGTTGTTTAGAAACTACAGATCTACTAACTTCTGAGGGGGGTCAGAACTTCTTGAATAAGGGCTGAAGAGAAATTAATATGTGGTGCTTTCCAGCGTGGTAACCAAAATGTTCTCAAAGTTACTTTTTGAGGCAATGGCTTCTATTCCTAATATTTTACATTTTGACATTGGAAAAAAAAAACACATTTGAGAGAGCATTTAGCAGAGGTTATGCTTTTGCGAGCTTTCCTTGACTGTTTTATAGAAAATTATTTCTATTTTAACCATGTCTCACCTCTGTTATTGAAATACTTCCAGACTTGTTGGTCTCACTGCAGAATACAGGGTCCTTTAGCTCCCCAGATCTCAATTCTGCAGCCTGAGACCTCTCTTATCTTCCTAGTTTCCTTCTTGCTTGAGCCATGGTTCATTTCCTAAGAGCTAAGTTAATTAGTCTTTGATCTTTTCTTCTTCCCACACAAAGAACCTTCTCTGATTTCAAACATATTTTCCTACCACTGCTGATTTTAGTGGGCTACACAGAATGTGTGCAGACATCCCCATGAGAGAAGGAGAGAGCAAAGGGACCCTTAAGCCCTCAGAACAATGTTCTTGCTCACCTCCCAAGAGTTGTGGTAGTACCCATTGGATTGCCTGAAATTTTTCTGTACCCTTGCACGCACTCCAGACAAGTTGTTCAAGATATTGATGTTTCCTGAATACCCACAAGTGCCTCACTAAACTCTGATATCTTTCCTACAGACCTTCACAGCCAGAGGAAGGAGTTTCCTTCATCCAAAATCTGCAATGGTGGCTGTATCTCCATGTTCCACACTGGAATGAAGTGTTTAAATGCCCCTGTGCATATGGAGTCCTGCCCAGAAGAATAATGGATAAAAGACAAGGGATGAGGAGAGCAAAGAGGGATGGTCAGGGGTGCTGAGCACCTGTGGGAATGAGAAATAGCTGTAAACAATGTCCAAGCTTAGTGTGAGACCACAGGAAGAGGAGGCTGGACTGGAGGCACCTTTGGATCAGGTCCTGCCAGGGAAGCTTCCTGTAGATTATCCCAGCTGGGTTCTAACACTGGCCCTAATGAATGATATGGGAAAGGAGCCTCTGCCTGCTGGCATGGACCAGCAACACCCAGCTCATCTGCTCTTGACCTTTGCAAACAATAAAGGTTTCTGAGACATGCTGCTGTGAGTGAGCGTGTGTGAGGAGAGATACCTGTAAGCCCTGAATTTATTATCTGTATTATTTCATGATTTTTTGGCCTCAGTCTTAATACACTTCTTAGAAAGACTGAGAGGAGGGAGTGAAGCTGCAGGCATGAGATACCACATAACTAATCAGGGCTCAGCCAAATCCCCTCCCAAAAAAGTGAGCAATATTAGAATGGTGCTTCCTCACACTTTCCTGATTCATTTTTATGAGTTTTCTGCCCAAATAAGGGGTGTTGGAATGAAGGCCCATGGTGATGTTGCCTGACCTTGGAACTCACATCACACAGCAACTGAACAAGGATATAGAAAAGAAAAGTTGTTAATAGATTCTTCAGGGGAAAACCCCACAAACCTAAGACAGAAATATTGCACTCAATCAACACATCCTGACAGCCAAATTCTGGTGCAAGGACTTCTTTTAGACTTGATGGGCTTATTCTTAAAAGGCAGAGGAAAAGTATTCAAGCCCAAAAATGTAACTGTTTGCAGCTCACCGTGTGACACAGATAATTACAATTACCCTTATGCACAGCCACTTACCTGTAATTAATTCATAAAATAATTATTGCAGGAGTGCTGCTGTAGTTAGATTTTACATTGAACTTCAATAGAGAATTCTGCTGCTGTTGAATACCAAGAGCTAAAAATAATCAATATGAAATAAGTGCTGCCATAAATACTGGATGGGACTGATTTGCCCTGCATAAGGGAAAGACAGGAAACAGCAAAAAGGAACTGGTGCAGCACTGAGAGAAAATTGATTGAACGAGAGGTAGTGAAGGACTGAAGATGCCTCCTCCTCCTCTTCCTCTGGGGTGAAAGTTCCTCTGCTTAGGCTGTACATGGTTGTGCTGTCAAGTGGTCTAATTTCCAGCTCATAATCTGAACACTCAGCACGGGGAGTCACTTGTTTTTGTTACACAGTAAAGGGAAATAAAACGCCAAGAAAATTTCAGAATCAGTTCTTCCCCAGGAGAATTTATGTGCAGCACTAGGACACTGAGCCAAAAAAAGAGCAGGTTTCCATTTTATCAAGAGCTAGGATAGATTTAAAAGGACTTACAGTATCAACTTCCACAAATATTCTTTCTGATATATCCATAACACTTCTATCTTGGTTTTTGCCACAGTGACATTGCTTTACCTTTTGCATCTAGTTTGACTTATTTTACTACTGATTTGGGATGCAGGTTTGAGGCTCAGTCATAAACCCAAATGTCATCTTCTACTCCTCTTTCCCACTACCTCTGGCATCACTGTGGCACCAGCCATGCGAGGAAACTGCACTACATCATTTGCAGACACGTCACACACTGGCCAGAGGCCTGGAGTCAAAGCACAGGATTTTCCAAAGACATATCTCCTACAGCTTCAGAAGACACCCACATGCCACATGGTCCTCCTCCAGGAAAGACATCACAGACATCAGACCTCCCTGGTACCACTGACAGAAGATGTCTGAGCTTTCCACGTGACATGCCTGCTGGTGAGAGCTGGGACAGAGGTCTGAAATTATTTAAACACATCTTTTTATCTTGAAGCTGCAGAATAGCACAAGACTCTGGCACATCTCATTCAGCCAGGGGTTGATTTGGTTAAGTGTCTTCTCCTGTTCCTGGGTCATTTCTGAACACGCAGACAACACCAACCTTACCAGAGATCCTTCATGTAGGACCTCACTCTCCAGTGTGGGAACAAAGCACTTTTTCCTTTCTAATTAATTAAACAATTCCTGGTTAATTACTTTCACTAATTAATCTGGGGTAGGAGTTTCCTTCTTATCCCTCAAGAATTTAGTTTCCTTAACAGTCTTTGGTGAGATATTTAAGTTTTTTAAACTTCAGCTCCTTTGCAATGACAAAACTATTATCTTCATGTTCATTGGTTCCTTGACAATAATCCTAAGATTTGCAGAAGACATAATTTCTTTTTTTTAAATGAAAATCCTGTTAATTCTTTACAATATATCAGAGTTTCATATTTGTATTTTCTAATTTTTTTTTTTTAATTGTATGCTACACATTTTTGTCTGGTGTGAAAGACAGAATCACTAATCTCTGGATTCTCACACCACTCCTAAAGCTTTTCTAAAGGGGAATAATATATTTATTGTGTTTATTGCTCCGGCAATAGAAATTGTGTTTATTGCATGGGAAGGCTCAGTTTAACAATACTTAGTGATTCCTCAATTTCATATTTGAATATCATTTGAATGCTTGAGTTAATACCATCCAGCTTTACAATTAGCACTTCAAGCCACCTTTTTCAACTCTGCAGGAGTAAAGTAAAGTTTGGGTGTAGGAGTCTTCTAAACCTGTAGTGAACCACGAAATAAGAATTTCATTTCACTCCTTTATAAAACAGCAAGTACTTCCCTCTCCAGTGAAGGGTAGTTTATGAATGTAATAAGAGGTTGCAATATTTCAAAGTATTTTCTCAGCTTTTGTTATCTGTAATAAAATGTTGAAATAAAATTAATAAAATATCACAACAAGCCGTGGTAAATAAATCCTTCCAAAACCCATTAGAAGGCATTATTGAAGGAGCAGAACTGCACATTAATTTTTGAATTACACATACGTGACAAATCATGGCAAATTGAGTATCTTCTGCAAGGAGTGCTGACTTAATGCCCTGTCAGTTTGGACCTGCTGCCTCCTATCCCCCTACAGATAACTCCTCTCTTGAGAGAGCTTTAAGGCTCTAATCATCCCTAAGTGTGAAAGCCTGGAGCTCATTATCCCAGTGTGCATATCCTGTGGTGAGAGTGACCTGCCACTTTCTGCCAGCCTGCACACAAGTAGTGAAACTCTCAGTGAGGTGGTTTTTTGCCAATTGTTGTTAAGGGCAGGCTGGATTTGGGGCTTTTTTTGTTGTTGATGTTTGCAGATTTCCACAAGTTGCACCCAGGAGAGCTGCAGTTGCATTTTTGATGCTGCGGCATCCAAACCTTAAAATGACATTCACCCATCTGTGCCAAATGCAAATCCAGCCTCAAAGGGTGGGTGCCCTGAGACTCTGCTCCTCCCAAGAATGTCTTTCCCTGCAGCATCCTGTGGGAGCTGTGCAGCCTGGAGGAAGCAGGGACTTTACTCACCTGCGGGTAGATGTCCGCAGGCAAGGTGTCTAACAGGAACCAGCCCTTCCAAGCTCCCTTTGGAGCTGGTGTGTTCATCTGAACATAGCCTGGAGCGAGTCAGCTGGTTGGTGATGCAAAAAGCTCTGCAGATTATCGAGGGACCTCAAGGTAAACTGCTCCAAGGTTGTTGCCTACCCTGCCTCCCCTCAGCCTGGCTGTGGGTCTTCTGGGAGCAGCACAAGCAACCAGAGAAAACTCAGGAGACCCTCAGGCTCCTTATCTGTATTTTTTCAGCCTGGTTTTGCCCTTCTTTTTCCCCATCAGAGCAGAGGCTGAGAGCGGGGGTTGAACAGAGAGGAGAATTTCCCTGAATTTCCCTGCGGGGCAGGCTGCCCTCGGCCAGCACTGGCAGCAGATGTCCGAGAGAGGGCTGGGAGCAGGTTGTCCCTGGGCAGCTGGCCAGGGGAACAGATGGCTGCATGGAGGCAGTAAAGACTCTGAATCAACCCTGGCTGGGGAGGGCACAAGTCAAATAAGAACATTTAAAGGTCTGCCCAGCCTGCAGTCAGCCATCAGTTTTAAAGGAGAAGCCACACACCATTTGGAAGAAGTACTGGGGATTAAGTCGTTCTTACTGGTGTGGTTCTATGAGTCCCAGTTAAGAGGCTGCTTTTTGGAAGATCTCAGAAGCTAAATGTGTCCCATCCTCAGAAGGAAGAGCCTCTTCTCTGCCCAAAATATTCCTCTGTTAGGGGAACTCTTTTTATTTCAACATAGATGTTGATCTGTTTGTTTTCCAACCAAATCAAAGCGGGCTAAATCGCTCTGAAGATCCCTGGATGCATCCAAAGTGCTGTGCCATGCTTGATGCTGTTCCAGACACGGGGCAGTGCATCCTGCCTTGGAAGGAACAGTCTGAGACAGGGAAGTACCCTCTGAAGTAAAAAAATCTGTGCAATGGGGCCAGCAGTGCCTCCTGCTAAGATTGCAGATGACTCATTTCTTATCTAAACAAGAAGCAGTGAGTGTTTGGAAAGAGAAGAGCTGGGTTTTGCCTGCTTGGCTGTGCTTTTTGGCCACTAGGTTCTGGAAGGTGCTAAAATCTGCTGCAGAGGATATTTGCTTCACAGACTTGATAAATCTCTGACTATTCAGATGGGAAATGAGTCCTCCTTGTTTAATAAGTTTTGCATGCACAGTCCTTCCAGTTTTGATCAAGCTTTCTTTTAAATTTGTTGTTAAGAGTTAGGAAATCTGTATAGGTTTCCTTTAAGCAAAGAAAGCTCTTTCCCATCTAATAGCATTTTTACTATTTTCCTAATCTTGCTTTGCACTAGTCATGCCCTGACTGCTTTAAGGACGCAAAATAACAAATATTTCACCACGTATTTTCTGTTGTTTTTTTGGTGTCATTTTTGGAGATATTATTTTAGAATTTATCAGAGATAAATAATTATTTTTTTTTAATATGAGCAGTCAAAAGTAACAGCCACTGTAATTAAAATTGCAGAAGAGTTTTCATAATAAAGCCACCTAATTCCCACATATAAAGCACCAGGTTCTGTTTGGGTTCCTTCACTAACATTGTTCACTGATGAATAATATTCATTTATAGACCTCATGGGAACGGCAGTTTAAAATGGCTGAAGGAAGATGATTAAAGGGATGATAAGAATCTCTTAAAAAGTGTTAGAAACTCTGGTACATAAACACATCATTAACTGTCTGGAGACAGTTTTCACAGATTAATTGTCAGAGAGGTGGTGCAGAGGAGTGACAAAGGTCCTGGCTGGGCTCCTGCTGTGGCACAGCCTCTCTGTGTGTCCTTGTCACCTTCACTTAGCCATGGGCTCTGGGGGGTGCTGAGGCACCAGCTGCCCTCAGCTCTGACCCAGTGGATACCACTGCAGGTGTGGGCATTTTCCTCTTGGGGACACATTGCTGTGCTGCTGCTCCTCCTGTGGCCCCCTGACCAATTTGATGGATGGACAGCTCCTCAGCTGCAAAGCAGGTCCCCAGCAGAATCAAACCTCTTCAGGTGCCCACACCTGATAGCAAGGCTTCTGTTTCTTCCTTATTTTCTTAATGCAGGAAATCCAATGTCTCTGTCGAGGCATGGAGGTATTTCCCTATGCCTACCCAGAGGGAGGCATAGAAGCAAAATTCTTTCCAGCTCCATGAGAACCTCTGAGGAAGGCTGGCACTGGCATGTGCCTCACCACCCCAGTGATGGGCTGAGCTCTTCACAGGGCTCTTTCATCCCCGTGCACCAGGTGGCTCAGCATCCACACCTGCCTCAGCAGGGAGGCGGCAAACAACAAAGTAATCAAGAAGCAGGCTCTTCCCTTCCAGCACTGCTGTGCTGGGGTGATGGCTCTGAGAAGCAGCACCTGCATGAGGATGCTGTAGTCCTGAAATCCTGTTTCCTGCGGAATTTGATGTCTGTGCCCCAGGGAGGAAGGGAAAAATAAAGCGAACATGCAGTGTGAAATTAAGTGTCTCCATTTAAATAGAATCTGCACAGAGAGTTGCTCCAGGCCATGGAGGAGGCAATGACTGAGCTGAGAGTCGATAACATCAGGGACTTCTGTTTAATCCATGCCATGCTTTCCTCCTCGTTTTGGCTCTCCAAGCAGCACCAGGTGGCTTTGTGCTTCTCAACCTTGGCTTTGGACACAGGAAAGGATAAGGGATGACTCCAGCATTTGGCTGAGAGGGGTGAGCACCTTTTTCAGGATTTTGGCTCTCGCAAGCCCCTCCAAGCTGTGCAGCCTCCACAGAGCTGTCCACAGATGCCAGCCTGTGGCTGTAACTGAGAGAGATCATCATGCAGCAAGGCTGGACCTAAAGCCCACAGTGTATTTTCATTCTGCTGGGAGAAAATAGAGCAGGGAATGAACAAAAAGTATTTTTTTCCACTGGTACTTTTTTCCTTGCCACTTTACAGCAAGGTGAACTGAAGGAGGGGCACAGGACTAATGAATTTCGACCTGTTTAGTCATAAAGATTTATACCTGTGGCTTAGAACTAATATTGACCAATCAAATGGCTCCCCAAATCCTGCCCATTTTATAAAAGTTAATCATAGCCTCATGGCAGGCCAGGTACCAAATAAATTTTGATTTACAGCCCGTACTAAAATGATTGCTATTTTATGCTGGTCATTAACAGCATTTCACACTGGAGAGTTGTTACATTAGAAAACAGTAAAATGGTTTGTATCACATAATGATGTTATATTTGGACACCACACAGAATACCAAGGGCTTATTGAATTTTTGTCTGAATGGGAAATTTGTTTAAAAACCTGAGCATTGCAAGAGGCAAAATGTGTATTATTTTCAGAAGTTCTGCTAACACACAGGTGGTGCAAGAGTAACTTCTCTGACTTTGGTGCTATAAGTGATCCTGATCCATAAATTCCTCAGCAATGATCATGTAAGAGGGCTGAAAATTCAGACGTGTTTTCTCTTTGGTCCATGAATCTTAGGTTTTTATTGGAAGGACCTTAAAGATTATCCAATTCCTACTCCCTGCCGTGGGCAGGGGCACCTTCCACTACAGCAGGTTGCTCAAAGCCCCACCCAGCCTGGGCTTGAACACTTTCAGGGATGGGGCATCCACAGCTTCTCTGGGTAACTTGTTTCAGCACCTTGCCACCATCATAGTAAAGAGTTTCTTCATTATATCTAATCTAAACCTGCCCCCTCTCAGTTTATAGCCATCCTCCCTTGTCCTATCACAACATGGCCTTGCCAACAGTTGCAGAGGATATTGGTGTTGGTATGTCAAGATTCAGTTTTATTCTTGCAGCAGAGCTAAGGTTGTAAAAAATATATATAATTGATAATTTTTCCTTTTTTTATTCACCTTTTTTCAAAAATTGTTTCCTGTGTTAGGAAGCGCATGGTGTGATTGCCCCAGAGAACAAATAAGTTACTCATAATCCTGGCACCTGAGGGTTCAAAGAGGACTGGCTTTCTAAAATGTGCATGTGCATGCATCACACTTGTGCTTGTACAATGCCCAGATCCTGGGGAGTTCTTATGATACTCAAAGAAACCTGATGGTGCATGGTCCAGCAAAAACATTTCTGAATCAGCCTCCAGGAACAACTGTAAATAACTGCACCACTACTATCACAGCAGCCTAATTTCCCTTTCATTGCAGAGCATTTAAAATCATGCATTAAAATGTGCAGGAGAGTGGGATTGAACAAAAGGTCAAGAGCTTTGTAGGGAGTTTGATTTTCTTGCCCTGTTGTTGTCTTGAGAAATAACATCTGAAAGCTTCAGAATTTTCAGTGTTTTATGCACAGGAACAAAGCAGCTGATTTTCAAGAGGTGGCCACTTACAGAGGTGCCTGAGTGAAAGGTGAGTTTTGGGCAGACTCCTTGCAGCTGATCCCTCTGCAAATACCAGCTGTGGTGTGATTGCTTTGAACTATTATTTTAAGTGTGTGAAATTTCATCTGAGATGAACATCTTAGATGAAATTCATCTTAAACATTTTGTTTGGTTTACCACAGAAAGGGAGAATGTAAATGAAACTCTACATTTCAGTTCACTTTTTTTATTTTTTTTTTGCTTGGCACCAAGGTAGCTGCCGTTAAAAGACAAGTTTTGCATACAGCTTTCACTCACTTAGTATTTTAGGAATTGCTTTAACTTCCTGAAGCATTTGCAGATACAGGATTTTTCAAAGCAGCAGATCACAGCCAAAGTTCATGTCTATTCTGTGTGAGCTCTTAGGAACCAGAAATAAATTCAAGAATCCACCCAGCTCAGTGCTCTCCCCCTGTTGTGTGTGTGATTGTATAAGCACTGAAAGAGAAGACAATTTCGCTCTGTAAATCCAAGTCAATTTTAAGCCAGGATCACTAAAATAAGTCAATCTATGACAAGTGAAGTTTATCCAGAGTAGGGGAGGAAAAATCCAAATACTGCAGAAAACCCCAGAGAGGATGTAAACATTCAAAATTATATGGATCCTCTCAGAAGGTGAAAATTATGCTCAAAGATGAACAAGGGTTAAAATTGTCCAGGCTTTCAAATACCTTCCTTAAACTTGGTTATTTGCTTATCACTCTTATGTTTCAGGTTTTGCTCCACCACAGAGCTTTACTTTCCTCCTCCCATCATGCAGTAATATTTTCACCTATCTGTTTTCAACAGCTACTTGGGGAGAAACAAAAACCAAAAAATCTACCAATTATTTGGCTGATCATTTTACAGAGCTGGCACGAAGAGAAGAGATAGGCAACTGAATGTATTGTTTATCTTGTTCTAATCAAAATTGTTATTGGGATCTAATTCCTTGGATGGAAGGAAAAAACTCCAGCCTTGAATTAATGGTGAAGCTTGGAGATGTAGAGCATTGACAAAGAATTTTAACAACCTGCAGCTCCCTGAATGGCAGCTGATAATGAGCTCACAACTTGTGACTTGTGAGAGCTCATCCGTGAAGGGGGAATGTAAAAATTGCTTTTATGAGTTTTAAAACACTCATAACTTTATTAAGCTCTCCTTTTCACTAGTAAAATAAGTTTAATTGCCCTTCATGGCTGAGGAATTATGTTTATTCTAAAGTGATTCATTTTTGTCTCCTGTTGAAAGGTTTCTTTTGCCTTTTCTTGTGCACCTCTCAGCTCTTTGTGTGGAAGTGAAGAGAGGGGAGGAGAAGGCTGTCACCAAAGCTCTGGCAAACCACTGATGCTTAATTCTTTGTTTCCACTTGATGGGTTTATATTGTGCCAGTTTCTCCAGTGGTGTGAAGGGAGTAAGTTCCCTTTGACAGTCAGTGAAAGCTGGGAGCCTCATAAACATTTCACCATGACAAGCCCTATAATTAAAAATAATAACAACAAGCATTCAGCAGAGACCAGTCTTCAACCTATTTGTGAATGATTGGGTTTTAGAAGCAGTATCTTGTGAGAGTCACAGGCCTTGCTCTGCCAGCTGGGTGCTCAGAAGGTGATGTTTGGTCATTGAGCAGTGATCCTGGAAGGTTTTGGGCCATGATTACATACATGCATGTTGTGTACTACAGGATTTCCCAGACATCATGTTGACCTGAAGGATTCCCACACCATCCTGCTTTGGAAGAGTTTTTCAGATCTCTGCCAATGTTAAGCCAAACTTCATGAAATTAAGCTTCAAAGCTCTTCTTTCCAAAGGTGATCTTCAAGGATCGAGAGCAAGTATTGAGCCAAAAAATATAAATTGAACTCTGTCCTCTTGATTAAGATGGCTTTTTCTCATTAGCGGTAGTTTGTTTCTACATTTTTAATCTCAGCTACCAACTTTGGAAGTTCTTACTCTGTTAGAGTTAAGATCTTATAGCAAGTTAGGGTGGCTGTGAGAAGAGACAGGACCTATCTGCTGCAAGATCCGGGGACTTTTGGGCTGATTCCAGGGAAAACACTTGGTAGAGGAAGTTGTTGCCATTCCAAAATTTCTGCAGGAGTTCAGTTGGAGATTTTGGCACCTACAGATGGCACAGCACAATACAGATTAATTTTTAGAAAGCTGGAATTCTGAATTAAAAAGCAGAACTGAAGTGGAAAGCTTTATTCCAGGGGAAGAAGATGAATAGACAGAAGGCAGAGAGCAAAACACTGAAGCAAAGGGGGCATTTATTAAGAACCTGGCAGCCAAAAATGTGGATATTTTATGATTGCAGTGTTACTGTCTCCTGGCTGCTTGGCTCCCTTTCTAGTTAACCAGGTTGTTTTGTCCCAGAGATTTAATTTCCTGTACACAATTTTTCTCATCACTTCCACTTTTTTATCAGCGATGATGGAAAAGCCCAGCACTTCTTTTCCTTTTTGCACTTTGGCAAGATTCAATAATCTCTTCAGCAAATTAACAGGCTGGCCATTGGCTGAACCATCGTTTTTTAAGTGAGCCTGGCTGTTGGAGCAAGGCAGATTTAAAGTCGTAGATTTCATGTTTAATGCAAAATACCTTTGTTTTGGCAGCAGCAGACACTGAGGAGAATCAGGGAAGTTTTAATTCACCGGCTGTAAGGACCATATGCACACTATAACATTGTAATCTGTTTACTTACTCCAGCAGAGATTACAACTGAGCAACAGGGTCTGTCATAAAAATGGGTACAGCTCATCAGTTCCCAAAAAGAACCATTTCCAGAAGGTCAGGCTGGTCCCTGGCTCCCACTGGTTAACGAAGGTTCAGAGGTTTTCCGGTTTCTCCTGCAGGAGGAGTTTTACAGCTCTGATGTTTCTGGCAACTTGAAAACGAACACGACGTCTCCCCTCCCCAAGGTCCTACACTGTGAGGCAAGGCCAAGGCTTTGTAAGACTTCCCTGAGATAGGGGTTTGTTCTTGCTCTCCTTCCTAGGGGTTTCTTCAGGAATTTCATGGGCTCATGGTGCAGTGACCCCTCTCTTCAGAGCCAGGCCAAGAAGAGAGCAGCCAGTTTAGCATTCACACTTTCAGCCAGGATTTTCTGGTGCTTCTGTGGCTTCGTCCTTATAAATGGGCAGTGCATGCTCCCCCTAAGCTGACACTGCACTCCTACAGTCTATCAGCCTGCCAAGGTGTTTTCTTTGGTCTGTGGAGAGAAACATTTTAATGTCAGGACTGTAAGCAACTTTAGGATGAGATAAAATGCATTTTATCTTCTCTGAAAACTCCCTGGCTGAGTTTCTAATGGCCACACAGGGAACCCAGGACAACTAGCAACTCCTACACAGAAGTCTGCATTTTATGTGTCTAAATTCTATTAGATTAATTCCATGGTAATGATCACAGTGAGTCAATATTCTAGTCAACAAGGATTTTCAAATTAAGTCTTTTGATTGCCCTTCTTTCCTTCATGGTGTAAAGAATTTCCTTTTATTGTTATGCTTTGAACCCGGAAATTCAGATAAGTCCTAACCATTGTAACCATGCAATACAGTTGTAACGATGCAAAAAGCAATGCAGTCTCCAAAATTAATAAAGAAATTGGGATTTCAATTTAAATTACACCTTTCCTGATTCTTCAGCGTACTTAATTTGCATTGTAAGGTGAGTTGTGTTAGGTTAACTGCATTAAGAAAAAGAAGATTTGTGTTTGTAGGATCTATCTAAATATCATCTCACCCCTGATGTTCTAGTCTAATGGGATCTGAATTATGTACTGGCATCTAACCTCTGTAAACAGATTGAATCCAAATTATTTGTATGAAGGATTCAAGGACATCACTTTCGTCCTTGCTGCTATTCCCTCTTGACCAGCTGGTCTAGAGCTCATGAAGAAAACATTCCTACTTTTGAAATTGATGCAGAAAGTGTTTCCTAGAGGAGGAAATAATATTACAAGCAGAACTCTGAGCTGATAGAGGGGTATTTTCAGCAGCAGAGCACTGTGTCTTGCAATCTCCTGATAAATTTTCCTAAATACTGTATGGCATATCTGTCTTCTTGATTAGGTGATTTGCTACAGTAGAAAATGGTTTTCTCTGTTAAGATAGGAAAGTCTCACTTACCTTCCATCACTTAACTGTTACATCAACAGAATATTTGACAAAAACCTGACATTTTTGCAATAGGTAATGCTTCCATGAGAAAACAAAGCTTGTGAACAGTGTCTTGTTGCTGCCTGGATGGTGCCCAGAGCCTGACTTGCAAGCAGCCATGCAAGAGCATCTCCATTTGGAGATCCATATGGGTTACATGATGATCCCCAAAGTGCAGTTCTGACATCCAGCTCCTCCATGACCACTATTGCAAACACACAATCCATAGTTCTTGGTTGTCTTAAACCAGAGATAAACATTTACAGTCTTAGGAAAAGAGTACAACAAAACAAAATAACAAAAAACTGTCCTTTTTGAGCTTTTCTGTATCTGCAAGGGAATGTTTTAATGTTTGTTATTCATTGTTATTCATACAGTCCAATACAATTGGATTGGTTTTGCAGTGAGAACTTTGGATTCTCCATTCAGGGTGTTCATCAACACATCAAAATGAAAATAATTGCTCTGAAGCATAAAGATTTTTCTAGATACAGAACATGAGAAGTCTCCATGACAGTTCAAATTTCCCACCTAGAGAGTTACACTGAATAATTAAATATTTTGTATGAAAGGTGGCAAGAAGTGAAGTCAGTCCCTTTGTTTTAGCTTTGCTGGTCCACTGCTTGAACTTCAACCACTGTTCTGTTCCACCTGTGCAGCTGGGGAGTCCCTGGCCAAGTGAGGAATTTTTAGGTCCTGACAAGAGAGCAAGAAGGGTCAGGAAGAAAAGAAGAGGGTAAGTCAATCCTGCAGGTTCATGCAGAGTCGTGTCATCACTCTGCATGGAGCAAACCACAGCATGTGGGTAGATGGAGGAATGCATGGCTCCTGACTGCAAAGAACAGCCCAAGATGTGTGTCCCCTGCCCTCCCTGCATCATTCTTATCTTGTATTGCTGCTTTCCCTGGGCTCCAAACACTGACGTATAAATTTTAAAGCCCAGAGTTTTGGTAAAAGTACTGGGAGATTTCATTAATTTTGCAAAACCAGTCTCAAAAATAACACTGAGACATTCTAGATAATTTCTTCACTTTATGTGTGCATTATATTTTAGAGAAAAGAGACAGTTCCAGGTGGAGATATAGACAGAAAACTGTAGGGAAAATGAAGGAGTAAAGCAACAAGGAAAAGGTAAAGGATCGTTTTACCACTCACTACATATTTCTTTCATTTCACTTAGCTGTTCTTGGTTTTGCTCTCTTTTTCCCAACAGTTTTTCTTCCATATTTGAAGCTTTTGCACATCACTGCTAGGCTGGACTGTTTGTACTAACAGCTTATTGGCAGTATTGGTTTATAATACTATAAGCTCCCTTAGACCATGAAATTTTAATGAAGTGAAATGTATTAATTCTTGTGAAAAAGCAGATGTAGAGAAAATGATCAGGACTGTCTGATAATCAATTTCCTCTGATAAAGAATAATTATTCCTTCAGACCCAGCTGTTTAATCTGCCTCCCCTGCTCATGCATCTTATAGACAATCCATCAGCACTTCCCTGCTTCCACCTGGAGTAAAATGATATCTTAACAACACAGCTTTCAGGTGGGGATTGTTCAAGTATTATGTGCAAAGTATATCATCAAAGCAATCCCTCCTCTTCAAAATCTTTAACCAACTCCCCAGAATAAAGATATGCCAGGATGTGAACACTCATTGCAAATGAGATTTTAAAATGTCAGCATCATTCAAAGCAAGCAGTAGCTGTTAGAAAAAAATTTCATGGTCTTCTCTGTAATGGCTGTTTAAGATTTAGTGGTGGCATGTGCAAATGGAGGTCAACAATGTCTCTGACCTGACCCCTAGTCAGTTTGCTACAGCCTTGGGAACAGTTCTTTGCAAAACAAATGGAAAACATGGTGTCAGAAACAGCATCTTTATTATTGAACACAAGTTTACAGCAACAGCATGTCAGTTATTGAGCTTCTATATCAGAACTGGTGGTCTTGGTAAGGGATACAGTTCCTCACAGGGCTAAGCATTGCATAACAGGCACAAGCATTGTCCTGTCCCCAGAATTCTTCCACATGTGGCACAAGTCCACAGGTGGGGCTGCTTCTGACCAAACACAGGTGCCTGGAGTCACAGAGAGACCCTGACATCCATTGCAGACATTGGTGAAACATGTTTCTTGAGGGAGTCACCTAAACAAAAGGTCTGATCTGGCTTAGGTGAGTTACATCTTCCCTGTGCCTACCCACCCATGCTGACCACAAGAGTGGCAGGTTCAGACTTTCACTGCAGACAGCCCAAGGCAGGCAAGGTGATCCCACCCTAGAGACCAGCCCAAGGGAGTCAGTGAGGTTAATGCAAGTGTCACCAGCTGCCATCCCAGCTGGGCAGAGACAGAGATGACCAGCAGAATCACAGAATACCCTGAGCTGCAAGGGACCTACAAGCATCATCAAAGTCCAGCTACTGGCTGTGCATAGGAAAACCCCAGGAATCCCACTGCATGCCAGAGACCATTGTCCAAACACTTCTTGCACTCTGTCAGGCTGGTGCTGTGACCACTGCCCTGGGGTGCCCAGCCACCCTCTGGGTAAATAAACTTTTCCTAACACCAACCCTGACACAACTTCAGGCCATTCCTTCAGGTTGCATTCACTGGCCACTGAAGAGCAGAGATCAGTGTCTGCCCCTCCTCTCCACCTCATGAGGAAGTTGTAACTGCAATGAAGTCTTTCCTCAGTCTCCTGTTCACCCTTCCCTTGCTCACAAGTGAAAATAATGTAGTGAATACAATTATCAACAATTCCTATCTCTGCTGTGCTGTATTGGAAGAGTAAGATATTTCCTGACTGATCGGCAATAGATCCAGGAGGATGAGGGAGAATGAGTCTAAAACAGCAGTGCTGGTTCAGGATCTCCTTGTCTGTAGCTCAAAAACTCTTCACTACACTTGGCAGTGCCCCTTGGGAAAACTCCAAACTGAGGGAATATCAGGCTGGGAGATAAGGTGGCACCCCCACCAAATGTGTGCTGCATTCCTCTTCAGCTGAAAAAACAGAGTTTGTACATCAACCACCCTGGCTGGAGAGCGGGACGTCTGTGGCATCTCCCTTGCTGTTCTCAAGGAGCAATGCAACAATTACTCAAAACACACTTTTGGGTTTCCTGCCCTCCAGGAGCACTTGTAAGCCATGAAAATAGAGTGCAGAGAGCAAGCTGTGGAAATGTTCTCAAACTAATACATTTCTGCAGGGGAGAAGGAGTAGGGTGTTTTTCTCTGGGCACGCTGGGCTGCATGTTCAAGATTGATTGCTCAGCTGAGCCCCATACTGGGGGAGAGATTTTATTTCCCTTCTGGCAAACATTAACTTCCTTTGCTTTCCTCTTACATTCACTAATCCTAGAGGGAAATATTTTGCTGAGTACAACAGCATTTTTCATGCTAAATTATTCCATTTATGTGCAAGTCTGGCCCTGTGAGGTGCTCCGTCCTCCTGCTCACACCAGAAAGGAATCAGGATGTAGAGAAACTCATGGTTTGCAAAAGAGGATCTTCCAGTTTCATGCTCTTTGCAAGTAAAACAAGGAAAATGTATACAGCTGACAAACCTGCTGTCTTGGTTTGGAAAGACAGGTATCTGCCAGTAAAATCAAAGCTCCCCTTGGAATGGAGAATGTAAACCCCCTCCCTCCAAATTATTATAATTTTGCAATTAAGGGCTTTCAGGCAAAGATATGGGAATAGGAATAACAGTTCTTTACTAGGAATATTAAAAAAAATACAAAGGTAGTAGTACAAAAAAAANTTCCATAACCCAAGACACTGCTAAGCAAACATCAATGCTCATGAGAAAAGCAGAGCTGGGCTACGTGATGGCTGTGCTGTAGCTGTTCTCACCTGCAAGAATAATTAGGAACTGAATACATTATTTAGCAACTACTAAATGAGCTAGCAAATGTTGCATACACTGGGCTAAGGAAGGAATATATAATTTTTCAAGGGCACCCTGCTCTTCAGGTAGCACTGATGGCACTAGAAATAAGTTTTGTTAGAGGTTTATTTTATTTGTTAGCAGTTTATTTCATAGCTCTCCACCAGACAGAAAACTGACACATTCCTTGTCCTGTAATGTTGTTTTCTGCTAAGTATGGTCAAGCTCATCAGACTGTGCCAAATTAAAGACAGTTAAGATGTTATGAGAGTGCTTGAATCAGTAGTAAAGCAGAGTAAAGCATTTCTCTAATCAAATCTAAATCTAATAATTTCATCATAGGAAGAGTGATGCAGGACCTGGCCTCAGCATCCTACTTCCCTAGTTACTTTCTGCATAGGGAAATCAATGAGAAATGAGCATTGTAAGACAATCATAAACTTCAGCTTACAGAAAAGGCTCCGAATGAGATTTTCAGATGTCTGTTTGCACCTCAAAGTAGCTGAAGTGGAATACTTGGACTTGTCTCTTTCCAGCCAGCTTCTAAAGCTGATGTGGATCAATAGGAAAAATGACTTGGTATCATTCTTTTTTGTTCTTTAAATATTTTATTTTGAAATACAGAACTTGGGGTAAGAAAAAGAAAGAAAAAAGGAAATTAAAAAAAAAAGAAAAAAAAGAAA
>VWYO01009998.1:132113-202027 GCA_013400275.1 Rhadina sibilatrix
TTTTTTTTTTTTTTGTGCCTGTAGCCTGAAACTCTTTATCTGAACATCTGCTTCATTAAGAGACATTGTGATGCTATTCACGACAGCAACAAAGAGCTACAGAAAGCAGTATTCTCTCTCTCTCCTTCCTACCCACATCTCATACCCCCCTTCAAAACTTTGCCACTACAGATGTGTGCCACAACACTTACTGTTGGCTTTCACTGTGCTTCCCCACAAAAATGATAATGTGCTTCAAGGGAACATCATGGAAAGCAGACCAGTGATTTCTGACTGTTTCTGAAGTAACAATCTATGCAATTTTATTGTTGTTTCTGTTTTTGAGAGAGACCTTAAACTGGGAGCAAGGCAATATCACCAAGTAGTCTGCAATTACCCAGATATTGTCAGAGCCCTGCTTGGAGTCAAGTTGAAAAGGCTGAATTACAGAAATAGTTTTGGAGTTCTGTGCTCTACTGATGATCAGCTGCCTGAGGGAGTAGAATTTTTAAGTTGTCCCTCAAGCAGGATTAAAAACATTGCTTTTCCAATATTTCTTCCTTCCTCGGCTTCTTTGGAAATTCATAGAAAATAATTAAGATTACTAGAAAAACCTATATTGAACATGCTCCTCTAACAGGAGATCAGCTTTATGCTGCTTAGTTGTTATTCAGTTCATCCTTCTAGTTAACCTTGCTTACTGCTGATTTTTCCTTTGATTTCTTACTTGGTGACCTCCTGTTCCATCTTCATTTAGAGAGGGCTGGCTAAAGAACACTGTATTTTTAGGGAAATACCAAGGATACCCTGCCCTTACTCACTGATAGACCTAGATAGACTAATAATGATATTTTAATTTAGTATCAAAAACAGCCAGAGTGAATTGCAGCCAAGGCTATCCTCCAAAGAAATATCAGAAATTGGTTGGGAAAGTACTAAAATTATCCAGAAGGTGGTTGAACAGGGATGTGGGACTCTGCAGACCCAAGCAAACATTAACAGCTCCCCAAAAATTCCTTTTCCTGCCATGGCACTTAGTACAAGGAGGGACTGGATTTACAACTTCCAGGTAGCAGAGCCATGCAAGCATTAAGCCAGAAAGAAATGTAGATTTCAATTAATTTGTTTCCAGATACTTGCTTATCTCTAAGCAGGCATGATTTGCAGGAGGAGGATGAGTGGGTGTTGCACCTTGCAGGCTGCTCTTTAAAAATTAAAGCAAATCATATCTTTATCCAGGAAAGTCTGGCAGTTGTCCCTCCAGTAACATCTGGCAAAAACACAGTCAGCCACTAAATGTGGTGGGACCTTCCCTCACCCACTGTCTCCTAGGCCAAAAATTAAATAAGTGGACATATCTCCAAAATTTCAACAGAGTGAGCAGCAAGGGCAGTGAGGAGCCATTAACTGACATTAATAAAAATTGGAGTTGTTGCTACACAGTCATGGAGAGTTTGGGTCAGGGTTCAGTGATGCCTTGGGTAAAAACAGATATTAAGAAGCATCACTTTCAGGTGAGTTTGCCTTTGAGGAGAAACTTTTCTGGGACCTGGTTTTTCCCACAATGGATGGCACACACCCAATAAACACAGCTCAGTGCTATAGGTGTTTTTAGCTTTAAAAGTCTGCCTGAGTGGATATAAGTAAATATTGATGTCTCTAGGCCATAATTTTTCCAAAAGGAACTACATGAAATGAATCAACTTTATAAAGTAGAGATTTCCTATTCCTTTCCCTTACCCTTTCCCTTTCCTTTTCCTTTCCCTTTCCCTTTCCCTTTTCCTTTTCCTTTTCCCTTTCCCTTTTCCTTTTTCCTTTTCCTTTTCCTTTTCCTTTTCCTTTTCCTTTTCCTTTTCCTTTTCCTTTTCCTTTTCCTTTTCCTTTTCATTTTCCCTCTTCCTCTTCCTTTCTCCCTTTTCTCTTTTTTTTCTTTTTTTCTTTTCTCTGTTTTTCCTTTCTCGTTTCCTTTTCTTTCTCCTATTTGCTTTCCTTTTCCCTTTTTACCAAGGCCCTTGAGTCTATGTCATCTCCTGGGCATTGGCACATAGAAATCCAGGCACATACCTTGGTTCCTGGATATGTGTTTAGGAGTTTAGGGTAAAAAAATGCCCACCATAATCTCCTTAATTGATTACAGCAATAAGCACTAAAGGATGTGAAAGGCATCTGCTGAAAAAGAGCAGTGAGTGCTTTTCTGCTTAAAAGTATCCCCAGGATTTGCCTAAGATATGTGGAAGCTGCACTTTCATTTCCTACTGACAAACAAGCAAGCAAAACCAAAAAGAGACATAGAAAAGTCTGAGCATTCCATTGCCCTCAACACAACGTTGCCCTAAGGACCTCTTGTTGGAAAGACTTTGTTCCTATTCTTTTTCATCAACCTCTGATCTTGGATCTCGGTCAACAGCCACCTGAACATCAGCCAGGAGTGCCCAGGTGGCCAGGAAAGCCGATGGCATCCTGGCTTGGATCAGCAGTAGTGTGGCAGCAGGACCAGGGCAGGGATTTTCCCCTTGTGTACTGCGTTCAGTTCTGGGCCCCTCACTACGAGAAGGATGTTGAGGGGCTGGAGAGTGACATGAGAAGGGCAGCAGAGCTGGTGCAGGGTCACAAATCCTGTGAGGAGCAGCTGGGAGAGCAGAAGGAATTTAGCCTGGAGAAAAGGAGGCTCAGGGTGGGCCTTATCACTTTCTATAGCACAAGTGGTAATGTGCTTCAAGGGAGCATCATGGAAAGCAGACTGATGATTTCTGTTTCTGAAGTAACAGCCTCCTGAAAGGGGGCTGTAGCAGGTGGGGATCAGTCTCTCCTGTCAGGCAACCAGCAACAGAACACGAGGAAATGGTATCAAGCTGCATCAGAGGAGGTTCAGTTTGGACATCAGGAAGAGTTTCTTCATGGAAAAGGGTTTTTAAAGTTGGGATGGACTGCTCAGAGAGGTGGTGGATTCACCATCCCTGGAAGTGTTCATGAAACTATTGGATGTGGCACTCAGTGTTGTGGTGCAGTTGGCAAGGTGCAGGTTAGTCCAGGATTGGACTCAATGATCTTGGAGGTCTTTTCCAACCCAGATGATTCTGTGAGTAATGTTCAAATGTTAAGAATTAATTGGTATTTGAACAAGTGGCCTGGGTTGGTGTAAGGTCTCTAATCACTGCATGGTGCCACATCTTGTGGAAAAAGAACCCTCTTCTCAGCTGAAACACAACCATGGCAGTTCTGCAGAGGACCTGCACCCCATCTCCATGGATCATGGGAAACTTAGTCCAGTGACAGACCTAGCAAATGGGTCTGGCTCCAGTCCCTTCAAGAACACAGCAATGCTTATCTTTGAAATTTTTTTGCTATTGGAAAACTGTAACAATGATGTAAACTTCAAGATAATGACCTTAGCTTGCATTATGTTGCTTGGTAATGGAATGTTTTCTGCTCATAAATAAATAAAATTGGTCATGACCAAATAGAAATTGCTTACCTGGCCCTTGCAGGATGTTAAACACATTCTTGATTGAAAAAATAAATGAATAAGAATATTTCAAAGGCACTCACACAAAACAGAGCGATTACATGCTCCGACTTGGATCTCAGCTGCCCTCCAAACCAGCTCATGGGCTGAAGGATGCCAATACTCAGCTGCAGTCAGGATAGAAAGTAAAGAGCAGTTTTTATGTAGGACATTCTGAGCAAAAGCAAGAAACTAAGGCAAAGCCCCTGATAGTCAGAGAGGACCTGGTGTGCATCCTCCATCTACTACAAACAAGCCACTGCCACACTCAGCTCCATGGGATTCAAAGGTGCAAGTCTCCAGAAACTCTCATTAGGGGAGCTGCATACCTAAAAACACCACCCAGAAAGGCATATCTGGAATTTTTAAGCACCGTAGTTGGAGGAAGCTGGTATGCAGAGAGCCCTTGGAAATTAGGACAGGGAAGTTTTGCAACCCTCCCTCCTGTCCCCAAGAGATGGAAGGGTGGAAGGCACAAGTGTGAGCATTGCTGTAGACTCCCATCAGAGGCTGCCCTAGCCTGAGCCCTGCAGGAATGGATGGGCTGGGGAAGCAGCCACATGTGGCAGATGCACCAGTGGATCTTTGAGGCTGTTCACAAAAAGAGCTGTGCTGTGACACTGCTGGTCCAGCTGGGCTGTCTCTACTGATCCAGATCAACGTGGGGCTGATGAGATGCTGGAATTGTTCTCTGGACATTTTCAAAGCCCACATCTGTAGTCACTGTTTGTAATGTTTGGGTTTTTTGGGGTCCTTTCCCAGGGATGAAAACTGGTACACAAGGTCATATTTTCTAAACTATCTTGTTTTTCACATTCCTCTCTGAAGGAGGGACTTTGCTTGTCTGTCTTTGATGGGACCAATGGGTCAAGGGATCCCACCTCTTAGGTGGGCACATTGTAAAAAGATATAAAACAGGTTTAGACAATAAACCAGCCCCTTCTTGGGAGCATCAGCCTTCTGAACAAGACTCAGTCTCCTCATTTGTGTCCAACAGCGACACACATCTACCAAATTATTTTGATTGGACAAAACAAAGTATTGGATATACTTTAGATGACAGTCCCGTAATAGTAAGGGGATTAATTAAAAGACCAAAAAACATTCTCTCTTTCTCTCTAATCTCTGTGATTGTATGAGACATATGAGAAAGAATTTTTAGATCAAATAATTTCATAGGCTAAACATCTTTCATCCAGGAGAGAAAGACAAAAAAATGAAAAGTGTGTTAAAAACCAATAGCTGTGTTCATAAATCAATTCATTCAGAAGTTTTTTTTCTTTTCCCAGGCATTTGGGTGGAAGCAGATCATGAGAAAAGGCTTTAAGAAATGCCTCGAGCAATGGAGAAATATAAAAAGCACTTTGCTGCTTCACTGACATGTTTAACATAAAAGAAATTTAAACATGATCATTTTTCAACTCAACAGTTTTTGACTTTGTAATGAATAAAATTATGAAGAAAGAAGAAAAAGGAGAAGAAAAAATACTACATTAAATGGTGTTCCAGTCAGAACCTTTGTCTACTGATGCCCAAGGACATTCACAAGGTATATTTTTTGAAGACTATGGCTAGATTTACCATTAGTATCAAGTTTGTTTTGTTTGCCTTTTTTTTTTTTTAATTAAATTAACTTCAACAGATAAAGATGAACTCAATTTATGTCAAAAACCCTCTCTGCCTTGTGGTGGTGCACTCCATATTAGGCCTACAGCTAAGTCTGCTCCACTGAAAATACATGTTATGTTTATTCATTAAACTTGAATATTGAACCAGACACTGGCTATTGCGTTTTGCCATAACAAATAATTTTAAAATTAATAATCGTTCTATTTAGTTTAAATCTCACAAAATTATTAATTTCTTGTTCACCTTGCACTGGGCCTTTGTTTGGAGGAGATGATTCCCCCAGTCCCAATGTTGTCAGTGGTGAAGACAGATTGGAACTCTCAGGCTCTACCCCCCTCGATTCATCCCAGGCCTCTCTTCTGTCAGAGCATCCTGGGAGGACCCAGCCCACCCCAAGCCCAGCGTGGAGAGTGGCACAGAAAGTGTTACTTGGACCATGAAAAGGCATCAGTAACCACCCACTGCTTACAGACTTGCCTTGCCATCAAATGGCTTGGAAAAGTCTAAAACTAGGCACTGTAACAAATGCCAGCTTAGTCATGTTTCATTTCTCCTACTTAACAGTCCTGATCATTATTTTTCTTACAGTGAGGTAATTAAGTGTATCTGTCATGTATTAGACTTTTAAGGTTACAGGCATTTGGTAAAACATTAAATGAAAACTGCAGTGATTCAGAGTTGTTAAATTTCTAATATAATATTAATCCTCACCCTGACTTTTATGCATTATGCACACACAGTCACATGCGCTTGCACTCCTCCTGCTTGATTTTTCAAAACCTTTCCTTTATGTGAGTCATTATTTTAACAGGGCAACAACAAAATGCTTCTGCCTCCTTGCAAAACACATGGGCAGCTGCTCCTCATCTCCAGCAGGCCATGGAGGGATTTCAGAGTATCCCAGAAAAAATGTGGATTTTTCAGTCAAGGCAGTATTTCTTTATATTACAGGTACCAGACTTTAGGAAAACCACTTTTGTGCTTTCTCTTTCCCACCATGAGAGGCTGCACCTGCAGACAACATAACTCCCAGCTACAGAGTGGAACTGTGTCTAAGGGCAGCAGAACTGTTCAGGAGGACCAGGACTCCTGCAACACTTCTGGTGCCAGGGACATTCACCTGGGTGGTGGGGAACAGTAGTACACAATTAGGCTGCCCTAACTCTGCTGTCACAAGGGTCAAAACCTGGCTCACTCAGCAGGAGAATTAGGCCAGCAGAAACTGCTTTGCTATATCTCACTATGAGAGCTGCCTGGTAAGTGCTTTCCACATCTCTGTCAGTGCAGGGAGAGCAGAATTTTATTCCTTATTCCTCCATAATTTGCTCTTTCCTTCTCTGGAGGTGCCTCACTGGTTGATAAGCCATAAGCCACCAGCAGTGTCACTAAGGTTGTTCTCACAGCTTTATTCACAAAACACTTTCTAAAACTTGGTGGGTTTATACTCTGTCACCCATGGAGCCTGGCAGGTGAGAGGACTATTCCTGCAGAGTCAGAGAAAGGTAAATAAGAAAAACAAGCTTATTTTCAGTAGGCTTAAATTTGCTACACATGCATCCTCCCACCAGGGAGTGGTTGCAGATAAAAAGAATACATACATTTAAAGTGTATAAAGCTTCTAGGAGATAGAAGCAAAAAGCCTTTTCCCCACTAAAGATGCATTCAGATGGCTAAATGTAGCTCCCTGCACTTAAATATTCTAACCCACACTGATCCCACAAGGATCCCATCAGAGTTAATGGATATTCAGCAAGAGAGTGAGCAGAGTCTAGGGAGAGCAGCTCCTCTGGAAACTGAGGATGAAAAGCATCTGTAACACTGCTGTAGGTGCCCATTCCTCTCACTGATTGTAAGGGAAACCCAGGATGATACCAGAGATGTCTAAAGCTGTGTGAGAATAAATCCAGCTGATTTATTAAACCCAAACAGCTGAGCATGGCAGGGCTCAAGAGCCAGCTCTTCCCTCCCACCCCGAGCACCATCCTGAATTAAAGTCAGCAGTCTCAGGCTGAGGAGGGCAACTGAGAGCTCCTCTCTTGTCCAGAGAGTTGATTGCTCATTCTCACTGCCTTCATCTGCACCGTGCAAGCTGCCCCAAGCATAAATAAACAGGCTTGTCTCATGAGAGAACAAAGGGAAAGACAAATATCAACAAAGCTGAACTACCATTCTGTCACCAGGCCTTTTGTAACAGCATCAGTATTTTAAACAGCAATCTTGGCCCTGTTCAAAAAGTGGGCTGCCTTCTTTGTTTTCTTGAAATAAACACAATATTTTACTTTTTAATTTTCCAAAAATATCCTGCGGGTTCAGATCTGTCTCCTGCCTCTGTGCAAACTGGAAGAAAGAAGTGAGCTGCACTATAAAAAAAAGTTTGATATCCAACAGAAAAGGTTCTGAACAGCTCCAGAGACTGTTGACAGGCTTAGTTGAAAAGATGGCTGCAGCTAAAAGAGGAGCAAGGAGAATTTTACAAAGTGTGTTGTTGCCACTGAAAATATTCTTAAACCCACATTGCCATGGAGATGTTTGGACACAGAAGGATCAACCAAGACTTTTCTTCTCTCACCTTGGCTATCACAGCCAAATCCATGGTTTGTGCAGATGTGAGCTTCTAATAGTTACTGGCGTTGAGAGGTTCAGGTGCCTGATGTAACAGATCATGCAAAGGTTAAATATTTGCAGCTCTGTCTCCAGCAGACAGGACAGACCTCTGCTGCACCAAGGAATGGCTGAGCTGGCACACAGGGATGGGTTCTGCTGACTGCTCATTTCCTCTCAGCTCTCTCTCCCTGCCTAGGCAAAGGACCCCAAATGCAACACGATTGACTGGATGCCTGTTAGTTAGTGACATGCCAGAATGACTTCTCAGACATTTTGATCAGCCCTAGAGGCACAAATGACTTTTGAAAGTCTGCAATGTCATTTCCTCTCTTCCTTAGCAAACTCCTCTGGGTTCTGACCTGGACCAGCTGGAGGTCAATGCCCAAATCTTCAACCAGTGCTCTCCCCAGCTTGGAGGAAAGCAGACTGAGGACAGGAATCAGCTTTTGCAAAAGAACCGGACACGCAGGCAGCAAAATCCTCTCTATTCCCATCTTCTTGTGCACAGTCATCACCAGTGCTGTGTTTCAGTACATAAATTCTGGGTGCTTGCCTGGAGAAAGATGTGGGAGCAGTTGCAACGCATTTAATCAACTCAGAACAAAAGCTTTTGTTCTAGCTAATGTGCAAATTAAGTATCTTTCTCCTCCAAGCACATTAAAGTATTTTAAAAAGTGGAGAGTTCTGATTTAATAATTGAATAAGCAGAATTGCAGGCATTTCTAGCAGCCTTGGTCCTTACAGTAATCTGCACACCCTTTGGGAGCACCAATACACACACTCCCTAGTGTCCATCTCCTAAAAATTGCAGCTCCCACACTCTCCCCTACTAGATTAGGAAAGAAACCCTAATCAATATTCCCAGTGGGACCAAAGCAGAGGACTAGACCTGGGCTGGTTCTGCCTAGGAGAGGAGAGCCCAGCCCTGCTCCAGGCAGAGAGGCAGGCTCAGGAGAGCTGTCCTTAGGGGAAACAGGGCAATCAGTGAGATAGAAAAATGAGATGCAGCCTCCTTCTGCCCATTCACGTGCAGCTTCCACAGCCTACCCTCTAGTTATTTTATACCTGTTACAACAATGCTGCTTTGTAGCAAAAGGGGATTTCTGGCACTTATGAACTGGAAGATTTCAGTCATGAGCCACAGCAAGGTATGGGGCAGGCAGATCTGACTGGTCCTGATGGCAGATAAAAGAACATGATGACTTTTTAGGAGCAGACAAGTCTGTCTGTGACCCACATAGCAGGGAGACAGAAGACATAAACAGTATTGCAGAGACTGGTGAAAAATAATACCAACAACAACAACAACAACAAAAAAGAGAGAGAGAAAAAGAATTTCTGTGTCTGGTGCTCTTGCTTCTGATTTCATCCATTTGGGTTTGGAGGATTTGGTTGTAAAAGTGGTAGTGAGATCAGAAGTTCTAGTAAGTGTCAACCTCCCTCTCTTGGTTTCCTTTGCCATCCCTAACATCCAGAGTTGGGGCCTTATCAGAGGAAACTCTGGTTATCCCAGGCCACAGTGTGAACCTGCCCTTGCATCTCTCCAGTCCTGGGTCAGTGGGACCCTGTGGTGCACCACAGCTCTGCCCGCTGACCCCAGAATGCAGCTGCAGTGTTTGAACTGTATTTGGGTGCAAAATACAGCAGGATTTATCCAGACTCAGGACACAGGAATAAAAATGTGCTCTTTGTCTTTGGCTCTGGCTGTTTATCAAACCAGATATAATAACCATGAAGGTGAGAATTAGCTATGCTCAGATACTTCTGTGGCTCAGCTGTATTACAGCAGCACTAGAGGTTGCAATCATTGTGTGCTATTCAGGTACAAATCTACTTTCCTACCTCTGTTTATAGCCACTTGCACAACACACCTGCCTCTCTCTTCTCCATGGTGTGACAAGACTGTGTCTAAATGGCTTTTGTCCCCTTTAGGCAGGTCCTGATTTGCATTATTTAGCTGATCAGTGACATAACCAGAATTGCTGGGTGGGCTTGGGTCAGCCTGGGCCCTGGAAACAGCACTCCCTGTTTCTCTGGGTGGAGGAGAATGCCAGCACCAGAAAGGAAACATGAATGGCAGCTCAAAATAAGCTGCAGCAGGTATGAACTGTAACATCACTGAATTTAATAATTTTGGCACAGCCCACAGCTCTTCCTCCAGCCCTAGCCTTGCCAGCAAACCTCCCAATGGCAGAAAATGCATTTGTTATGATTTCTATAGCAAGCTTAATTCTCTGAACAATCAGGTGTAACTGATGGAGATGGCCTTTCCCGTTTGCTCAGTCTTGAAGCTTTCCAAGCTTTCCTTGGAAGCCCCAGCGGAAAATTCTTTCATGATAATTTTTCTTCCACTTCAGTTGCTCTTTATGAACTAGGACAATGAGTGGGCCATCCCTTTTTAAGTCTCCCTGAAGAGTATAGTCATATTTGACACCAAAGAGAACAGTGCATAATAAAAGAGAGCCATTAGCAAAGACTCCACTCCTGTCAAAAACTTGAAGATGCAGTGATAAAAAGCACTGCAAGGGTTTTCAGCAATTTTAAGGAAAATAAACAATCTTTTCTGCAACCAAAACAAGAAACAGATGCATTAAAGAAAACAACTTTCTGTTGAAAGTAGAAGCAATGCAAGATAGGCCTTCAAATGTTGTGGATTTAATAACAAAATTATACAAAGATTATGAGAGGGGGGCAAATATATTCAGGAAAAGACACATGCACAAAACATTAATCCTTTGATTTTATTGACCCTTTTAAATTATATTTAACTGTAGCTTAAAAAAAACCCCAGCAAAACAAAAACAAAAAGAGAAACAATAAAACAGCAAATAATTAAAGAAACAAAAAAACCCCACAACACCTGGGTATTAAGTGAGGTACAAGGGAAGGGAGCAAACATTTAGAACAGCCGTGATCAACTCAGAAACTTCTGCTTGAAAAGGTGTCTCTGCAGGTATTGACAATTCACATAAAGTTGTGTATTAAGAGCATTTAATGAGAGGTAAGGCTGGTAGAGGCCTTTGCACACCTTTTGTTTACTGCACAGAAAGTAACTAAAATAGTATAATACATGGCCATAGCCACATGGTGCTAATGCTGTCACTGTAACCTAACTACCAATATCAGCAAGTTGTTTATAACTTCCCGCCTAAAGACATTTATTTAGAGAGTTAGAAAGACTTTCTTTGCTGCTTCTCTGTCCAGGGAGGTGGCTGAATAGATGTGGGTGTAGCATCTTCTTCTTCAGAGCATTTGATATGAGGAAGAGAGGATTTTTTTTCCTCCAGAAAACTATTCCATAGTCATACACGAGACCCACAAAATTCATTTGGAATTACTATAAAAGTGAAGAAAGACAGAAACATAGTGACATATGGGGATGCTAGAAAAAATAAGCAGCAAGATTACATTCTTCCCTGACTAAGCACTCTTATGAGGAGAAAAATTAGAAATAGATTTGGTTTGAGTCCATCACAAATGCTGTTTCCCAGGAATACTATGAAGTCTCATGTCACAGGAACATGATTTTTCACTGTTTTTTTGTTCATAAAGCTAAAGAGAGGTGAGAAATACCCCACTAGTACATATTTAGCAAATCTGAAAAAGTGGTAAATGTAAAGAACCTTAATTTCTTTTTGCAGATGTCAGATTGCAAAGGCAGTTACTTGAAAATATTGAGATGTCTCAACAGAAGCTGGCTGAGGTGATTCCTCATCTCTGCTTTCTGAAAGAGCAGAAGTACTTAATGCAAAAGTGAACACAGGAACTTTGGATCAAAAGGGCTGTAAAGAATTAATGAAGGCATGGAGATTTAAGATAGCTGAAGCCAAAGCCCACACACTTCTTTTGTCAGATGTCTCCATCAGTGCTGGCAGTGGGAGCAGGTTCCAAAGGCAGGAAAAGCAGGTCCTGGACCTGTCCCAGGTAAAGGAATGACCATGCCATGGTTTGGGTGTCTTCACTGCTAAACAAGTCACACCTTGGCACTGCTCTGGTGTGTCACACGATGTTACACCAAGGTTGAGCATGATTTATTTCCAGTCTCTCACTGCCTGGTAGGCATCCTCAAAGTAATAGTTTCATGGAGCTTTGGACAATAGCCCATTTAATCCCCGTTTGATCCTCCCTGAGGCATCATCTGCTATTCAGCATTACTAAACAATGCTGAGGCTCTGAACACTGCTCTTAGAAAATTTTATTATCTATGTGTATGTATTGTAGCCATGTTAAGAAATCATCACCTGGGTTCAGGATCCTGCCATGGTGGGCCTGAGAAAAACACATTCCCCCACCCTCTTAGTGAACCATAAAAATGTCCTTCCAGGCCATTCATAACTGCCAGTAGGAAATTTGCTTTTGCTTGTGTTTTGGTTTTTTTTTAACTGATAATTATTTACATATAACTCTACTAATTTTAAGCCAATTGCTTTGGGATTATTACTGTTTATCTTCTGAGCTCTAAGTTGTGAATAATAACATTTCCAGGCTTTTCTCATTAATCATAAAGCCATTAATGTGTTTATGCTCAATCAGAGGTAGAGAAGAGCTGTGCATGATCACAGAGACTTAAGCACCAGGGTTTGAAGAAATATTCTAAGTATTTCGAGCTTTGTGAAGAAAAATGGCATTGACAGCTAGTGCTTTATACAGCCAAACCCTTTCATACTGTTACAGGTAGGATAAACACTTGCAACCAGCTGCTAAAGTCTATGTGTAAAAATAAGCTGCAAAGATGGGATAATGGTGTTGTCTATTTGCCAGATACCCTGCAGTAAATTTACTTTCACTGGTGGCACCAGGTTTTATATAGAGGCTTCTTACTGAAATGCAAAAAAAAATATGATTTATACATCAGAGAAAGAACCTGGGTGTCAGTTTAAGTCAGATTGTGCTATTTTTACCTTTAATGTGTTTGAAATTGGCCATAGAGTACAAAACATACAGTGTAGATAGAAACTTCAAATACATACCTATGGGCTTGCTTGGCAAAGTCATTATTCAATGTGGAAGAACTGATAGTTTAATTCTGCAAAAAATCCAACTTAAATAACTTAGGATTAGTACTTGGCAATGTCATTAGTGGGTTTTTTCCTTGCTTCTCAGTGTAAGGAGGCAGTTCTGCCTTCTGTAGTCAATGCAGGTAGTGCTCGAAGCGTGGTGGATGAGAATTAACTATCTCATTGTGGTTGTTTAACTCAATACACATTGATTTGTGGGTCCTGTGACCTAAAAAAGAAGACAAACTATATTAAACTTCGAAATAGTGCTAAGTAAGGATGGGCTTCACCCAATTAGATAATTGAAAACACATCCCAGTATCACTCTTGTGGTAGGAATGTTAAAAGACATTGGCATCTGGAAACCGTAACTTGTCGACATTGATATTCTGTTGGAGAGTTTGATCTCTGACCAAGCTGGCTCACTGGCATGGAAGGCATCACAGCCATATCAATCCTGCCTGTTTCAGACAGAGTTCAGTTCAGTGGTAATAGCTAAAGATATCTCAAGACCCTGTGGCTGATACTATTGACTGGTATTTGAGAGAATTATCTCCAGCTCTGCCGCAGAGTTTGTGCATCACATTTTACAAACCCAGGCATTCCTTTTCTGTGCATGTGCCTGAGGGGTAAAGGCCTTGACCACCCCATCAGGGCTCTGCAGCCCTCATGTCCAGGTGGCAATCTACCACAGCGTGCTGTGGCCCCTTCTGGCACACAGATCTAGGTTTCTAGAACAGGCCAGTGATCATCTGCCTCCTCTCCTGGTCCTTCATCATGGTGCAATGAAGGCATGTATGTGGACTTGGAAGATGTGCCCTAGTTCTTCTGGGTTGATAATGTCAAATTGAGTGTCGCAAGCCATCTCCACTGAGCTGGTTGAAAATGTCACTAACTCAGTGAAATTATTGAACCATGAAGAGGAGGAGAACTGTGCAGGTGAGAGCAGCAGAAAGGGAAGGGACAGTCCCTCTCCATGGCAGCCTTTGTTTAAGCCAGCTGAGAAACCACATTTACCTTTGCCATCCACATTTCTCATCAATTCATTCTGTTCCATAAACTGGTTTCCTGTACTCAAGCATGTGGGAATTATCCAGATTATCACATTCACTGCTCTACTTTATAACCAGAACACAATGCAAATGCTCATAGACAGTGCTCTTGTTGCAAGTTACCCTGATGGCACCAAGGACAGGATGTGGCCCTTTGCTGTGACACTGCTTGTGATGGGATCAGCAAATGCCTGGCCCTGTTCTGTTGTTCTGGTTTTTGCAGGTGAAATTGTGTTTTTTCACATCTTTGGATACTAAAGGTTTTATTTTAATGTGACACATTCAGGTGAAAATTAACAACAAATAATGCATTAAAATAATAATTTTAACTTCAGTAAAAATAGACATGATATTAGATGCAGTATTTACTGGCAAGACATGAATGACCCAGTCTACCTGGTAAAGAATCTTATCTTTTGAAGTCAGGTATGTTGAGCATTTCTGATGGAAACAGAGCACTGATAATTACATAAGAGTTTATTGTAGATATTCTATTACAGCACCAAAATAAAAACCCTGCTGCACTCTCCCACTCTACCAGAAGCCAGTGCAGACTCATCCATGAAGTTTCATGCAGAACTGATTTTCCCCTGTGTGCAACTGTAAGATGGTGGCATTTGTACCCACACTTCAAGCCCATGAAAATCTATACTTTGTGGGGCTGTATAAAGAATTCCAAGTTGGAATTAATTTGCTGAGAGGTGTTACTAATGTGTCTCTTGGACCCATTTCCTTCTGCTCCAGGAGAATGACACAAACCTGCTTGAATCACTCTGGGCTCAAAGCAGCAGTGTTACCCACTTTCTCCTCCAGGCGCCGTACCTCAGCAGAGAATCTTCTGAGGGTTATTAATGAAAACAGATCCCTGTGGGGATAATCTGGTGGGGAGGGCCAGGTGTCTGATAGCTGGGGTTATAACTGGTTTGTGGAGCACATCTTTAGCTGTTGAATCAGTCTTATTTTCCTTTTATCCATCTCATAAAGATTTCTAGAACATTTCTGACATCCTGAGCCATACCTATTTTTCCACTCAGCCTCTTTAATTCTCGTGTTTACCTCTATTTTGCTTCACTGTTCCAACACTGATATGTATAAGTTCCAATTAGTATTCATTAATTAGACATAAGGATATCCAAGGAGAGAAAGTCAGATTTCTGAAAAAATTCTCAGAAGTTATGAACAACATTTTTCTTCTTCTTCTTTTTTTTTATTTTTATTTTTCCTTATTCTGTTTTCCTCTTTTTCTTTTTCAGTTTTTCTCTCCAAAACAGCTAGAAAATAGCTAGGAACAATTTTATACTGATGTACAGTTTGGAGCATGTTCAGTGAAAGTTCAGTGGTATTCTTCAAAAAGTTTGAACGTCAAGAGGATCTGCAAAAAGTTGTGCTGAGGGGAACAATTATCAAAGACCAACTCATGAGCTGGCAGTGTAGAAGAATAAAAGCAGCATGAAGAGGCAAAATATCTCCTGTTGTGTGCTGAGGCATTTAGCTTGCAACAATAAGGCTTCTGATGACAACAGAAGACAGGAATTAAAAAGAAAGAGAAACATTCACCCTCTTCTAGGATGCTTTCACCAATTTTACATGGTAGGATATCAAACAAGAAAAAAACCCACTACAATATCAAGGAAACACTCCCTGAAACTTTCAAGGGCATGTAAATATTAATAATGCCTGACAGCAACCTTCTGACTTAGCTGGAAGTGCCAAAGTGTAATTTTTTGGTAAAAAGGAGCAAGAGTTTGAGGGAAATGGATTTTTTTTCAAGCAACATTGAATAAAGTGTCTTCACTAGAGATGCCTCTCAAAAAATTTTCTTAATGCAACTTCTCTTTCAGTCCTCCACAGGATATTTCCTATCTTTTGATAGAGCACAGGGTATTTTCTATCCAAAAACATCTACTAGCAAAGAAAAGAATTCCCTAGGCTTAAAGAATTCAAGGAGGATATTTTAATCTGAGTTCCCAAATTCCACAGTTCCCCAAAGTCCGAGAACTCTCAAACTTTTATTTTCTAATACAGTCTCAAAAAGTGGAACAGAATTCGACATGGAAGAGGCATGCAAACTCTTTCCCTCTGCAGCAGGATGTGATCCCATCGTGGTGACAGCCTCTAGATTATCTGAGCATCCTCAAATGATGTGTTAGAAACTGTTTGACACCTTGGCAAATCCATATGCAAATAAATATCTGGTCTGAATTTTAGCAGTGTGTCCGAGACAAGAACAGGACATGTGGATAAAAAATAGCCACTCCCAGTGCTCCCTCTTCCAAAAAAGCTCAGATTTGCCCTAATTATTTCCAGTTGTGGTTAAAGTGACCCAGAAGATGTCAAGAACTGTTCCCTGTGCAATTATTTCCCAAAGTTACCTCTACAATGTTAGGAGGATCCTCCTGCTTGCCAGACAAGTCTGTCCTCTCCCTTTGAGCAGTTCCACTTCCTTACTCATGCCTGTAACTTGAATTAACTTTAGAAAGTCGTGCCCTTCTCAGGGCCACGATGGAAGGAGACACTCTGGTGTGGAGAGGAGCCAGACAATCCATGTGGATCATTTACCATCCACAAAGCATACAAATGGCTACTGTGCTGTCTGCTTTTGTCTGGGTCATGCGGGTCAGAGATTTTTAAGATATTTATAGAAAGGTAAGAGAGGCAGTTATCCGAATTTTCTAAATCACCTGACTCACATTGAAATGAAAGACAAATAGCCATCAAGGTACTTTAAAAAACTATTCAATACTAACATGCAAAAGTGCTTTTTAATATCTAGCCTGCATATTGTCTTAGAGAGAGACAAAATATCTGTAATTATTTTGAATGAGAAAGGCATGGTTTAGTGGAAAATTATTTTCACCTGCTTCTAAAAAGAGAGAACTTCTTGTTTCTGAATGGCCCTGTGTGTCAGGAGAATACAAATGAACTACTGGAAAACACTTCCCTTTCCCCACTCAAATCAGTGGACTCAGGTCCAATTTTACAAAACAGACATGGGGAAGAAAAAGAGGCAAACCACTTTTCCTATATGACACACTGATTTTTTCTTTAGCTGGCTCAGAAAACATTTGTCCTCACCCTGCAGACCTTCCTCCCATTTTATGCTAACCAAGGACATAGAGTTGGAAACCCAAAGCCACACAAGTAAAGTGCCACATCAGAAATGTGCAGTGGAGTGTGACTGCTGCCTCCCTGCTTTAGATACCTCCTCTAGCAGAGGATTTTTGAAGTACCTTTTCTCCTTTGCTATATATTTTGTCCACAGGAAAGGACATGCAGTACATGCTACAGAGAAAACAGATCCATTTTCCTACTCTTACACAAACAAACCTAAAAGAAAAATCCCCTCTGGAATCTCAATGCAGAAGAGTCACAATAAGAGGGGCTTAAAAGCCTGATGCCACAAGGAACACCCAGTACATCTTCCTGATGACATCTCTAACATTAACAATTCTCCGTTGTTCTTCCCTCCTAGAAGCCAAATTTTGGCCTAAAAATAGGGAAAATTAATCTTTCTTGTTTCCTGAGAGAGCCAGGAGGAGTCCTAAATCAAGGGGTTAATATGGCATAAACCTGATGACCTTGGACAGGAAAAATATTAAATGGGACTTTGCTTGGTTTTTCTAAGTGAGTTTTTGCATCAAAACTACTTCCATTCATTTAAAATACAATGATTTAAAAATCTTCTGTAAGCAAAATGGACCACCTCTTTTCAAAAATCTTTCATGTTTCTTAAACTTTTATGGGAAAAAATATTTGGTTTTCAGCAGCCTGATGGGATTTTCCCTTCTCATGCTGGCCCTCAGCACCACCACCAGTGTGACTGGCAAAGGCCAGGGTACCTACTAATTGCTAGAAAGTCATGAAACAGGGTCTGAGCTATCTCCCTTCTTTCCCTGATGGAAGTAGACAAAAGCATATCATTGTTCTGGATGATGACAACCTGGGGGATCCCTCCCTTGAATGAATTCTGATGTTCCCACCTTTACTCCTCCTCCTGACTTGTATTAATTTCTTATTTGGAAAAAAAATGGATATTATTTTAAGCAGAAACTTTGCACAATACTTTTGTACCACCTGGAAAAACGCCTAGGTAAACACACTTACCAAAGTTTGTGGTTAATGAGCTGGAAAAACATCCTTTGCATTGTGCACAAACTTAAGTGAGGATTTAAACAATGAGGGATTTAAGGACTTCCATAAATGTGCTTAAGTCAGATCTTCATCCTGTGAAATTCTTTTTCATGGAGTGCCAGAAATGTTCAGGTTTTCTCGTTTGAAAAGTTAACACTATATATATATTTGTGTTAAAAAAAAAAAAAAATAAAGCAAACAAACTAGAAAAAAGTCCCCCAAAGATTCAACCAAGCTTGCAGTGCTGCTCCAAATAAATAAGCCCAGATGTAACATTATGCAGATCAGTTCATTTGGGATCAGCTTTCAGGTGCTACAGTGATGATAATGGGATCATTTACAAGGGGATGAAATCATATAAGCCTATGTAGGGCAGGGAAGGATGTAAGAGAAGTAAAATATGTATTGGGTTCCTGTTCAGGGCTTCACCTCTTTGGCTTTGCCAGATCTCCCTCTGACACAACCAAAAGCTCTGGGTATACAAAGAGCAAAGCAGGCAGTCAAATGTATTATGTATTATTTCTTGGCAGTCTTTAGAGATGACTTAGTTTCTCTTGCCAGACATTTTCTGATTATTTTTCTGCTGCTTTAAGGGGAGACTGTGTTCTGCTTGTCTACACCTTATTTCCAGGCTGCACACACTTTTGCTTTTTAGGCTGATGTTTATCACTCTGTGTTTACCTTTAGAAAGAGAATCTGTTTCCAGCAGTTGTAGTTATTAATTCTTTCATCTCCTTCCCTGTTTGTTTCATCTGCATTGCGCTGCTACACGGTTTATATTCATTATTGTGCTATTATTTGCCTCAAATATGTTTCACACTGTTGCATGAATTATTTTTGACAGCTGAACAAAGGCAAGATGTTAATGCAAGGAAGTCATCTGCAGAAAGTGCTATTAAACAAGGGCAGGGATGTCTGTGCAATGTACCCTATCCAAAGAGGAACAGTAAAAACTGGGAATCATCAGCCTGTGGGTGTCATCACACTGACAAAGCCAACAGCACTGGGAAGTCATGGACCAGTACTGAGGCTTAAACCCAGCTGGAATTAGAGAAATTAAGCACCATGAAGGCACTTGCTCAACCCTGCTCCTTTCCCTCCCCACCCCCATGGAATGAGGAGGAGAATTAAAAGTACAACTTGCAAGTTGAGATAAGAACAGTTTAATAATTGAAAATAAAGTAAAATACAAAACCAATGGTAATTATAATAATATTAATGATGATAATAAAAAGGGAAAGAGAACAACCCACCAAAAAAAATTTAAAAAAAAGTGATGCAACAATACAGTTGCTCACCACCCACTGATTCATGCCAGATCCCCCTTCCTGAACCCATATCAGTCCCTGCTTCCAGGAAATTTCCCATTTTATATCCTGGACATGCATTCTATGGTATGGATTAGTGTTCAGGTCACTTGTCTCAGCTATGCTCCCTCCCAGTTTTGGACACTGATTACATGCCATACACACCTCACCCTTGATACCAGACCTGCCCATGGCTTATGTTTCATTCTCAAGTCCCTGATGTATCACTCAATAGGTTTTCAGTTCTGGAACTGTAATCTTAAAACCCCACTTGGTCACAGGGCATGTAATAACATTCAAAAACCTCCATCATGCCAGAAAAGTTATCCTTTCTACCTCAGTGAACACAAAACTGCACTCTCTTTTAAGGTTGCTTAACTTTCAGCTGTTAAAACTGAAGCAGTCACTTACCAAAAGCACTTACATATATCACAGAAGTAATAAAAAGCTAATGTCTGTTCATTTATTTGTCTTCTGAAAGATGGCCTGAGTGCTACCTCACTCAGCACTGGGAGGTATGAGTAACTCCCAAGCACAGATATAGATAAATACATATTTTATTCCTTATTACTGACAGCGTTACATGAATGCAGCAGGGGCATTTAGAGCTCACTGTGCAAATGAGAAAGGACCAGGACTTGAGTCCTTTTAGCTGAGGAAAAGTCACCCTATTCAAAAGGGTTGGAGGCAGCAGAGCAAGAACGTCCTGATCCTGCTCACAAATGGAGAAAGCACAACCCTGTCAAACACACACCCTTTGTAACTCTGCAGCTGCCCATTCACCCTCTTCTCACACAGAAACCACTGCTGTCCACAAGTAATAAATTCCAGCTCTCTGTGCTAGCTCCTATTCAAAGTTCATTCAAATTTTTATGGGTGGTCCTGTTTTCCCATTCATAATCCTGACAAATAATGACAGCGTTCAGACATTCATGCAAAGGTTTCATAGCAGAGATTACAAAATAACCAAGATGTTCCCTGCAGGCCTGTGAGGTGTTTCTTCTCTTTGCTTTGGGGAACGCCAAAACAGGAGTTGGACATAGATTCACTGTTATCTGAGAAAGGGGAATGCTGTGGGACAACCAAAGACACTGAGATCCTCTCCATGAAGGAAATGTTAACAATAGATTTGAGTAGTTGGGTTTTTAATATTTCTATTTATTTATTCATTCATTTGTTTGTTTGAAATGTTGTACTGCATGGTTTCAACCTTCTCCCAGCTGTAGTTACAAGAAATCTAGAAAACAAAGCCTGTTTGTATTTTTATTTTTTTTTTAACGATGAAATCCATCTTGCCCACCATTTTTTCCAGAAGGTGACCATTTTGCCCTTGAGAATGTAGATTAAAGAAAGACTTTTTATTAATTACTTCAGGTTCTGCAAGAAGCCAGAGAGGCTCCTGAAGTTCCCTGGCCATGGTGTGCCAATCTAGAGAGCTGCTAAACAGCTACAGCGAGATCAAACAGCCAGTGAGACAAACCCTTTTCTGATTTACTCTCCGTGGAAGCTGGCTGAAACTTTGAAGCTGTAAGGGATGTAAATCAGGGCAGGGTTTGTCAAAGCTTTTTCCATGCAATTTTTAGAGATCTTAAAATAATAGCTTGCCTGCTCTTGCACAGAGCTGTGGAGCACCCCTGGGGTGGTGGCAGTACTGCTGAGGTACAGGGGAGTTTCTGTCTTTTCTTGGGGAGCTGTTCCTTAGCTCCAAAAGCAATGACTCTTCACATCCCTACTCTTAAAGAGATATTTGGAAGGATTAAAATGCTGATAATAATGGTCTCTTGAGCTGAAATCTGCCACCAAAAGGCTATCTGTGCTCACATTTCTCATGAATTTCACTTTTCCCACCCCAGTACAAGTGCTCATCCCAAATCACCTTCCTTGTGGTTTACAGCAGGATCGGAATATCTGAGTTTAGTCACAATTTCCCAGTGAGTTTTCTTGATTCTTTAGCAGTGAGTTAGGAGACCTGAACAAGACAAATCCCTTTTTGCCTTGGTGCTAGTAGAGAAACATTTCCTTCATCACCATTCTCATCACCATTCATTGGTCATTTTCCATCCTTTCTTCCATGGGCTTCACTGTGAAAACTTACCCGTCACATTCCCATCTTGGTGAATTCCTCTTTAGCTCTCCAATCTCACTGCTGTGTCTATCCCATCTCAAATGTTATTGAAAGGTCTATAAACAGTCACCTGCACAACACTTCTGCAGAGATGCAACAACACCAGCCTTATGTCACAGGAAGCAGAGTTGTGGGTTTTGTTTTTTTTTTCCACCACATGAAAGAATCAGCTCATTGAGAACACCAACCAGTCTGGATCTTCTAACCATAATCTCAACTGTGACTAGGAAATAGATCTTACTATTCTGTCACCAGAATAAATCATAATATCTGGGGTTGTGTTAGGTAGTTTCATGAAAAGAGGGTGAAAAAAATGAAAAACAAAGTCTTTTCATACGCAGGGATCTGTTGTTTGATTTTGAGACTACAGAAGTGTTTCATTTCAGCAGTGCCAAAATGTTTTGCAGAGATAAAGAATTAATATATCAATTTATGTGATGCCTTTGCAATGCTGTGAAAATACACATTGGCATGGGCTGGAGCAGTCTAGACAAAATGAGTCTGGACAATAGAATCAGAAGGAAGTTTTCTTTTTCCTGTCAAAATAAAATGAGAGAAGAATCACTTGGATTTTCTCCCATCCTATTTTGTAAAAACTGACACATTCTTACATGCATTTCTATTTAAATAACTGATATTTTTTGTGTGTTTGTGGAAGCCTGTTGGATCCAAACTTTTTCATAAACCCTACTAATGATTGTTTCTTATCTTGTGGATCAAATATAGTAAAGTCATCTTTGACTAACTGCGTCCCACTTGTGGAAAATAAGGACTGGAGTATGAATTAAACCTATCATCTAATGGGAAAGAATCAGAGAAATGTGAGGAACACAAAAGCAATATGTTCTCTTAGATTATTTTGCTGAGAAAATAGATTCCTGGGTGCTGAAAAAGCCACAGCTTTTATTTGTCCATAGTTAAAGCATTTCAAGAACTGGACAATTACCTAAAGTAGTCAGCTATTGAATTTTTCTGTTTCCCATTGGTGTGAGAAGTAAGCACATACTTTTTGCCAGGCAGAACAGTAATCAATAGGTAATGGAGGAGTAATTTGTCTGATGACATCAACTGGATGCCAGTCCTTCAGCACCTCTATTAATAAATGTCATGTATCCACACCAGGAGACTTGAGATCACATTGAGCTTTGAAGTCACAGTATTGACTATGAAATATTTCTAAATAATGTCTCAATCTATACCACTGGTTCCCACACGAGATTCTAGATTAGATGTGCCTCTCATTTCCATTAGCTGGAGTTCTGAGCAACTCCACTGGCCAACTCCAATATGAAATTAATTTTGCTGAAGGCAAGAATTTGGTTCACTGCATAAGTATCAGATGCAAGTTTAATACTTTGGAAATTGCCAGCAGGTCTCTCAGGTGAATGAACATCTCTCTGCTGAAACCAGATATCTCACCCTGGAGATCTACACATCTAGGTCAATGTTCTCCAGAATGGATTGATCCAGGGATAGCTTTCACTTCCCTAAAGTAGATAATTCACTTTTTAAATGCAATTTAGGGCTTCAGTTTTCAGCTTGTATTCTGCTCTATCCATGCACATCTTCAGAGGGCAGAGATTTCTCAGGGTACTGCAAATGGGCACAATATCATTGCAGCCTTACTATGACTAACAGCCTTAAAGGCAGACACCTTTCACTACCTGGGGAACCAAAGAATCCTGTGACCCTTTCCTGCCGTCTTCCTCCTCATTCCATCACTCCTCACCCAAGATCTTGGAGGCAACTCTGCCAACGTGACTCCTGCTTGCAGGAACAGTTGCAGTAGCTGCAATAGCTGTGAACCATCTGCTGTCTCTCTTTTCCTGTGGAACAGACTGAACTTCACCTCATGTCACTCGTATCTTCACTCCAGCCCTATGTGCCCGTTTCTTCCTGTTTCTTCCTCTGTTTTATTCCACTCACTATTCTAGTCCTTTCCCTTCACTGAGATTTTTTCTAAAGCCCCTTGTGTCTCGTTAAGTTTTTGTGCTATTCCTACACACTGTGATCACATACATGATTATGCTGTTTATTAGTGATACTGTCTTGGAATTCAGGGATGAAAACTGGGTCTTTCACTAGCACTCAGGGATCTGCACTTGCAAATAAATGGATTAATATACTATTGACTTTGGCATTTTTGGGACAAGCCTGTGATGCTGACAATAAAGTCTTGTCCAGTGACATCTATGCAGTAGTGTAGTCTGAGAGAACTCTATCAAAATGTATTGGCATTGGTTTAAAAGAAACCCCTTACAGGGAACTGAAATTGTTTTCATGGGACCAGTGGGGTCACATTTAGGGCTGAAAATTCAGAATGTAGAGATATGGTTACATCAAAGTATGACAGCACCCATTAACAGTCTGTTAAACTCCAAAATCTGATGCAATTCAAAGTGAAGTGAACAGATGTAACACAACATGCTCCCAGCACAGTCCCAGAGTCTCACAGGAGCTCTGCCTCTATTAATTTTGATTTGAAAAGCAAATGACTAATACAAATTAAGGAAAACAAGAGATAACTGTTAAATCTGGCTGTAAAAAGAACATTTTAACACAACAGCCTCAGTGTCAAGTCTCTACAAGAATTTGCTTGGATAGTACTGAGTTCAATAGGATCTGTACACAGTAAATAATATTCTTTTTAGCATACGTGAATTTTTTTTCTTTTCTGAGACACTGCCCACTTTTCCAAAATAAACTTGCATCACTGTTCAAAGGGGAAATACTATGTATTAGCATGAGAAATTGTGCCAAAATAGATAAAGTAATCTGAGTGTCAGCTGGCTAAACGCCTACACTAACATGTCCATTCTTTCAGTTTAGTGAAGTTCTTCTCCAGTCAGGAAAAGACAAACTTTGGGGTTTTTTAGAAACTCAAGTGGCTTTTATTCCAAAGACATCTCTGGCACCTTCAATCCACTGGATAACATCCCATCAGCAACGTCCCATGAGAAATAGAAAAAAGACTGGTAGTGTTGGCACTTCCCAAGTCCCTGGCCCAGCCTGCAAGTGACACTGCTGTCATTTCCTTCCGCTTGTCTCCTTAATAAAAAAAAAAATCTTACTGAAAGATTTTATTAAGATTTATAAATAAAGCTCCTTTCTTAATAAAATAAGGCTATTTTTTTTTTCCTTTTAACCACCAAATTGAATGAAGAAAGGAATTTCAGTGGGAATGAAATGTGTAGCTTTATGCAAGTGAAACTTCCAGTAGATTCATATCTAATTTCCAGAAAAGGATTGTTGGTAGTTTGGGGTTTTTTGTTGGGTTGTGGATATTTTGTTTCTGCTGAAAAAAAAAAAAAATTTAAAATATTTTAGAAATATTGGAGTTTTGTTTTCAAGTTTCACAAATAAATACTTTCTATCATGATGGAACATTTCATTTAACAGCTTCTGAAATGAAGCTCTTGAGTTTGTCACTTTGAAGCCTCATTTTCCATTCAGAAGCAGAGGAAAAACAGGAGGCTTTTACAGCCCACCCAAATGAAAACAAACACTTCAAAACAAGTATTTTGATTACAGTGTAAATAGATGCCCACAAAAATGGATTCCATCACAACCAAAGAAAGGGCTGGAGATAGAGGTCTGCCCAGCCTGACAGCCTTCACTGTGTGTCTGAGGGCATGCCCAGGACAATGGAGCCATGAGGGTGGACATGGAGATGGTCCATCTTCTATTTCTACTTGCCCATCTCCACTTTCTGCTCTGGTAAAGCTCTGCCTGTGCCTGGGTACTTGTTACATGCTGCTCAACACAGCCAGGTGTTCTGCAGCATTGGAAGCTGCTGTCCTCTCCTGGACACAGGGGTGGACAGCCTGATGGAAAACTTGAGGTCCTCTGCCCAAATAGTTCACTTTTTCAACCCTAAATCCACAATGCAAATATTGTTACTATTGTGGCTGGAATTTTACCTGAGGTTGTAGTTTACTCTTTTGACTTCTGGCTGCACTTCAGGGTATGGAGAGGAGGGTCACTGGTTGCTATTTGCTGGAGTATTCACTCTGGTATGTGGGTCTTACTCCTTGCTTTTCACAGATTAAATAAAAAGGAAGCTGATAAGAGAGTTTAGTTGGTTGGAAAGAAAATTATTTCCTTCAACTGAAATTCCTGGCAGAATATGTTCTTGGACAGAGAAGATATTCCGTGTGAAGGCACAGGAGCTGCCCAAGCCTAATGAGAATGAGTTCATACTTAAGGTGTTGTGTACAGCTTTGACACCTGCCTAACATTTGTAGAGGACCCCAAGGGTGCAAAAAGCATTTCTCAAAATTCCCTTTAGCTTCTTTATTCGCCTTAACACTGTGACAAGTAATTTCAGTGCCTGGTGGAAGCTAAAAAAGTATGAGTGTGCATATTTGTAAAGAATTGTGCCAAGACTATCTTGGCAAATCTTGCAATCTGTAACCTGGTTCTTCAGATAACAAGTGTCAGGTGCTAGTTGTGTAATTTATTGTGTGCCATTGCTGCAGGAACTGGCATGAGTCACTATGTGCTAACCCAGAGGAAATTACTTCTTGCTATTAAAAAAACCCAAACGAAACAAAATTAAAAAGAACAACAACAAAAACAACAATAATAAAAAAATGACTCGAAGGTGCATTTCTCAGTACCTGTTTTAAACTTATAGTCTACAAACTAGTAACCACATTCTGTTTTTTCATCACATCTTTTGCCTCAAAGACCAAGAAATACTTGCATTTCCTTGCTAGGTGTGCTCATAGATAAAGCTTAAGGCAGGAAAGACAGTGTGGTTTTGACAGGTGCTGATCCCACTTGGCCACAGATTATCCTGGCACACCAGCACTTTTCCAAACAGTGGTCTTTGTGCTCACCAGGGTTAAAACAGAGACATGGGATTTGATTTTCCAAGGAAATGGCAAAATGGATTGAGTAATTTGTGAAGCATTTGGAGGCAATGAGTGTAACTGTTGGTTTTATTGTCACAAAATCATTGAGGTTATAACGTGCTGGCAGTGAAATATGAGAGCTGTAGAAACAAAGCATCCACGAGGAGGAGAACACACCTACCTGTGCCAAATCTCCACAGAGAGAGATTCACTTTAGCTGGTATTTGCTACATTGATTTATTACCCCACCCAGAAAGCATTTCTGGCAAGTTCCTCCTATGTTGTTATCATAATATCCCTGAAAGGGGGGAAAGATCACTAAATTTGAATTGATTTTAAAAGAGACTCTATGACAATCTCTCATGAATAACAGACATCTAAGCAATTCATGTGTTTAATTACAACTAATAAGAGATAAGCCAGAGAAGTTTAGCAATTACGATGGATTTTTCCCTTAACTCACTTTGGAAGCAAATTCTGCAGCAGCAGATCCTGTGAGAGTAGAAATGATAAATGAGGAGTTGAAGACATCTTCTTCTTTAGCTTTGTAGTTTGGGATGTCTGAAATATAAGAGACAAAGCAATATCCTCAGCATATTAGATGACAATTTTTCCATTAGCTGAATGTGACTGAGGGGAGTGTGTGATGCTGCAATGACCACAGGAGAGGGAATAAACAAAAGGCTCACAATCCTGCACCTAATCAGATCTCAAGATATTTGGTTCCAGCTCTTACACAAGCTCTTTACATGTGACCTTGGACAAAGCACCTGTGATGAAATTTTTCCAGCATTCAGATCCTTAAAGTCCTTAAATCTGTGATGTTTTTTTCAAAAATGAATCTACAAAAATTAGAGAATGTAAATTCCTAGCCTGGCATAACTTGCAGAGTTGCCATGTTTATTCTTCTTGTTCCTACTACCACCTACAGCTCTATCTTCTGCATTTTTCATATCTACTGGTGATGAGCTCCCCTCATCAGAGAAGGTGATTGAATAGAGACCTGCAGAATAATAGCAGTAATAATAAGTATCCAAATGAGGAATACTTTCAGAGAAAGGAAAAATTGAAGAAACAATCACACTAATTTAAGTGTTCTGTCATAAATTGTTGAAATTGCAAAACAGCAAAGCGACACTGATGACTTGGAGGAAGTCTGATAAATGTGAACTTGATCTCTGTGACAAGGAGAAAAGCCTGTGAAGAAAATCAGACTGCTAATTCCTATTGCTTTTGGAATCCAAGGAGAAATAAAAGTGATGTATGTTTTGTCAACTGCCATCAAGACACTTGAGGATTTCCTTGGGAGGTCACGATGGCACAGTGTAAGAACAAAGGATGTAAATCATAAAATCCATTCTAGCTGCATTCAGCTTATCAACTTCTCTAGTTAGTTCTCTAACTATTTCAGGATGTGGAAAAAAAAAATAAAAAATGCCAAACTCTCAAAATGAAGACAAATAAAAAGAAAATAAAAACCACACCAAAACCTTCCAGGCTGTGTGGCTGAGCTCTGGATGTTCAGTAGCTCAACAGACACAGACTGATTGCATAGGTCACCAGAAAATCTTGATCAAGGAAACAGGTCACACACAGAGCTGCCCTGAATGGTAACAGTTATGCAGAAAAAGTGTTTGATCTTGATATTGAAGAAGACAGTGACAAAACTTCAAAGGAAGCAGGACTTCAGAGAAAGCAGCACTGGAGCCAACATTACGAAAGACATCAAATTAATTTTTAATGAACTAGTTTTGGATCAATCATCCAGTTGTCACCAGTGATCCACCCTCTGCAACAGTGATTCAGATGTTCCACAACTGTTATGACTCCTAGAGAAAGCACAAATCCAGAGTGCTTTATAATGACCAATATAAAGTCCTTTATGCCACAGAGGAAGAACTGCACGGTCTGCTGAGAACTACATAAATATCAACTATTCTGTTCACAAACACAGTCATAGAAAGGAAAATTTCTACTGCCTATTCAGAGGATCACACAACAATATCTTAACTGTGGGGTGGGGGAAATGTCCTTTTATATATTTTCAAATTAAAGAAATAATGAGCTGCTGAAATATAATTCTGGTTAAGTGAGAGGTGCTTGCATTTACATCCACTGTAAAACTCCCACTGACTCATTGGAGGCAAAATAAAAGGTAAAGAAGAGCTCAAGTTTAAAACACTTATCCCCATGAACTCCTATGAACGGATTGTGGGATGGAAGCTGTCTGTGGAGTCCAGAAGCACCTGAGAAGGACACATCCCCCAGGTCCTCTGTGCAGTGATTTGGTATGTGTGATCAGTGATAACTGGAGCTGACCACTAATTTTCAATTAACTTTATTCCTTCAATAACACTTTGAAGAAAGGAGAATGGGGGAGGCCGCAGAGGAATCAACAGAGGAGGAGAGTTCTTTCTAGGGAATATTAGAATAATTTATATTTTCTGCTGGACATTTGGAAAATTAGTTACTTCCTCATGAATCAATATTTTGCAATATTGAGGCTTCCAAAGAGCATTTCTGTTTATTTTCACAGAAATCATGACAAAAAGATCCTTTCCAGAATTTTTGAATCAGCTTTCTGCAGGACTTCTGAAATTTTAAAACACAGGCTTGTTTCATTCTGATGTGCAAATAAATATTGAGGAATTAACATATCCATTAGTATAGAAATTCTCTTCTCCATATGGTTCTGGCTTAAAACTTTTCTGCTCCATTTTCCTCTGATCTCGCAACTACAAATGGAAATGTGACCTCAGCTATGGAAAGCTTTCAGTTCTTGTCATTGCTTTCCAGGATAAGACCCAGCAGAGAAAGAAGAAAATACAGGAAAACATTTTTCTCCAAAAAAAGTTTACTTGACAATTCCTCTTTACACACCTGTGTTAAAGCCTTTGCACCCCTACCTGGCGACCATTCATGCAGCACCTCAAAGGAAGGAGAGTTTGGTGTGAACATTCTGAAATGTTTTCAAATTCAAACTCTGTTTCTTCTTAAGAGGGTACAAGACACACAAAACCCAGGACATTATATCTCCTCATGGTAAACCTGTGTAAATATTTCCATAAGGTAAAAATATATAATTATCTGCCTCTAAGAGAACTTTGGGGTTGAAGCTTAAGAAATCCCTGCCACAAAGGTAAGTTCATTCAAGCACTCAATTTTGGCTGGTGCTGAGCACTGTCACTCTCATCTGCCAAAGTACATCAGCATCCTCATTCTTCAAACCTGTCAGTAATTGCATTCCCCAGCTGAGGCTCAGCCTGAAGTGATGCTGAGAGCAGGACCAAGTGCAAGACTTCATTTTGGTTTCATATCTGAGGGGAAAGTATTGTCCTGTATGGAGGATGTATCATGAAGTGGACACCAGAGGGTCTGATCTAGGTTTGACAAAAGAGACCCAGTGTTACCTGTGTTGATAAATTTATGTCTTTCCTGCAGTGCCTGTGTGTAATCAGTAGAAAATCTCAGTGTCTGCACCTCATCCACCTCCCACCAGCTTCCTTGGATAGGGAACACTTCCCCTACACAGGGCTCCTGTGAGCTTCAAGCCTACCTTTCCATCTATCTCTTCCATCCCAAGGGAACTTCAAGGATTTCAGAACCTCACCCATCAGGGCTGAAAGCAGCCACCTGTGATCAGAGGCCGTGTGGGGAAGCAAACCCACCTGTATCCTGCCAGGTTCTGTGGCTCCCCTCTGAAACACTGTCTCTGTGTTGGTGTCAGAGACAGGAGTCCAAACAAGGTGGGTTTCAGGTCTGTTTTCAGGTGACAAGGTTCCTATATTCCCTGAACTATGTGGTTTGCCTTTTTTCCTGAGATCAGGGGAATTTGGGATGTAAAAAATATCTTATGAGGTTTATAAAACACTGTGTAAACTTTAACTAGAAATTTATCTCACTGAGCAATAATGATAAAGAACAGTGTGTGAAATCCATGTATTTAGAGAGAAGGGGTTTTATTTCAGAATCTGTACTCTCCTTGCAAATCCAAAAGCTCATATAATGATGTGAAACAGAAAATGTTCCTTGACAGTAAGCCAAAACCTACAGCTTTAAAAGTCCTTTTCCAGATAAAACTTTTACTTCCTAGGTTAGGGTGACCTTTGATTGGGATGGTTATAGTTATTATTTTTACAGGAACAACAATTGTGGTAAGCACATTCAAAGGAGCAAAGGCAGGACATATACTTTAACTAGAAAGGTCTTTTGGTCCATGGATAGGAGTTAATGTTTACCTTTACACGAAGATGGATCATTTTTCAACCCATGTAATGTTTGAAATTTGATTATCTGTGTTATGTTTGCATGGCAAGGTTTTCATTGTGGAGGAGCTACACGAGTGGCTTTAGCTTTTATTTCTCATTATCCTACTCTCATTTGATTGGTAATAACTTAATACCAATAACTTTTTACAAATAATTACTTCCTTCTTCTAACCTCTGCCTGCTTCCTGGGCTCTACTTTGCTCCCAATTTTCTCTGCCTCCTCCCCACAGCAACACAGGGGGACAGAGAAGGGGGATTGTTCATCACACACTGCTCCTTCCTCCCTGTGGGCAAACCCTCACCTCTTTCCCTGCTCCAGCATGGGATTCCTCCCATGGCAGACAGTCACCCCTAAACTTCTCCAGCATGGTCATTTCCATGGGCTGCAGCTCTGCACTAACTGAGGCAGCTGGAATTGGCTCTATCAGACACAGGGGGAGCTTCTGGCAGCTGCTTACAGAAGCCACCCCTGTAGTCCCCCTGCTATCCAACCATTGTCACGCAAACTGATCACATTACTCCAATCATAATCTCAATTCAGCATTATTTTAATTATTATTTTTAGTTTCTGGAGCTTTAAAATAGGAAAGGTATTTTAGGTGCTGTCCTTACTTGCATGCTTGCTGCCCTGTTTGACAGATCCAGGGGGAAGCACTGACAGTACCCCCACAAGCCCTGAGTCCCTGTGCATCCCCCCCCCACTTTGGCCCATTTTGGTTTCAGGGTTGGCCCAGCCCTGCTGCTCTGAGCTCTGTGGCTGTGACTTTTCTCATTCCCTTCCTGCCAGATTGCTCCCAGGAGAGATGGGGAGGAACAGCCCCAGAGCTAGGACAGCCTCACTGTACAAAAAACATTTGAATCTTGGGAAACTCATGCCAAGGACCATTATCAGTCAAACCCACATCAAAGATCATTAGCAGCCATGGCATTAAAGTTATTAACATTGTTACCACGAGGTACAGCTGCAGCCAGAATACAGTGATGAAGGGCAGTGTGCTGAGGTATTCCATGAGCTGTTGAAGCTCTCCAGCATTTCTCACACAAGCCCTGCAGGAGCAGCAGCTCCCCACTGGGACTCTAAATTTGCATTTCAGCCACTGGACAATAGTGGATCATTATGAACCTGGCATTTGTGGGAATGCAGCTTCCTACACATGCTTGAGCTCAAGGTAAGGGAGCTATGAACAAAGCCTGATGCTCCTACCCCCTTGTGGCTCCTGGGCTTCATAAATCTGCTCCCTGGGTTTTATTCAGATAGTTTTACACCCTTTTATGGAGTCACAACACTTCATTACACAAATATTCCTAACGAAACCTGAATCTAATAGCTCCCTCTCTGGTAGGATTTTTTTACTTTTCACCAGGTTTATAGCTCTTTAAATAAACACTGCCTCATACTTTTCCACCCCCTGTATCTCTCTACTGTTAATTACACTGAACTTCTCTTGACCTCTTGTTCAGGCAGAGTGAAAATGAACAGGTTGCTTAACTAAGGATGACCTGCTTGTCACAGCAGTGCTAACAGCTCTGCAGTCACAGAACAGCCCTCGCTGCCTTCTCATCCTTCAGGGCTTCATGGCACTTTTTTTGCAAGGGTATGTGGTGCTGGAACAAGGGGCAATGGCTTTAAAATGAAAGAAGCCAGGCTTAAATTAGGAATTAGAAGGAAATCCTTCCCTGTGAGGGTGGTGAGGCCCTGGAACACGTTGCCCAGAGAAGCTGTGGCTGCACCACCCCTGGAAGTGTTCAAGGACAAGTTGGATGGGGCTCTGAGCACCCTGATCTAGTGGGAGGTGTTCCTGCCAATGCAGGGGGTTGGAATGAAATGATCTTTAAGGTCCCTTCCAACCCAAACCATTCTAAGATTCTCTGGACTAAGAAGGACCATTCCACAAGTTTCACAGTATATGCAGCTTCTGTGGCTTGCTCATTGCAGAGGAAAAGAATTAAAGCTGTTTCAACTTCAAATCTCAGGCACAAATTAAAGCATGAGAAGAGTTACTCGTGTGTGGTGACTTAAGCCAGCCCTGGGGTGCAAATGTGCACACCAGGTGATATCACTGTGAGTCTTTAAGGAGCTTTGCATGAAGAATCACAAGGCAACACTGAATTGGGAAGAGATCATCTCTGTGTCATATTATAGTGAGCTATCCCTCACTTAAACATGGATTTCAGTCAGTTCTTAATATGTGAAATATTTTGTTTATCTTCTAGAAATCAGAATATTCCTGCTGAAGTCTATAGCAGAGATACTTTCCTTGTCTTTCTTTAACATGACAAACTTCATCTTCTTTCATCTAAATCTGTGGGGAACAGAAAAAGCAGAAAACTCTCAGAGCTGTGTAGGTGCAGGCCTAGAGATGGAAAGATACAGGAACAAGGACATGCAATAATAAAACTGTGTTTCTGTGCTGTGTAGAGGTAGCCTTAACAAGCAGGAAAATATGTCAAGCAAGATAATAGAGAAGTTTAATAATGAGGCTCTGTGCTTTGTTTATAGAAGAATACAAAAAGTTTCTAAGTAGCAAGAAATATAAAACAAGCACCCATTGTTAGATATAAAGGATAGTGTAGTTTTAATAATTGGTTTATATAGATGTCTGTAAGCTCTAAACAATTTGCTATTGGCTAGAAAGTTTTTAAAAACCTTGTAACACGGACAACTCTGGCTGCTGTTGGCAAGACATGAGCTGTTGCCAAATTTCAGTTGTCTCACCCTCTGATGGGGCTGATGTTGCAATAACAGCTCAAGGAAAGTCTCCCAGCAGTCCCATCCCATCATTTGGAAAAACTAGATCCAACATAAATCTATTCTTGGAAATGGCCAAACCATTCAGAACATTTCAGTCAAAACTCAGGATACTAATTTGGGAATATCTCTGATAACAGAATGTGATTTCAACAGCAAGTAGTACTTGCAGAAGCTGAATTTTCATGAGTGCAGTCTTGAGGAACATTTACAAAACCCTGAGAGAAGCCAGCCCAGTGCCCTCAGGTGGGACATTGGCTCAGAGCTGCACATTCCTCCAGAAGGTGCTCCAGCACCTGCAGAAAAATAAAGATTATTTACCTTGTCTTACACCAGGTGTCTTACCTCTCTTCTTTTAGACAGCCATGCTAAGAAATGATTTGGCACTTTTTGCAAAAGTAGAATAAAATAATGGCAATAAAGAGCACCAAAAACCCATTATCAGCCATGCTTTACCCCAAGGAGAATTAGAGCAAGAAACAAAATTATTACAACTGTGTCCCTTTCCAGTTCTGTTTGTCATTCAGGGCATGATTTTTGTCCTGCCACCCTCTTGTTCTTTGTTCCAGCTCACATATGATAAACACTGTACTCAACAGAAAGGTCACAGAGCTCAGTCCTTTGGAATTAGCAAAACCCTCAGGGTTAGCCAGCTGGAAGATGTGGGAATTAGTACTGTGACTTTTTAATGAGAATTCCCCAAATGTATCCAGAGAAAGAGAAAATTTCCTTGGGTGTCCATCATTTCTCAGAAGTCAGGCCATTTGCATTTAGGTGTTGAAAGGCAGGGTAATGAACTTTGTTCCAGCCAGCTGGCTTTGAATCCTTTAGCCAGCAGGAATTTAAAGGAAGTGCTGAGCACACCTACACAACAGCAGTGTATTATTAGCCCAGCCCTTGCCTTTTCCAAGGTTTCCTTTCTCTTTCCTGTTCTTCATGTATGACACAGAAATCAGGGGAAAGCTGTCTGCTCAGGCAGTTAGAGGTTGTACAGTACAAGGACACAGCCAAACTGATGTGAATGAAAAGGCAAAGTCAAAGAATGGATAAACATGTAAAGAAAATTAAATTTATGTGGTGGGATATCTCTGCTGACACTGGGCTCCCTGAATGACTGGGATCCAGTGGCAAAATCTCCTAAGTGTTTTGACATGTCGTGTCCAGAGGCTTCTCTCCCTCTTGACTGCACACCCAAAGGCTGTTTGGCATTTCTGTTACATAAGGTGATTCTTGCTGGCCACCACTGCCTCTTTTCCCTGACTAAAATGCACTCAGGCTCCCTCCGTGCAGCTGTGCAATGTGCAGCCTCTGCTAATTTGAAGGGCACCCCTCCTCCTCCTCCTCCCCAGATGATCCAGGGATACAGCAGTGAAGTGCCTTAATGGCAGCATCAAATAGCCTCATGCCATACATTTTTAATTTCTGAAATGGTCCTTGTTAGAGTTTCAGGGTTCAGAGAACTAGTGTGAAATGCTGCTAAAGTGGATAAAAACATCTTACCTAAAAATAAATCATTGTCAGATTCCTGCTGCATCACCTCAGTCAACTACTGACAGATTCTCTGGTGACTAATATAGCTTTATTACCACAATATCCAAAGACCTGATAATCATTAAGGATTTTTTTGCCTTTTATCACCCTGGAGATGGAGTAGTGAAAAATATAAAGACTTGAGTGATGGTTGAAGAAAATGTGAAAGGACTGTGCAAGCTCTTAACACAGGCTCTGAGATCATGTGCATTATCAAGAGGATTCTGAACTGCCACCACCCTAGAGGTCACCACTCAGTCCTCATTGTCAGAAATGTTTATCCAACTTCAGCTTTCCAATCTGGGGCCTATGGAGTTTGGTTCAGTTGTCAGAGGAGTCAATCCCAAAAAAGACTTGTTGTACCTTCTACTGACAAACTTTGCTTGTTTGGCCTCCCAGACCCTTGTCTGCAGAGTGGTTGGGCTTGATCTCACCACAGCCAAATAGGAAAAGTAATTAAAGGCTCCTTTTGAGTACCTACCACTCCAGAGAACCTCCTGAAGTGACTTAGAAAGACAAGTTGCAAAACTCCCCCTTTCCCTCTCTCCTTTTCTGCTAATAGATGTCCATCCACTATTTCCAATCTTCCCCTCCACTCAGAAGCAGAACCAAGTGCATTACTTTCCGTAGTAAAAATCCACTTTTGAAGTGAACAGTGCTTTATTTCCCAAAGGAAGAAATGAAAGACACAATGCAGACTGTTCTAGGGCTGAGTTTGACGCAGATGTTTTGACAGGATGGGGATGGGACAAGGAGTAATGGATGCAAATTGAAAGAGGGGAAATTCAGGCTGGATATTAGGAGGAACTTTTTTATGGTGAAGATGGTAAGACACCAGAGCAGGTTGCCTAGGAAAGTGGTGGATGCCCCAACCCTGCAGTGATCAAAGCCAGGCTGAATGAGGCTCTGAGCAGCCTGGTCTAGTGGAAGGTGTCCCTGCCCATGGCAGGGTAGTTGGGACTAAATGATATTTAAGGTCCATTCCAACCCTTTAATATTCTATGATTCTGTGATCATCATTAGCTGTTATTTCCACTGCCCCATAGCCTGAGGCCGTGGTGGTATCATGGCCCTTTACCTCTCCTTGCTTAAGAGTACAACAAACCTGGAGTGCTGACTTGGAAGAGAGACATACTTGCAACTTTCAAAAAAAAAAAAATAATTAGGATGCTACCTCAGGTCATGATAAGACTTTTATCTTTAGTAATGTCAAAATTATCAAGAGGACTTTTATTTCATATATTTTCAAAGCTTCTATATGAGCTACATAAAGCTGAAGCTAATCTCATTTGCTTAAAGTGCCTTCATTAGCAATGCAGAGACAGATCAGAGCTGTATCACAAATTCTTGTGGTTCCATTAGGATTTGTGGTGATCAATAACTACCAAGCTCTTAGGGTTGCCACATGGAGAGGAAAAAAATATAGATAATCCTTTAAAGATCTTAATTATGCAAAAGCAAAATGATTATTTTAATAAGCCAGAAGTATTTAATATTAATCTAGTTGCAAAAAAATTCTGCCTGAGGATTGGGGATGGCCTATATTAATCACTGTGTTTATAAAAACAGGTGATGGCTGATAAAAGAAGCAAAGTAGGCAGCATCTGGCAGTGGGATCTGCTTGGAAGTTTGTCTGCTGGTAGGTACTGAGCTGTGGGATCTTTTGTCTTCATTTCCACTGAGCTCAATGCTCAGAAACTATTGGAGCTCAGAAAATCTAAGTGGGATAGTATTTTCAAAAGACATCTATCACAAGCAGCCAAGGAAATGTCTCTGGGTGTCTGGAGCCTTTGCGCAGGTCAGAGGGGCTCAACCCCTTCCATGCTCTGAATTTGTATCTCCAAGGGGAAAAGTTTCAACACATGCTTAGTCTCATCTCATTTCAACATATCTGCCTTGCATTTTTCCTTGTTCCTTTTGCAGTATAACTAAGAAGAGAGAGAGGAAAAAGAGAGAAGAGGTGGATTTTCCATGTGATCTTTGGATCAAGACTTTGTGATCTAAGTCCTGAACTGCCATTTGCTGCTAATTAATTAGAAGGAATTTCTTCCTAATATTTAACCTAAATTTCCCCTCTTTTAATTTGTATCCATTACTCCTTGTGCTATCCATATCCTATCAACACAAAGCTATTATGCTCTTAGTGTAAACATTTCACCCTCAAGGTACTGAGAAAAAAACCAACACAGAATAGCATTGGCACAGCAGTCATCTCTAGCATCAAGCTTGTGACTTTTTAGTACTTAGAGGTTCTCACATTTAAGCCTTCTATCATGCTGGGAAGTAAACCAAAGAGCTACCAGGCTGGGCATGGTGAAAAGCAGCAAAAGGCCCAGTGGTAGAAAAAGTGTTTTGAGGAAACAGAGTGCAGATGTGACATGGAGGGAAGGAAGAAAGAGGAACAAACTTCTCCAGCTGCTGCCTCCCTTATCCTGAGGCAGAAACGAGCGCTTTGCACAGAGTGGTACTAAAAACCTTCTCCACTGGAAATCCCAGTGAACACATTTAGTAAGCAGAGACCTGACTAACTGCCTGCCATTCCCAGACCATTCACTGGAAATCCCAGTGAACACGTTTAGTAAGCAGAGACCTGACTAACTGCCTGCCATTCCCAGACCATTCACTGGAAATCCCAGTGAACACGTTTAGTAAGCAGAGACCTGACTAACTGCCTGCCATTCCCACAACCATTTCCCCTGACACCTCCTTCTAACAGGGTTTGGACAGCAGGAGCTATCTCAGCAGCGCTGCCTTCTCCTTTTCCTCACCAATGGTCAATTCCCCAGGCAGAAAGGACTGACAGGAGGTGGATGCACACCACAGTTCCACTCTGGGTGTAAAACATCTGCTCTGACATCCCCTTGATGCTGGCAAGAAATTGGCCTCTAAACACCTTGTAGCTCGGTGTCTAATTTTGTCACAGTCTCCCCTGACATTTCCACTCTTGTATTATCAACTTCATGAAATTATGCCCACTACAAACAGAGAAAGAGAGACTGCCATTTTCTAACAGTTTTGGCAAACTGCCCCAAATTTTTCACTAGCCTGGTTTTCAAGAGACTATGCAGATGAGGAGCCTGTGAAGCTTTTACAGCTGGGCATCAAAATAGCAATAAACAAATACCTCTGACATAGTAGCCATAAAACCAGCCACAGAACAGACCCAGAAACACTTTCAGGCAAAGAGTAACAATTCGCCTTCTGAAAGTTCAGCAGGGATAAATTTATACATCTTTTGGTCATTAAGGAAAAAAATCTATTTCATAAAATTGAGATGTGCATCACTATGTACTGCAGAGTACTGATGCTCTCAGAGGAGACCCTGATTTTTAGAAAATAGTTTTACAAACACCAATATAGAAATATGAATTATTATCTTAGTTTAACAAATCAACACTTTACTGTTACTTTACAGCAACTGACCTGTGTTTATATTTATGGCCTCAATGAACAGGAGTTTAAAAGTCTGTTAGGCCCAGGTCCCTCACATCTACTGTCAGATCCCCTTAGAGGAGTGCCTGTACCTGGGAAATGGTCATGAGGCAGCTGCCACAGAGTGATTTAGTGCTCCCCAGTAAAGATTCACATGTCCAAACCTTTCCATTGCAAAGCATTTGGAAGGACAGGCACATCAGAGCAACCACGTTGTAAATAATGCATCAGTGGGCCAGACTAAACTATTTTTCCCTGCAATAACTTAAAGCACTTTTCCAAGATGATGTTCTAAGCATGCAATGTCATCATCACTACTTTGACAAAGACTGAATTTCTGTTGGGAGGTATTTTTTAACTCCTGTTTGATACTAGGACTGAAAACACTGCAAGACTACAGAACACTGATTGAAAACTGATCTCAGGTTTCCATAGTTACGCAGTAACAACACAAAATAAGTTAAGGCATTAAACTTTTATTTATTTCAATGGATACCGAGCCAAGATTTCTTCATAAAAATGTTAACTTGGTTCTGTTTCCCCACTTTCCTGCTAAGAGAGAGCTTATTTAGGATAGACCTGTCAGTTAAAGGAATATATATTCAGATCTGTAACTTTAATTTGTACTGCCAGCCACCGTGGTTCACACAGCAGCACTGTCAGAGATCTGCCTCTGTGGCATACAATGAGGACACAAATGCAAGAAACTACACAGCTCTGATTTGTCTTCCATCCCTTCCTGTTTGGCCTTCCAAAATTAGGACACAAGAAATAATAACTCAGCTCTTTTCAGCTCAAAGTTAATGCATTTTCTTTGATGGCTAGAAGGGAGTGTAAGTAAGCCATATAAGAAGCATAAGCTACATCAGAAGTGCAGACATGAGAAGTATATCTGATTAGGAGGTATGCATTTTCCTAGAATTTACAATACTGCTTGTTCACAGGCATTATTGTGAACAGTAAGTAACATTTCAATTTTTATAACTGCCAAAACCCGACAGTCCTGAGCCTTGATCAGCATCCAGCCACCTCCTCTTCCATTGTACACTTTCTAAATAATCTCTCAGCTTTTCTATCAATCCATAATGAGGGATTTTTCCATCACTCAGATAAGAGGCACAGGCTGTTGCATCCATGGCTGACACCATCATCTGGATAGTGCTTGAATTTACATCTCCCCTCTTTCATTTTAAAGCCACTTCCCCTTGTCCCATCACTACATGCATTTGTCAAAAGTCCCTCTCCAGCTCTCTTGTAGCCCCCTTAGGTACTACAGGGTGCTATAAGGTCTCCCCAGAGCCTTCTCTTCTCCAAGATGAACAAACCCAGCTCTCTTTTCCTGTCTCCATAGAGAGGTGCTCCAGCCCTCTGAGCATCTCCATGGCCTCCTCTGGGCTCACTCCAAGGGGTCCACACCCACCTCATGTATGTTCTGGCATGGTCCTCATAAGAATCAGTAATCTAGTGGTTTGCTTTTGTTTAAAGAAGGAGATGCCAGATAAAGACATTTTCTGCAGAGGTGCAGATCAAGATCTTCTGCAGGGTGGCAAAAAGAGAAACCTCGATATGCAGTACCTGGGAAAGATAAATGAAGTGACAAAGTTATATACTGGCAAGTCACCTGAAGCTGATAAATTACAAGCAGGTAAATAGTGAAATAATTCACATTTTTTCGTGTCCACATGAAGCTGTGTCTGGCCCCAGGACTTTTCAGGGACTGTGCACTGAGCCAGCTGGAGCTGCTTACACAGAGCATGTTAAAAAATTATGAACAACCTGAATTAATTTTGTGAGCCTCTGTGGCTGGAAACGCTGATGAACAACAGCAGAACAAAACCAAAAATCTAAAGGAGAATCTGAGGAGTTGGAATATGTTTAAGCCCGCTAGAAACATAAATGAACTGTGCTTTATTGTATTCTGAAGGTTGTGCATAGCAGCAAAAGAAAGGACAGAACAACAACTGAAGGACAGAAAAAAACTCAATAGAAAATAGAGGTGAAAGATCCCAACTGCCCACAGCTCCCACCCTACAGAATCTCTCAGCCCTGAGGTGACAAGTAAAAGAGGAGCTAGGAAGGCTTATTGCACTTAGAGAGTGAGCTGTTGACTGTTTCTCACAGTATGACAAATAGGCCACAAGAATAAGCAGCCTGCCAAACACCTTACCACACTTCAATTTTGTAACTCATTGCTGTGATATATCATACAGGCCAGGAGAATAAACGGATTAAAAAACAAATTAGTCATAAGCCGTATCAATGGGTGGCAGGTCCACTGGCAGCTATTAAACACAAAGGTTAAAATATGTTTAAGATTAAAAGATTAAATCATTTGTGATTCCAGAGCCTCTTGCTTTTTTCCTAAAATTTGCTGGACAGGTGAGACCTCAGCTTGCTCCCAGATGATGGCATTTCCAAGAGTCACAGCTCACAGCATCTTCTTGGTGATGGATTGCAGTCACACATCTGTTCCCATTCATTCCTTCAGACATTCCTTCTGCCCTTGATGCTCTTGATCAAGGGATCTTTGGCTGACATATTTGGTTCCCACTGGGTCTGAAGAGATTTGCTCCCTCCTCATTTTCTGGATGCTCTTGGAGCTGCATGAAGGGTGTCCACCCACTCAGGGGTTCTTCTAAAGCAGGTTGTGAGCCCAGTTCTGCTTCTCTGGCCACTTCATTCCTCACTTGCTGTTTTTATTTTTGGCCCCCAGAGTCTCAGATGACATTGATTGGATCCCAAATGTTACTCAGTAAAACAAGGGGGATGTGCAGTTCCTGAGAGCCCCCTGTGCCTGCAGTCTCCTCCCCTGTCCCAGTGCTGCCTCCACACTGATACAGTACTGAGAGTTGCAGTGCAGAAAACTCCTTAGCTTCGGATCCCTATCTTTAGGGAAAATAACTAGACACATAGGAAGCATCACAGAAGATAACTGGCACTCTGCAGGTGAGCAAAATGTTTAATTTTAAACTCAAGGCACACATTCTCATGCCACTGCCCCATGCTTGGCTTCTGCTGTAGCCAACCTGATGCCTTGACTGCTGAGAGCTCCAAGGTAAAATGTAATGCTTCACTTTGAACCTCTCCACCATAATAAAGAATTAAAGCAAGGCTCTGACTCACATTTCACAATCCTTTTAAGGGTGGCTGATGTTTAGGCTCTCTGCCTCTCTCCTCACAGAGATATCCAAACTGAACTTAGAGCTACCCCTGAACTGCCACAACCACAACCCCCAGATTAATGTAAATCACCACCAGCTACAGTTTATATTAAATGCCCAGGACTTCAGCAGTCCTGACTTAATTGCCTGCCAGCCTGAAAGCATGGTTATGTCATTTGATATCACTGTGGAAAGTGCTGGCTCCATCCCTCCCACTGCCCTGGGCTGTGCAATCCATGGGAGCCACTCTGCAAGGAGCCTCATTTACCTGGCTGCATCGAGGCCCTCTGGCTCTCCTTTTGGGGCATGGCAGGCAGGTTTAGGTTTCTCTGGGGCAGAAAGCAGTGCAGGTTTAGGCTGTCTTAAACCAGCAATTAAACTACAGTCTTTATCTGATCATTTTACAGGCCAGCACCAAAGCACTTTTTGCCTGAAGGGGCAGTTTCCCTGGGGTGTGTATTTTAGACAAGCTCCAGGACCACAGTGTCTGGGGCTTGTGCTTGCAGTTGTCAAAAACCCAGAGAAGCAGTTATTTTTGTGTTGATTTTTTGGTTGGTTTTTTTGTTTGTTTGTTTGTTTTTGGTTTTTTGGTTTTGGTGTGTTTTTGTGTTTGGGGGTTTTTTTTGTTGTGTTTTTTTTGTTTGTTTTTGTTTTTGTTTTTGTTTTGTTTTGTTTTGTTGTTGTTGTTGTTTTTTTGTTTTTTTGTTTTTTTTTTTTTTTGTTATTGTCTGCAAGGAAACAATAATCTGCCAGATGAAAATCTGAACCAAATTGCTCCAAAAATCCTGTAGAGGCTTCACTCTGCTCAGCTTCAAAAGCTCAATTAAAAAAAAAAAAAAAAAAAAAAAATCACTGTTGCCAGCAAAACAAACAACACATATTAAACCTTTTTATTACCATGTCTAATGTTTTACTGGCTGTGAAATCACATTTTCCAGGATGAACTGTCTCAATACACTTCAGAAATATCCTGGTAGTGCTCAGTGTCCATTTGAAAGAAGAATTCTGTCCCAGGCACAGGCAGAAGATAGAAGTCTTCTTCCTGAGGACAGCACAAGACACACAGCTCCATTCAGCCAGATTCAGATAGCTCCCCATCCTCCTGTTCACACCAAACCAGCTCCTAAAGACAGGATTTGGGATTTTTGGTGGGTTTACATTTATTTTCCTGCTCCCTAAAATGCACGTGAAATCTTCACATCGATAATAAACACAAGGACTAATATTATGTACTTCTTTCATCAGCAAACCACACAATTTGCCAAAAGAAAGGGAAGCATTAATACTTCTGTTTATTCTTGGGTGAAATGAGGCATGACAACAATTTTCCATGGACATCATATAGGCCATGCTTGGCCTGTTACCTGGGGTCCCTGTACCATTTCTTGATTCAAAAATTCACCCAAAGTGCAGTCCTGGAGTTCTTATTATTTCAGCTTTTCCACTGATGTCAAATTTTCAAGGCAAGTAAGTAAGAACCAGTTGTGTTTGAAACATTCATTAAGTTCTTCATGCTTTAGAAGGACCTTTCAGTGGCTACAAGCAGTGGCTATCTATTAAATATGTATAAAGTGCTGGTATTTTGCCTTTCATGTGTCTGCACTGGATCATGGAGGAGAGGTACAAAAATAATGTTATGGTTCTTATTAGACATTATTAATATGATAGTCAGGAGGAGACATTTACAGCAATGCTGCTCTGCATGAGGTGCTGTAGAGACAAGCAGTTAATCAGAGTTCTTGATGCAAGGAGCTCACATCTTACATGAAAACTTAAGAAATGTATATGTCCCCTGGAGGTTTTTTTTTCCCCTTTTTCCTGAAGCACACAAGTAATTTCTTCCTATAACTGCACATATCTAAAAGGATTATTTCTTCAATTTCTTTCTATGCTGAAGATGCTGTTTTGGAGCAACAGGATCCACTGGATCTATTAAACTTAATGCCTTGTTTCTGCATAAATAACAAAATAAAGAAATATTTAAGAAATCTTACAGTAGTGTTTATAAAATAAAAAGAAAGAAGCATGAGGACTGGATCAACTCTACTCTCACAAGTATACACTACAAACATTTGAAACTATTATTCTCATAGTTCAGGTGACTTACGTTACAGAGCTTTCTTCCAGATTTTTTCTCTGTGACTGTTTAAGGAATACAGCAGGGAACCCAACAGCAGCCCAAGTAAAATCACATTTGAATCTTTATTTTCTGCATTAAAAAAGCAGGGGCAGAGCCCCCAGCTTTGTTTTCCTCAGAGAAAAAAAAAAAAATCCCAGGTCTTTGTAGGAGAGCTCGGGGACAGATGTTGTTGCTGAGGTCCCAGATTGCAGTAAAACAACAGCATGATGCCAGATGCAGGTGTGGGACTCCACCATGGGCACATCTGCTAAACCCTGGCCCCTAAACCAGCAGAGCCCTCCTTGCAATGTGTTGCAGTCATGACAAGAAGTCATCTCATCAATCTACAAAGTGACTTTCAAAATAGGTGATTGGAATATTTTACTAATAGCCAACAAAATGTAAACCAGGGGGAAAAAAAGATTTCTAGATGCTTTATAAATAAGAGAATTAGATGTATGAGGAATGTATGAGTGTTTAGCATTGGACATCTTCAAGAGCATGTTTGACATGAATGACATTGATGAAGGTGGTCCTGCCTTGGGCAGTGAATGTACTGGCTGACCTTTGGAGGTCTTTTTCAATACCACAATGCCATGAATTTGAGAAATCAAATGACTTCTCTCAGTAATTCCTCCTGGGAGCTTAGGACAGACCTTACCACTCAATTTCCTTGCAGAAAATTGTAACTCATCTGTCTTCCTTTCAGTCTCTGGACACAGTAAAACTGCAGCACACAATTCACACACTGCAAGTAAACACCACTACTGCAGAGACACCTTAGCAGTACCCTAATGCCATTCCAAAAACAATTCACTTCTTCTTTTTCTCCTCAGTGATACCACACTTTGTAACTAACCACAACTCTTCTATTCTATCTATCAGAAGAGAAGGAGGACTTCAGCCTCAAGAAACATTTGGTTGTAAGGTTACTAAAAAAAAAATCAGAACTAAGGAGGTCCTACAGGGGAGTGACAGATATCTGCTTGGTCCTTCCAACACCCTTTCCTCTGGTCTTGGCAAATGTAATTTTGCCCAGTCATAATCCCCACAAGATCTTGACAATATGTTTTGTCCACTATTTGTTTTTCTCTCCACTCTATGCATTTTTCAATCACTTTTCTCCCCATCAGACACCTCCTCACTGTCTTTCCTATCTTTTGCAGTGTCTATTCTCAGCTTGCCTGCCCACTGCCTACTTTTCACCAGAGCAATGTCATTTCCCCCCCTCCAGCTGGCCCATTATCCTCCAGTGCCCACACAGAACACTTGTCAGACAAGACATTTCCATACAAGGGCCTCCACCTCATTCTAAAGGCAGAGGCCAGAAGCTGCTGAGTGCCTCTCTCCATCTCCACAAGCAAACAAAGACAACTTTTCTTCCAGAAGCTGCAGGGAACAGGAGGCCATTTGGACGCTCTGAACTTCTGAGACATTTGTCAAATAGGAATGCTTGAACATGGTTCAGGCGATGAAAGCAGCAGCACAAACCCAACCTGTGCAGCATCTTCCCAGCATTGTGACTTCCATGAAGGCAATGATGATCAAAATAACCTTTTAAGTATAAGCTCAGAAGTGCTTGAATCAGAGTACCTTGAAATAGAAAGTGCCACTTCAAATAAAGCAAAGAATCAGAAACCTCAGCAGATAGCAGAAGTTATCACAAACACTACAACAATTTGTAGAGAGGAATCAATTAGTAGATGTGGGTTGGAAGGACATGAATCTTTTGGAAAAGCATTGACTGTCTTTTGCCTTTACACACAGAAGGTTAGTGAGCCACAGCAGAGGATTGAATTCTGCCCTCTTTAAAGCAGCCAATCCATTGCAGCTCTCAGGACTGCAAGAGAATCAGATTTAGCTGATGCATCCATTTTGAGATGCAACAGAACAGGGGTGACTGGAAAGGGCCAGAACCAGGGCACTTTTACTGCTCTAACTCCTGCTGATGAGCTAATCCAGCAGGAGACAATCTCCATGTTCATGGGCAAGCAAGTGGTGAGCCAAGTTCATCCACTCCCATGTTCCCACCAACATTCCCAGCTACTGTTTTAGCTTGTGACCAAATCACCAGATTAATTTTAGCTTTTTGGACACTTCCAAAAGTTACAGCTTTTACAACACATGTAAAACATGTCATATCTGGAAGTCTCAGCTCTTGCCAAAAACATGACCCTGTTGCCTTAAGCAAGGTTTGCTGGAGGAAGTTTAGGGACAGTTGCAGTGCTGGGAACTCTTTGTCCCTCCATGGTCCCCTGCTATTAACACTGGTTTTTTAACATGTGCCTTCCACAGAGGACCACAAACAATCTGCAATTAAAAATAAACAAACCACCTGCAATTTAAAAAAAAAAATCCAACACAAAGAAGGATTAAACCCTTTAATCCCAAAATAAATCCTAATCTTTATTTTTAGTTCAATTTCCAAAGCAATCATGTATGTGTTATTTTTACCCTAGCTGTCTAATTTTGTTTAGCATTTTATTGATTGGGCAATATTTGATGAAAGGAGCTTTTGGGCTGTGGGTTTCTCTTACATCTTTGTCATTGGTTCATCTTTTACTAAAAAGTTTAGAGCATTCTCATCTTTTAATCCCAGAAAGCAATAAAAAGCTGCTTATTAACCACTTCTCTTCCTCCACATAAAAAAAAAAAAAAGTGATCTCTCTGATGTAGATAAACCATTTGCAATACAATTTTATCAGTGTAAAATAAGGGAAAAGTACATTTATATATATAGGCAGGAGTAAATCTATATTTTGTTTAAGTGGTTCCAAACTGTGGCTCAGGAATTGATTTTCTGTTGTTTAAGTTCACATCTGAATTCACTTTGACTGGACCTTCACCCAACACTGCATATATTTATTTTCCATATGTCTGTAGTCATCCATTCTACAAAATCCAGGTTGCCTTTAAGAAAGATTGATATATCCAAAATGCAGAAAGGTGACTCTTTTTCTCACAGGAAAAGACCTTTCACCATGAGCAGAGCATTGTAAAGTCTGACTTCTACATGTATATTAGGTATTAAGTATTCCAATTTTCCTTTGTTACTGGGCATGTATTGGAGAGCCAGATCCAGAGTCTGACAAAACAGAATGTCCTACCTCAAAAGGGTCATTCCTGACCCTACCTGTGAGACCTGGAGATGGGAAAACACAGATAAATAAGTAAAAGTTCGGGGCTGGACTTTTCAGGATTGTCTATAGCACAGGAAACAGTGCCAGGCTGAGCACACAGAGGGGGAACACACTTGAATGCATTTTCTACCCTAATCCCACAGAAAATGCTTGGGTCAGGCTATTGCTGCCATGGGGAGGGGACAGAGAAAGGTCACAGCTGGAAGTGGAGGAGGTGGGTCTGAGGGAGACTGTTGTGGACAACACTTCTTGCCCCAAAAAGTCATTGTCACCCTTCATAACCCCAGCCAGGAGCTACCAGGAGCTTGGCTGCCCAGTCCCCTGGTGTGTGTGACCCTGACCACCTTCCCACACTGGTGTGTGCCACAGCGTCCCTTGCCAAGGAAATCCATAAACAACATCCAGCTAATGCAATGTTATGGTGAGGAAAGTGCCTTTAGCTCGTCCAGCTGGAGAGATGATGTGCAGGAAGTAATGAGGCTTCAGAGGGGGGTGGAAAACTGTGCCACTGTGAGACTCTGCTGGCATTGACCTGTGCTGCTGAGTGGGTCATGGCAGACTCTTGGTTTTGGCTACAGATGAGAGGTGAAGGATGAGCACTGTCTCAAGCTCCCAGGAGACTGCCTGTTCCACATGGGCAGAAAAAATGATCATTTGCTTTTTTTTAAAAAAAAAAAAAGGGGGGGGGAAAGAAATTAAAATATACAGAGTTATGAAGACGAAATTACTCATTGTGTCAAATAATTAATGAGCTTGAAGCCTTGTCATGAATAAAGCAGGAATTCAAGCACGAAAAATTTGTACTCAGAATAGTAAACTAAGGCCATGATTCTTATTGCAGATATGTGGCCACCTACCACAGGAAAAGTGGGGAAAAGAACCCAGCTTTTACACATTTGGCCAGTGGATGATACAAGCTCCAGCGTGAGGGGGTTTTAGTTGTAGCTAAAAGAAAACAATGAGACTAGAAAACTCTTAAGGTTAAGGTCTTTGAACACAAGTTCAGTACAAATCTTATAGAGAATAAGTAAAAATTAATTAACTTAGGCTTTATTGGATAAACTCACCATTTAATTTAATGTACAGTGCCATAATTACCAGTCCCTGCTCTGGAGAAGATCAGTGGAGGAGCTGACAGGCTCTTACAAGACATTTTCCATTTATTTACCACTGCTGTCTGAGCAAGTTGCAATCTGTCAGTAATGGCCTTCCCTGGCTGACAGCATTCCTGTACAACAGGGAAATGCTCCTGGCCCTGTTTTCCTGCTCAGACCTGAGGATTGAGGTGTAGTCCATTGATGGGCTGGGGCTCTGCAGGGTTGAGTGTTACCATAAGTCTGTCTGCAGGGGTAGAGCTCAGAGTATTACCAGCTGGAGCAGTAATTCAAGAAGAAAGCCTAAATCTGTTCTCTCGGATGGTGTGGAGGCTCTGCTCTGTACCTCACTGTGAGAGGGAAGCCCTGCACCCAAATCCATGCTTCTAGGGTTCCCAAACCCAAAGACAGGGGTTCCAAGCAGTCCTATGACACAGGTGTCCCACTGGCTTGGTCAGGACAGGTCAGAAGACAGTTCTTTGTGGTGATGAACTCTCACATCACAAAGAAATGTGCATCATTAATTACCACATTAAAAAGCAATCACAGTGGCTGTGCATAAGTTAGTAGTCTTCCCCAAATTCTGGCTTTCCTTAGCCTCTGTTTGCATGGTTTTGTAATGCTACTGATGTTTTTCAAGGAGTTTTTACAGGGTTAGCATGAGCTTACATTCCTATCTTCATGCCACTTATGGCTTATGCAACCTCAACAGGCCATTGTTATTACCCAGTCTGACTCCAACCATCTGCTGTGCCACAGAGCAGAGAATTCCAGACAATGCCTCCTGCATGCATGACCCAACCTTTAGCTGGGAGTCTTCTTTCAGAAAGCCATCTCATTGACACTTCACATTTTTTGTGCCTCTCCTGGGAAGGAGCTGCATTTGAAACCTGAGTTGCCCAGACTCTGCTCTGGGCAGGCTATTAGGCTCACGAGGTATTTCTCCTGTGTGGGAGATTTGGCAGTAAGTGGTTTTAAATGCAGCATTTCAGCTCATTTACCAGCTTGAAAATGCCATGTTCATCTTACCACTCTTCAGAGGAAAACAATATGATTGGCTTTTTAAAAAAGGGGAAAAACATGAAGAAAGCATTTTGAAAAGATAATTCAAATATGACTCAGAATGCAAGCACTGGGAGGTCAGGCATCTTGTGCATCCCTATTTAAAATACAATCTCTCTTTACAGCTTTACCTGTGCTGTTTGTCTCTAGCTAAAAATACAGGCAGGCAGCTTTCTTCTTAAAATCATGGTGTATGAACTACAAAGCCAAGTTCTTAAAAGCAGGCCTGTGTCTGCACATTTTGTCCACTCCATCCTGTCCCTTCATGCATCGCTGTAAATTGATTCAGAGCAGTAACTCAGAGATGTAGGACCCCAAGAACCATTTCAAATGGTGACAGCTGAGAACAGAGAGAGCAAACAGAGACACTGAGTTGCCTGAGGGGTTTTAGGTGTTGTTTGCTTTTCATCTTTGGAAACAGGATGGGGAAAACACATCCCCAGATTCCTTCCTCTCTATTTACAGCAAAATAGACTCAGCTATCCCCTTTTTCCACCCCCATACTCCCTCCAGAGGCTGATTCCAGGGAGGGCCAATCATGATTTGCCTTGCACACAAGTGCTCTGATTGTTAGCCCAATTTCAGAAAAGCTAGTCAGCAATGGGGGATTTAATCTTTAATTGCATGGAGTGTATTTATAATTAAAACCAGTGCAGCTGAAGTGCTGATTCTAGAGTATTACCACATATTGTGTTCAAAAAGGGCCAGAATTAGAAGGCACATCCAGACAAACCAAGGCAATATCTAGGAACCACAGAGGAGGTTAGAGGACATTTCTAGAAGAAATATGTGAATTTAGCAGCATAAATCCTATTGCAACTGAGGTACATGTTCCTAAACCTCTTAAGTCAGCATGTAAATCTCCTATTTATACCTTCATGGTCAAAGTCAAGTTTGTTTTCTGTGCCTTTTTAAATCTTTTCTGCTCAGAGTAGCACCACAAATAAATATTTAGTGTGCCAGTACATTGCTAAATTATTCATGCTTTAAATTCATAAATGGGAAAGACAATCTTCCTGGCTTTACACGCTCTCCTGGAGAAATGTGTTATTCATTGGTGATTTTAATTTCATATGCATCCTATTTGTCAGTCAGTGCAAAGCAGAGTTGGAACATAAGGGGAAAACTGACAAAACATTTTAGAGGTATTTAATTTCACCCTACTTCTTTTCATTAATCACAAAAAAAAAAAAAAAAAAAAAAAAAAAAAAAAAAAAAAAAAAACGANGGTGTCAGAGTTACATGAAAAATACTTTGAATGGTTTTAATGTTCACAAAATTGAGACACCTGATTAAACTGGATCAAAGCAGCACCATTTAATTTTGCTGTGGTGACAACTAAAAGCCCTGTGGAAGGTGCACACCTAGGCAGGAGCTGTCCACCCACCAAATTGAGCCTGCTTGTCACATAAGGTGGGAGTCAGGGAAATGAGAAATCAAGGGACAGCCTCTTGTGAGGGATGTTAAATGAAATGCAAGTGTCAGATGCAGTAACCTATGCATGGTGGGCTCCAGAGGTCTGAGGGAAGCTGCAGTCTGTGTGCCATGGGAATTAAACAGGATCAATGAGCATGAAAGTGATGGTAATATCCCCTGCCAGAAGGGCACTGTGATATTATCTCTAAATTATTCCACTACCAATTAAGTTTTGTTTGCAGGTAAAGAGTTCTTCTTTATCCACTTTTAGCAAATGACTCTTGTAACCCAACCTGAACAAGAAAAATAAATTGGGACCATCATGTCAGAACCATCAGCAAAACATCTGATCTGTTAATGCTGTCAACAGGATGAGAAATCCCAGCAGTAAAACTGAGTTATTTCTGGTGAAAGGTGCCTTCCTACTAAAAAGAAGAAGAAGAAGAGGGACAAAGCCAGTATGGATTAAGAGGGGATTAAAGTCCTAGATAAAATATGAAATAAGCATTATGTTTCTTGTTTTAATAAGAAGAAAGAGGCAGGACTGCTTGTATATTCCAGGCAATTAGAGTAATGGAGGACAGGTAGAAGATTAAAGTCACATCCCAGGTAAAAGCCAGGTCCAGGGATCTCAGTATACCCAGGGTACTGAAAAATCCCTAGCCCAGAATGATGGGGAAAAGCCCAGCACATAAAATCCAATCCTGACAGCAGGAACTATAAAAAAGCTTGCTGGATTGGGAATAGTCCCACAAGAAAAATAGCATGGCTGAGGGGAAGAGGGAATTCAGCATGAAAATAATCACTATGAGCCAGAGACTTTTCAGATGATCTTTCCAATAATGGTACAGCATGGCAGGTATTTTCCCACAGGAATAAACAAATCCCTGTCTTCAATACTTCACTACATACCTTCAGACCACGGCACTCTAACACAAAAAAGATGATTTGAAAGAGGTGCTTAAGACTTGCTGTGCAATTCTATGAGACAATAAGTGTGATCTCTCACTCTAAAGTAATTTAGTTTATGTTTAACTTGTTTGGTTTAAAAAATGAAAGAGAGATGATCATTCTGTAAAATGTGATGGATTGGGTATAAACCCTAGAGGGAGGACTATTAAAGGAAATGCTGGAACAAGGACCTAGCTGTCAGTAAATTTGGGCTGAGAATCATATGGCAGTCTCTGTTAGAAGAGTGAGGATTTTGAATGCCTTGCTGAAATGGAGGAAAGGCAATCTACATGATCTCAAAAGAGAGTTTGTCAGATTATGAACAGGATTTACAATGTTCACAAAGGTGGAAGGTGTCTGGACTTGATGATCCAGAACCAACAGATTTTTTTAATATAATTAGTTGTTCCAGAGCTCAGTGTAGAAATGAAATACACAATGGCACTGCTTTTGTGTGAATTAGGAAGTTTCTAGAAATCCTTTTTGTCATCCTTGCTAAATGACACTCCATACCTACCAGAGCATGAACTTCAAAGGCATCATCTTCAAAAGTTCCTAAAGTGCTGCCCACCAAGTGGCCCCTCAAGCCCTGAGCTTGACCAAGGTAGTACCACAAATAAGAAATGGTGCAGGTCTGTTACTACCTGAGTTAATAAATTCTGTAGGAGTGCAAGATAGGTCAGCTGGACCTCAGCCTGAGCAGCCTTGCTGCTGGCATCTCCCCACAGTGCTGCCCTGTGCTGTGTGTGGTGCCAGCATGGGTCACTGCTGGCCCTTGTCTTCCATCCTATCCCACAGTTGAACATGCCAGATCTGAGGATATTGAGGCACAAACCCAGCAGTCTTCCAGTTTTGAAAAAGTTCCTGGAATGAAGTACCTGTGTTTCAGGCTGCATAAGCATGGTCATAAATACAATGTTTGCTTGTATTCAGTTTGTTCAGCTCATGAGGCCCAGCCACAGTGATCCCCCAGTTATGGTTTGCAGGATCCCACAGGTCCTGGACACAGCTGGTCACCACGTCCCTGCTGCCTCTGCAAACCTTTCACCAGGGGCATGAACAAGTGAGGTATACCTGGGGCTGAGACCTTCCTGTGGTCCAGAAAGTTTGGAAACTCTTCTCCAAACTCTGTCCAATAAAATAGAAAATATCTTATTTTGAGATGCTTGGGCTGGTGGGTTTACTTCAGATGAATCTTACAATATTAGTTTCAGAAATAAGCCTCTTGTTCCCAAGACCAGGACCCAGAAACTGTGTTCACAGTCAGAGAGTGTTTTGCCAAAACTCTAACAGGTGAATCTGTGGTCCCATTTCTGTCATTGCCCTTCACATGATCATCTCAATAGTGATTTAAAAAGCATTCACTGGTAATGTAAAAAAAAAACTGCCTAAAGAGATCCCAACTAGAGTGCAAGACCTCTAAAAACTCCTGACCTTGACAGAAGGCTTTAAAAGATCCTGTCTTAACTATAACCTTTGAGAGATGAGAAGTGGGATTATTTCACCAGGAAGATAATTGCTGCCACAGATGTTGTCCTGGGACACTCCAGGTAGATTCTTTACAATATCATCCATCTTTCCCAAGTGTTTAGAAAATTGTTGCAATTTAGGATTAAGGAGGGTGAACTGGGCATAGCTTTGATGAAGGTGTAGAAAGAGATTCATTTTATCTGATGGTAAGAAATATCCATTTTAGCCAGCAGCCAATGCTTTTCCTATTTGCTTTTCACAATGGGTGAATGTTCTAAGTGCAGGTCTCAGGCAGCAAAGGAGATTTGTAAAAACAAAATGAGGTTAATAAATTGTACCCTTAAGTTTTACCCACAAATCAAGAATTAGCCAGACTACCAAGACAGATAGAAGAAGCAGAAAAAAAATAGTATTTATGTCCTTTGCTTGAAATTCTGTATTAGTAATAGTGGGGGAAAAAAAAAAAAAAAAAAAAAAAAAAAAAAAAAAAAAAAAAAAGTGGAAACAACAGCCTTACATAAACTTTATGTATGATACTTCACATCCTGAACCAAGGATTGGCACACTGGGACAAAGGTACTGAAGGAAAACTAGCTTGTATTTTTCTCTGGTGCAAGGAAACAATGGCCATTTGGGTATGATAACTGATGGCTTAGGAAATTAAAATAATGTCAAATTTAAAAAATGAAAAACCTAAAGGTTCAAGCTCTTAGCATGCAGGGACTGACATGCAGAGACAGATCTGAATGCTTCCAAGGAGAACATATGTAACTACTCACAAACAGTGCTGAAAAGTGTTGTCCAACCTCCAAATTCTACCTGCTTTTCACCATCCCTCCTCCTTTCTACACTCCCTTCCTTGGGGAATTTAAAGGAGCCCTCTTTATTAAGCCAGTGGAGCCAACACAAAAGCAGACTGGTAGGTGAGTATTTGCAGCTTTCAAAGAGAACAAAAAAGTTCTACCTGACTCTAGAAAGAGAGCAGATAAAAATAATGGTGAAGTTAAATATGGAAATAGCAGGAGATTCTGCTGACTTAAAAGGGAATATTTTTAAATATTTTTGGCACAGTAAAAGGGTGCCGAGTTTTAGAAAGATGACTTGAGGGAAATTGGGAAGAATGTGAAGTTTTATGGTTAACCCACTTTCTAAAAGTTGCAATCCAACTTCCAGCACTCAGTATAGCCCTTTAAAAATGACCTGACCTGTGCCTGGGCATGACCCCAGCAGACCTCCCTGCCCCAAGCCCACCTGTGTGGCTCAAGCATTGCAAACAGTTCTGTGAGCCCAGCGTGGTTGTGGTTGGGACAGCAATGGCTGCATGTGGCTTTACCAACAGTAAAATATATTTTTCTGCTGCCATTTGAAGGCTACTCTGTCTGCTTGTAGAGATAAGCCAGGTTTTGGCTGCTAACATACCCCCAAGGCAAATTGCTGTAGTCAGAGTATGCCTGGGGAGCTCAGTTTCCAGCAGAGATATGGCTCTGCCTCATGTTTTCAGTGGTCTAAGATACACAAGGATGACTCAGGGCAGACAAGCCCCACCAGGCACGCTGACAAAAAGCTCATATCTGCCATGCTGACTCCAAGGTGGTCAATTTGAATCTGTATTTTTGAAAAACTCGATTGAAATCATGTTTTCCTACTGTTCTGAGAACCTCCTGTGTTTATAGAACCTGAACAGTCCAAAGCTCTTCGGCTCCTCTGATGTGAAGCTGTACAGAAACTCACAAAATACAAAACAGAGTTTTGTGTTAACTTGCTTCTTTGTTGATCATTTATACCAATAACAACAGTCAATCCAAATGAAAAACCTAAAAGTTCAAGCTCTTACCATGCAGGGACTGACAGAAACAGAAAAAAACTTCATAATTCATCAGTAAGCAGTCCAGTCACATCCCTGGGTAGAGAATTTTCCTATTAAATTCCAAAACCACTATGGAAAGTTGAGTGTAGAGGAGGGGAAGGTGATTCTCCTGTCTGGAGGAAGCCAAAGCATTTGTGTTCCTGAAGTAGACAACAACCCAAAAAGCTGCAAAGTCATCGGGAACAACAAGCATATGTTCTTCAGGTAAATACAAGTGTTAGAACATTTTGGGGGAGGAGCAGAATTGCCCAAGGCTCCTTGGCTTTGCAATCTGTCAGGGAGAAGCTTCATCAATAATTTATTAAGAGAGGAATAATTTGCAAGACAGCACCTCACACTTAGTGGGAACAGATGCACTGCAGTGAGAGGACCCAGCTGCACTCGTGGCTGCCTGGGGATGTGTTTGATTGCAGGTGGTGGCATTTTCCTGCCTGAAGGGAAGGCAGAGGTGGACAAAACTGTGGGGAGAGTTTCACCCTGCTCTGTAGGAGCCACTCTGGGCAGGACAGACCCTTCCTCTGCTCTCCCTTATCCCAAGCCCACGGTTTGGAAAATCTGGTGCAGCCTTGGAGGAGGTTTCCACATCACACCCTATCCTGGAAATGTGGAAAAACTGAGATTAGAGCTGCCAGATTTTCATGACTGGTAATCAGGCACTGGTATTGGGGTTCCCAATACCTCTGAGGGTCCAGCCCTGGCAGAGAAATGGTTTAAAAATAATTAGCGAGACAGCATGGTCGGATGTGTCTTGATAAATCAAAAGGGTTTAATAAAATAAAGAAAATAATACAAAACAACAAATGAAGATTAAAGCTGAGCACGGTGTAGGGACAGATCCCACACCTGCATCAACACGCCAAGAATGCCAGCAGACCCTTTGTTCTGTCACTTTTTCTACCCAATGATCGAGGATGGATCTACTGGAAAACTGCCAATAGGAAGAGGTACAGGTTTTGACCAACAGTGACAAGGTCCCACAGGTGTTTGTCCCTTGGCATTGAGCCAATTGCTGTCAGGACAGCAAAGAAGTTTCTGGGTCTTTTATATAAAATGCAAGGGGTGAGTCCCAAACCTTTCTCTATATGGAAGACACTTGCTCGGGTATGGGGGTGCATTACTACAGGCTGGGAAAGCTTCAACCCCACACTTTGGTGCACATCATTGATAGTAAGCTCCTCACTGCTCCATACAGCAGCTCTGTGTCCTTGTTAGTGGATGAAGGGGCCCCAATTCTTTACAGCTGCAGGTTTGGAGTGTCACTTGTATCCCTGTGTGACAGCCCCTGGCTACCTCCCTGCTCCAAGGACAGCAACACCTATGTGGGTACAGCAGAGTCCCTTCTTTTCCCCTCAGCAGCAGTCATGGGGCCTGGCATTTTGCTGGGCTCTGAGTTTAAAGAATAAAAAACAAATCTTGCCATTTTGGTGGAGGGTTGATTTCCTGCTCTACCACAGACTTCCTATGTGCCCTTGGGTAGCTGCCCTGTACCAACTGGGACCTGCCCCAGCCAGCAGATTCTGTACGTGAGTAGCTGCTGGCAGAAAGGGAAAGAGATGATAAGATTTTATCTGAGGAAAAAAAAATAGTCCCTAAAACCAAAGGGACAAACCCACGACCTCCCCCTGGCCCAGCACGGATCAGCCCTGATGGTGTCACACAACAGCTGCATCAGCTTGTGCTGAGCACAGTGAAATGGTACCACAATAAAAAAAACCCAAAACAATCAGTTCCAATGCCTGCTGTCTTTCCTACAGCCTACTATCCAGGTAAATCCTAGCAGCCAGCAGGACTGCTCCTCATGGGAATTACTTTGACATGGGATGGTCAACGGAGGTGTTGATGCTGTAGTTAGGAAGATATAAGAATTTGGAGAGGTTGGAGTGGTCAAACATAGGAGTTTGCACCAGTAATGTGGGCTTCTAAAAGCACCCACGTGGAACAGAAGCAGGAGCTTTGCAAAGCATGAAAATGGAGTCAGTGCTGGGAGACAGGGAAGGGCAGAGGATCAAATCTCAGGAAAGAAATACAGAAACAGCAAGGACTGCAGGCACTCAAGGACAGCAGCAGCTACTTTGGATCAGATCAGATCTATCAGTTCAGGAAGTCTGTGAAATTGGATCAGGTCATACAAAGCCTGCCCCTTCTTCCAAGCATGAAATGGAAATTCTGTGTTTTCATTGCCGTGAAATTTGCATTTAGCTTTGTCTGCTTAGGAGGATAGATGCTTGTTACTTCCCTTCAAATGTCGTACCCCTTTGGAGATAAACACTGAATGACTCTGTGGGGACTGAAGCTCACAGCTTCCCTCTTTTGTATCAGAATCAAAGAAGTACCTGACCTGAGTAGGTGTTAACACTCTCACTGTGCATGTCCTTTTCAACAGGAATTTAAAATGTTCTGTGCTTCCTGGGATCGAGTCTGAAACTCAGTTTTAAGCAGAGAAGCTGAAGACTGCAGAAATGTAGTTTGACAGTGACCCAGAGGAGTTCACATCCCAGGAAGGAGAGAGGAAATGCCACAGGCAGGAAGCAGCATTATGTTTCCATCCTGATTTTCCTGAATGCAGAGAGCTGTGTCCCATAATAAATCAGCATGTTAATAATTTAGAATAATGAAAATGTCTTCAAATAAGTGTGTTTTGAGACAGTCTAACCAGTCCCAAATTTTAGGCAAAATGGTTAAAAAATATATACTATGCCTGATATACAGAAACATACTTTAAAGGAAAAAAAATAAAAAGGCAACATTAATGAAATTTTATGGGGTTGTTCTGTAGTACCACATAGTACTCTTCTGAACAAAGAGCAAATTACTCATTTTTCTGTCAGTGGTGGGTTAAATCATACAAATGCAACCATGTCACAACAACTAATATGAAAATTGAGGAAATTGAGTAATATTTTTTTTTTAATTTTTATGGCAGACAACAGCCTTACAAATCAAAATCACAAATTATTTTTTAAGCACAATGGTTAACTTACAAGAAGAACAAACTTTTATTTGAGATGGAGATCTCTGTGGCCTTCTATTCCAACTCTAGCAGTGGGTTGGGTTATTTTAAATGTTTTTTTAGGCTAAGGATGCAGGGCAATTTTTGTTATAATTGCTTTCAGTCCCTGCAGCTGGGCCAGAGAGGAGGCAAGAGACCAGCACAAATCAAACACCTGCACTACAGAGAGCCACTGCAGGAAGTGATTTTCAGAGGTCTGGGCAGACATGGCTATGATGGGAAGGGACACAATGCAAAGCACTGATAACTGATCAGGAAATTCACATTCATACTCCTACTGCAAAGTTCTGTTGCTTGAACACAGAAAGTTGACAAACTGATATTGTCATCAGTAAGACAGTGAGGACAAGGTGAGTGATGCCTTTAAGAATCTGTGGCTCAGTTCTTATCCTCCAACCATTCAATCAAATTCAAATAAACTCTTTCACTAGGATGGCAGTGAAGCTGCTGGTGAACTGGGGCTTTTTGCCTGGACACCAAGGTGGAGAGGAAATCAGCATCATCACACTGGCTAGCAAAGAAACCGTGCTGGCAAAATTTGTGGTGTAGAAGCCCAGATGTTAATGATCACAACTCATTATTCCAGATGTCATGTCCTTTTCTTGGGTAATGATTATCAGTGCCAAAGGAGTCCTGTCTTTTTTCTTTTTATATTTTTGCATATTCATAGAAAGAAATTCAGATTAATTACCAAATGTCTCTCCAAATCTTCAAAGACTTTCATACAAATGAGTTTCATAAAAAGAGAAACAGCAACTTTTTACATGGGCAGTGATAGGACAAGGAGAAAGGGTTTTAAACTAAAAGAGACAAGATTTTGATCAGAAATTAGGAGGAAGTTCTCTAATAAAATGTGTGATGAGGCACTTGAACATGTTGCTTGGAGAAGCTGGAGTCCCTGGAAGTGTCCAAGGACAGGCTGGATAGGGCTTAGAGCAAGCTGGGACAGTGGAGGGTGTCCCTGCCCATGGCAGAGAGGTCCTTAAGGTCCCTTCCAACCCAAGCTTTTCTATGATTCTATGACTCTTTTTTGTACACACTGCTCAGGTCAGAATTCAAAACAAGGACAAAGAGTTCAATGCCAGAATAACAAACAGTTGCTCACTTCCAGCAGCTGCCACCTTCTGATTCTCAAGCACTGCTCCTCCCTCCCTAGTGATACCTCCAGGTAAGCAGCAAGATGTGTTCACATCCTTCCAAGTGGAAGTTGTGACACTACTGGCAGCACAATTTAAGAGAATCGCTGAAAATAAGGCTTGGTCTATTCAGTCTCAATACCTTTAAAGCCATTACCTTACAAAAGTAAATCTTCCCTCCTGTTTTTCCTATGGGACCATCCAAGAAGCCCAGCTAAGTTCTAAGCTGGGTGGGATGGGGTTCAGACAGACCTGGCAGCTCTTTGCACATCACAGAAGGGACTGACCTGTTTCCACAAGTTGACAATCTTTTTTTAACTAGGGAAATCTTAGGATATGTCTGTAAATATGTTCTGGAACACTGCATAAAACAAACATAAACTAAAATCATGAACCTGGCTTTGGCCATCTTTAGTAGCTCCCTATGTAGTGAGATATCTGAAGCTCAGCTGTTAGGAGGTGTTTGAGGAGCATTTGAATAGGCCACTGATTCCAGTTCACAGAAGGAAAAGCTTGGTTTCTACTCCTGTAAGTGACAGTTACAGATTTACTAAAGGCTGAAATAATTCAGCTATCATTCACTTATAAATATCACAGTACTATGTGGGTAGTTGCTAAATTAGATTGTGATTTTTTTTTATTTTCTTACTAAGATAGATGCATCAAGGAGAGCTCTGTTATTAAGCTGAGAAAGAAAGTAACCTTTAATTTGCAGATCTGCCAAGGGGCTGTTTGGAACACTGAATTATCCCTGTAGATCTCCAAATGAAATTGTATTTCCCTTTCATATGACATTATTCAAATAACTGATAATTTTACTGTATCTAAATTAATACACAGTCCAAACCAAAGGCCACCAGGATGGCTGTATGGCCAGACAGACCCAAGCTTGGTGTAAAGCGGTGGAGATCTGTTGAATTCTAATCACCAGGGCTGCATCTCTGACCCAGAGAGTCATGAAGGTTTAGTGAGTTATGGTAGCGAGTTGTTTGTAAGCCTCAGATGTTGGATTAAAGACCAGAGGTCTTAGAATTGATGGAGTGTGAAGGTTTTTAGTAATCATAAAAGCAGTGCTTGTCCCACAGTTTATTTTCTCTACTTTGCACACCTCCTCCTCCTCCCCACAGCAGGCACATAAACCAGAGCATCTCTTACAACTACATACCTGCCTTCATGCCTCAGTGATTCATTGTCTTCTCCCATTGACACTCAGCTCTTTGGGACACATACTTGGAGGTCAGGATGCTCAGGGATGTACTCCCTGATGGATGACATGCTTTCAGGGCTGGGAAGAAAGATTTGCAGATTACTACAAAAGATATCACATCCGAAACTCACTCAGATAGTGTTCAAACACTGCCATGAGAGCCAAAAAATCCTCAGCTGAGGACAGTGAATAAAATTGCATGTGGAGATTAATTCCCTACATGCACCTGTGGCATCACCCATTGCTCTTTAATGTAGAGGAGTGCATGGCAAGAAGGGATTTCCCAGGTCATTGTGTTTTCACCTGCCTGTTACAGGCAGACAAGTATGGGTCATCTTCAGAATAGTCTGGTTTCGTATCCTGACCCCATCCAGAAACTGCTCTGGAGCCTTGCTCCTCTGATGGTTAGAAATTTCTAACTAAAGAGTGTCCCAGCTAGTCTGTGTATGCCTGTTCTTTCAGCTGCATTAATCTCCTCTCCTCTCCTCTCCCCTCCTCCCCTTTCCTGTTGGTGTCCCTNGTCTAGTCTGTTCATGCATGTTCTTTCAGCTCCACTCATCTCCTCTCCTCTCCTCTCCTCTCCGCTCTTCTCTTTTCTCTTCTCTTCTCCTGTGTCTCCATCCTGTGCATTTGCTCACCAATCACAGATTTATTGATGGTTGCCATACACCTGCTTATCTTTCTTTTACCAGGCTGTAGAATTTTATTCTCCATTTCTCTTTTCATAAAGGACAGTTTCTTGCTCCTACCCACTCTACTTTCCTGCTTCCTTATTATCCATCTCACCTGAATGTAGATGGCCAGAATTTTACATTTATATTTTATACAGAAAAATGTTACCATTCCTGATGCCTGACCAATGCCCTACACAGTGATGTCATTATTTACCTACTTCTACTGGATGTGCTTGAGCCACTGCAGCCTACCTAGGTATTTATCTTTTCATAGCCATGGTGACTCCTAGTCACCTTGTGAAGGAAGATATTTATCTTTCCTCACCATTTCTCCTTTGTCTATTAAGTGATCTTGCAAGGATTATTGAGAAAGATTGTCAGTAACTTCCCTGAGACTGACAGCTCCTGTCAACTACTACAGCTTCCTTTCTGTCATTTCACTGCACAGTTCTTGTTCTGGTCCTCATGTTTCCTCCTTTCACTTACATTTTCCCACATGGCACTTTCTCTATTTTTTTTCTTTTTTAATACCAGGTAAATCTCATGGATAAAATCTCTTTATCAGAGAAAGGTATCAAGCAGCATGACATGCTGTCTCTTTGATAACCTGTGTTGTTTTTTAACCTGAGTTAAAAAATAAACTGATTCTGCTTTCTGCTCACCTCCATGTCTCAGATTTTTCTTTGCTTTCACAGTGATTCAAAGACTTTTGGTACAATCACAATCAAATTATTAACATTTAATTGTCTCTATCATTTTTCCTGCTTTCTTTTTTTATTTTTCTCTCAGGAACAGCACTATTCTCCAACAGACATAACACACTTTTATAGAGTTACTGTTGAGAATGCAATTCATCCTTCTGATTTTGGTATTGCAGGGCAGTGATACTCCAGAATGTCCAAGCACATTAATCTCCTTATGTTCACTATTACCTCATGTTTAGCACTGTATTTTCCATCCATGAATTCTCACTGGCCAGCATACCTTTACTTTCAGGTCCAGCCTCATCCACTTTTTTGAAAGCTGATGCTAGGCAAACAGTTCGGTTTTGTTTTTGTTTTTTTTTTTTATCCTTAACCTTCTTTTCTTGTCCACACTAAACTTGAGATCCAAGGGAAAGCCTAGTGGTCATCACAACACAGACAAGAGAGAAGTGACAGTGTCCAAAAAACATTAGGAAGGCAAAGCTACATTTAAATGTAATTCCCTTTTGCTGAGAACTGTCCTGTTTTACAGATGAAGGATGATCTACCCACGTAGGATTTCATTACCTTTCCTTTGATATATCAGCACATTCAGTGTTACAGCCCTCCCACCTGTCTGCTTTACTTTATTGTCTGCCATTACCTTGCAGTGCTAAGTGCAGCCTAAACTGAGCTCCTCACAGCACACACCTGCCATTCCAGAGGTCCATAAAGTGCTGTGCCTAAGAGGCTGCCTGAATAAACTGCCAGAATGTAATAAAGATGACTGGAGTGCAATTACAGCTGCTAACTCAGCTTTGAAAATGTCATCTTAAGTCAAGAACATCCAACAAATAGACAAACCATAGGCTGCATCTGGGAAAGCTTTGACTCCTCAGCAAACCCTGCCCTGGCTCTGTGACCTTGGGCCAATCTTTTACCTTGCCAGGCATCCCTTTCCTCTCATACCTTGTCTCTTTAGTCTGCTGGATCTCTAGGGACAGAAATGGATTTTTGTTTCATTTCTTTTTGTTTCCTGATGCTTCTCACAACACAGAAAGTATACCAACCCCCACAGGTTCTGTTTCTGTTGTAATCTTCCACCACCACATGAAAGATGAGCTATTCTCTTCCTGTCCTGAGTGTTGTCAGAAGCAGATGCACACTTGGGAGTGTGTGACACAGGTGGGAGCAGGGCAAAGGAGCAAAGTGGCTGGATCCTTCACAAGCCCAAACTGGAACTTTATTTGAATTAAACCTCAGCAGAGCAGCAGCATCTTTTTCATTCTTTAAAAGACTGTGCCTTGAGGTACAGCACTGGCTTCTTTCAGCATCCTGCCAGAGGATTTACAGTAGAGTAGGTTTTCCTCACTCTCTCAAGGAAGAGGTATTCATATCTTCTTTCTAAATTGCTTAAACCCCTTCAAATCTGCTACCAAATCCCCTTGGCTGATGCTGCCCTTGTCCATTTTGTCTGTCTTTGCCAATGAGCTTCACAACGTGTTACAAACAGCCCAGGTCCTGGGAAGGTGCATCTTTGCTGATGTTTCTGCTCTAGCAGCTATTGGTGCCCTGTAAGATATTAGGAAGTCCTTCCCAAAATGATCACTGGAAATAAAGCTCAAATGCACTTTTTTTTTTCCCTATGTGTGGAATTGACCAAAAACTCAGCTTGAGAGCAGTAAGTAATCACTGCACACTGGCCTTATTTTTATTTTGTTATATATAAAAGGCATTGTAGCACTAGCTCAAGTGATACCTGAGGGATTTTTTTTTCCAGAAGCTTTCACAGTTCTTTGATTGAAATGCAAGTCAAGATGCCTTTACCTGTTCCACATGCCCATGCCCATGGCTTTAGCTCCTTAACAAACATATCTTCCACCTGAGGTATGTATTTGCTCCCCTGTCCTCTCCCTGCAGAGTGTCACCTCCTCACACTCTCTGTTTTTCTTAGGAGAAAATCATGGACAAGTGTGAGGAGAGCAATGACTAAGGAAAACAAGAGCAGCCTTCCCTGATGAGCTGGCTCAACTCTAGCTCAGCTGCAGTCTTTTGAATGCTGAGAATGTCTACCAATACTACATTTTTCCAAATGAGCCCTATCTGCTGTGAACAGGTCTGTCCAATGCAGGTTGGTGGCAACGTGACATTTTTACCACTGCTAAAGCACATTTTCAGGTACAGCCAGGTGTGGAGATCGCATTTTCAAAGGCAAAAAGCTTCCCTTCTTCATATCATTGCTTTTCAATAGATTACTGAGAACTCACCAGTGTTAAACTTCTGGGGCTGCTTTCTGACATAGACGTGTGAGATTTGCTTCTTCAAAAGTCGTTAGCAAGGTTTGAACCCCTGACCTGTGGAGCTGAACACAGACCTACGCCTCTCAAACTCAAAGCTAAACTTCACCAGCTGCATTAGACTCTTATCTTCTTAGACAACAGGGATGCATGACGTACACTTTGAAGGCACCTGCAAGTTCTCCTGAAGCCAACTACCCGAGGGCAAGGACTTGGCCTCTCGGTATTTTGTGGATTTCCTTGCTCATACCAGTCAATTAAAACACAGTGACAATACTCCCTTTTCCAGCTGTCTTTTAGGGTTTTTCAACAGGCTTTGGTGCCCAGCAGGAGCTCTAACAGGAGCAAGTGTCTGACATTTTAAATTCAATTCCGTGACACTTGCCAGAAAGGCGCCTCTGAAGTCAGCCACGTAACGCTCCCCTCATCCACCTGTCCAAGCAGGTCTGACTTGAGTGAACATCTCTGCTGACAGAATAAGTTTTCTTTGGTAAATTTGTCATGCATGTAGTGTTTATCAATGAAGATTGAACTGAAGATGAACTCAAATAAAACATTTCCCATAACCATAAGCCAAAAGAGAGACACAGAAATGAATTAAAAGAAGAGAAGGACATCAACTTTGTCACTTAGACCACGTCCAGTAGCAGTATGACAAAGGACAAGGATGTTTTGAGCTCTGAATGTATCAAAGTGAGCTGTAGAATGCCACTGGGACACTGCAGTCAGCAGCACCCACCGGTGAGTTGTTCAGTTCGGGTTTCCAGAAGAATTGAAATACTGAACATGGAAGGTAAGACAGAAGGAAAAAATGTAGAAATAAAAAAACCCACCATGTTTTCATGCCTGCCTGACTGGGATGATGGTCCCAAGCTATGTGGACTCCCACTGAGTGTTCTCACAAAGGCAGAAATCTGTCTGAAATGGTTCGCTTCCCAAATAGTCACTGTGATCTTCTTCAGTGCAGTTCATTGCTCAGCCATGTATCCATTTGCTTGTACCTTCTCTCACAGCTAATCCAACTCAAAAGGTTGCTTTGCTGCCAAGAAAGTTCACCCTCTGAACAGAAGACTCAAACCTCCAAGCTGTGGAGCCAGGGGGTGCTCTGGAAAGGGAGAGAAGACTCTATCTTACCTTGATTTCCTCCCATTGCTGGGAGCCTGGTTGTCCTCCTGTTTGTATAACAGAATATTTCACATAGGCAGGAGTGGTGCTGATACAGACTGAGCTCACTGGATCCAGCTCCACAAGACTTGAAAGGTCTGTTCTCTGCCTCCCTGCATGGTCACTCTCTTATGACACCAAGTGGGTGCTCAAGATTCATCCCAGTTTAACAAAGTGCTGCTGCTCGTGCCTCAATCTCTCCTCACTTTGTCTCAAGAAGAAAAGCAGTAATTTTATCTTTGCTCCACAGCAGGGCAATCACTTCTGGCAAGAAGAAAAGTTAGGGGCTGAACTGGACACATAAAACAGGAGACCTACTTGACAGGAAAGTATTCAGCAAGATATTCCTCATCAAGAACTGATAAATCAACAAAACCCTTTGGTCTTTTTTTTTCTTTTTTCCTAAAAACCAAAGTTCAGTTTTGTTGGAGAAGATGAGAAATCAAAATCTCCAATCAGTATCTGAGCAGAGGAAGGAGACACAAATCACTGTCTCCCCACATGTGCTCATGGGCAGTTGCTACTCAGAGTGGTCGTAGACAGTGAGGGGAGACTGAAAGAGCCCTTTCCCTCCTAACAAGCAGAGCATCCACAGGGAGTTCAGGAGAGAGACTTGACTACCAAACTCTTTGCTCTCCCAAGACTGCTCTGTTCCTCGACCTCCCCTTCCTCATTTCTCAGGAAAAATAAATAAGAAAACACAGTAATTTTGGTAGGTCTCCAATACACATGGGTTTGGTACAAAGAGCTCCTTGAAGCTTCAACATTTTTCACAAGACAGGAAAATGGATTCACACTCAATTCTGATGACACAAACCATTTTCTGCTATGAACAGCCAGTGTTTAAAACTACCTCTGAACATCCATCCTTCAGCCAGTCCCTGAAATATGTGCCCCTTCAAATGTGCTTCTGTTGGGTTTCTGATTAGCCTTCAAAGGCTAATCTACCTCATGAGAATTTAATTGCTTAGGGTGTTGGTACATAAGGACCACAGTGCATTAACGACCAAATGAAAGACATTTTATTCAATGTGAAATGCTGTTTTTATTATTCCTTTTAATCATTTGAGTGGGCTTGATGATAAGAGGCAGAAATATTCTCAAACATCCAAGAATAATTAATCTTGTTTGTTTATGCAGGGAAAATGGATAGATTCATGTAATATAAAACAAGGGCAAGGAAAAAGTAATTTTACACAAATGTCTTATTATTTAAATGCTTACTTTTGCTTCACATGATTGAAGAGGACAAGGAGATCAGAAAAATGAAAAGAGTTTTTAAAAATTAAACAATCCTTCCAACACTCTCTTGTCTATTTTCTTTCACACACAGGAATTGCTCACAGACAACTTTGTGGCAATTTTAATTACTTTTGTTAAGCCTCTGAATGAGGAGAGGAAAGACTCACCCACACAGGGAAAGCTGATGAGTCAAAAACAGCAGAGGGTCAGAGAGATTTCACCCAATTGAAACATATCTTTATAAGGCCACTGAACTTTTTAAAATAGTAATCTACTGCTTGGAAGCAGAGAAACACACCCCCACTGCACAGCCAGGGATGCTGCCATGGGAGCAGGTGCACTGTCACAGTCTGCAAACTCTGGAATACATATGAACCTCCATGAACCTCCCTTTTGGAGCCAGTGCTCCTGAAAAAATATTGCCACACGTTTTATTTTTTGCCAGCCTGTTCGTAGCTGTTGTCTGGCACAATGAGGTCCTGCTTCTGGCTCACCCAGTGTCTGGCAGGTGAATGGCTGAAATGAGCAAAGATGTCTCAGATGACAACAGGTCAGCCATAATTCTGGGTCAGCCATAATTCAGAGCAGCCCTGCCTCTGCTGCAAGCTTTGTCTTGTGGATCTACATGGATATTACAGGAATTTGATATTTGATGCCAGTTAGCATCTTTCCCTCAGAGATGTTCAGCTACCATGAGGAAAGGACAGGCAAAATCAGCTGTGTGTTCCTGAGCAATTTTCTGTAAGGGAAGGTTCTTCAGTGCTCTCAGAAAAGGGCAGCACAAGAACAGGGAGGAGAAAAGCTTCAGCTGGAACTGGATGAGAACATCACCAACACTTGGTACTGGAAATGCTTCTGCTGACAGCAGCTGCTAATAACTGGTTTTCTTCCAAGGTCACATTGCTCTCCTGCAGTAAAATGAGTTACTACACTGGCAGTCACAGCAGGAAGGACAGAGACACCCATGATTTGCAGAGGTTCTCTGTTCATCTCACAGCTCAGTGATAAGCCTTGTCTTGCACCAGACTGGCAGAAGCCAAAATGACCCAGGGAGGTTTAACTAAGACACACTTCTGCCCTATCTGCAGTCTGAAGACACAAAAGGATGTCAAGCCCAGCACCTCCTGCTGAACAGTTGTGGAGTCCTCCCATACTGACTGAAAAGTGTGCAAATGACTGAAAAGTGTGCAAATTACTGTAAAGGACTAAGGAAAATCAAGGCACAGCTTTCTCCCATTCAGTCCAATGGTTCTGGCTCACTCACCCTTCCAGGAACCCTCCACCCTTTCCCCTGGGAGATGTTTTCAACTGACACCAGGAATATAACACCTGTAAACACTCCAGCATTCATCTCTGTGCTGCCTTCCCTTCACAGAGGAACCAGGATTTACACTCAGCATGGGACAGGGAAGGACAAGAGCACCAGGACAGTTGCACCAATTCTTGTAAACCCAGTGTTTGAATTGAGAGGGAAAGGCTGTGCAGACATCAGTCCCAAAGTGGAATGAACATGATGAACCTTCGAGTGTAAAGATTTAAACAAGGATTGAGCCTTGCAGAATAAGGGGTTCAAGTCACAGCAACAAGTGGAGGAGCATTTTCATCAGCAAGGACTGAACTCATGGGAAAGGACAATCCTTAGCTCCCCATTTGTCTATCTGCAGTGCCTAATGAGATTTTCCATTCTTCCAGTAAAATGATTATGCAGTTTAAACATTCACTTAAAGTAATTCGTTGCTTGAAAATTTCAGAGAGTTTAATTCTGCTTGATTACCATTTCCCTTATTACTTCCATCATTATAGGTACAGCATGAATTTTATTGGTTTTAGGCAGATGAATGACAAAAAGAGACATATAAATCTTCTACTGCTCCCTGGTAGCTAACAACCTTTTTGTTTGTAAAGGCAGACAGATGCAAAGTTATTTACCCTTTTCCAAATATGACCAAGCAACACGTGAAAATTAGACCTCAGACTTTTCTGTTTGTTCTAATATTTGATTAAGCTGCCAGGGAAACATTTTTCATCATTGAAAATATAATTCCTTTTGACTTAATGGCATTAATATGAATTACTGTGTTTAAATTATCTTCAACTTTTTAATGGAGTGTGTAAAATATTTCTAGGTAGATATGCAGCTTAAATGTCAATCCTTGTGTGCTACTTTGATTTCACTGAGCATTTAGAAGAGAATTTCTGGCATAATGTAACACCGGAAATTCAGTCATGATTTATGAAAAGCCTCATTTAACATTAATAGAGCTACAGGGACCATTCACCCCTAGTCAGTGCTGGATTCTTAAGGCAGAGCCCAAAAAAAAAGTGCCTTGAAATATGCTTTCCAGTGCCACAAGAGCAGAGAAAGAGGGGGATTTCATCTTTACTGCTCAACCTTAACTGCAAAATAGTTAAAATAACAGAAATAAAATGCATCGAGCAGTCTCATTTAGGACAATCCAGCACACAAGGAAATTCAAATGAAGTTCTGTCATCCTTGTTTCTGGGCACCTCCAGTCTGCTGCACATGCCCTGGAAGGGTATAAAAGGGGATGTAAAAGCAGTAAACAGAGCAGAAGAGACCCTGTGACTGCAAGGTCCAGGAAGGCCCCCAGAGCAGAGTGTGCAGGGGTGCACCATCTTTTTCCTCCCTAAATGAGCTACATCAAAAGTCTTCCCAGATAAAGCAAGAAGGAAATAAAAAGAGAAGGAAATAATAAAACGGAGCTGAGCTCAGAAGATAATTTTTCCTAGAGAATTACTAAAAAGATATTCACTTAACCTGCTAATAAAGTAAAATTATATTAATACAAAAATACATACTATATAATAATACTGTTATAATTTTTAAGTCTTTCTCCGTGCCTGTTGTGAATGTAGGCTTGAGGAATTTGATATCATTTGTAGAAGAGTGTCTAAAAACCCTAAAGCTTTTCCTCCCTTATCTTCTCAATATAACCTCTGTGCTTTCCACGGACATACTGGCAGGCAGAGTAAAAACGGGTCCTGAAATGAGATTCATAAAGGGAAAGAATGATCAGAACAAGAAGAAAAGTCCCACAGCAGATAATTTGTAATGGTCTCTGAACCAACAGGATTCTTGGTTGAGCAAGGTCGAGGAACCATGCCCAAAACCTGAGCTGGGAGACTGTCAGGGTAATGCCCTCTGCAATGTCCTGAGGACACTGCAAAGGCAGAAGGGCAGCTGTTCTGGAGCACTGAACTGAATATCAAAGATAAGAAACTGCTGTTTTTTCACCAACTTTTATCCACACTGGAGTGGAGAAAGCTGCTTACACATCTCCCAGATATCAAATCATGATTGACACCCACTCCTCTGGCTGTTTTTATTAATGCATGCAAATACATCACAAAATGAACGATCTAATTGCAGTAACCATCCACATTGTGAGACCATGAGCACTGTCCTGAGCTACTCGCTGCTTGACCAGGCTGCTGTAGGGAAGAGAACCTGCCCTCTTTTCAAATAGCAGTCTCCTTCCTCCAATCAGTCACAGCCAGCCAAGGAAGAAGATGAATTCCCAGCCTCACAAACTCCCAAACTTGGTCTCAACTGCATCTCAGGGCACTCGGCTGTGTCTCACCAAGTAGGTCAATGAGAGGGCAAAAAGTGATGTTGATCCTTGTCCTAGACACATTGAAGCCAGCAAACTTTCACAGCCTTGTCTCTTCTGCTAGTCAGCCAAATCACTCCTTCACAAGCCCAAAGGGCACAAAAGCTGTGAAGACATTGTCCCTAAAAGGCACAAAGGATTTCCTTTTTCTTCCCATCTCCCCAAAATTCTCTTCAGCCCTGATGCTCCTGGAGTCATTGTGGTTCTAAAGGCTTTTCCTCTCTGATTCATTTTAGATCCAATTTGCTGCCCTGTCCCTGCTCATCTATGAAGTCAGATGTTGCTGATCTTATATTTTATATTGTTAAAGGGGTTGGGAGTCATAAGTTCTGTTGCAGTTCTTAGAAAAAGGCATTCTTCTGACTTCTATCCAATGTGCTTTTTTTTTTTTTTTTTTTTTTTTTTTGGTGTGGGGTAACATTAAA
>VWYO01009998.1:202111-215364 GCA_013400275.1 Rhadina sibilatrix
TGCCACTCAGAGGTTTGATAGCCCAAAGGCTGAGCTTCAGACAGCAGTTCCTGTTAAAAGAGAATTACCTTTTAATGAGTCCTTATCACTGGTAATTATTCTGCTCACAACTAGATGACAAGCTACTGGATGTGGGGTCAGGTAACGAAATTCTGCCTCATTAAAACCTCAAATGTTCTGACACAGCCATCATCTGTTTCTGCTACGAGCTGTAATTTCATTGCAATCACCAGGTTAGGTTACAAACCACAAAGTGTTATCCACTGGAATTCATTTGACAAAAGAAAACCCTCCAAACCAGTGCATTCTTTTCAATAGCCTTCATGGCCATGACCTGTGGCTGATGCAAACAATCCCAAGGCAACCTTCTTCTGCAGGAGGGTCACTGGAAGGCTGAGGCATGGACTTGTGCAAGAACCAGTGAATGCAGAACCTGGCCGTTGCAACAGTGAATTCCCCACAAGCAAAACCCATGAGCAAATTCAGAATTAGCTTAATTATTTGCAGCCAAGACATCTTAAACCGTTTTTCTAAGGTTATAGAGGTTCAGCAGCTCTTTTCTGTATTGTGTGTGTGCCAGAGGAATGGTGTGACAGTCCTGCTATAACAAAACCAAATTCAACACGAGCAGAAATCTCAGAGATGTTTCATGAAAATTGGCTGACAAAGAGAGCTTGTAAAGTACTAAAAGATGCAACGTGAACACACACTTCATTAGACACCAGACAGCCAACCACAAGATATAACCTGGAGGAAAGCAGGCTGCATTAACTCCAACGCCAACAGACCGATGGGCTTTTAACAGGGAGCCCCACACACACAGCATCCTTGCTGCTTTTAGCATTAAGTACTTTGTTTCACAACAGGTTGGGAATGATAACTGCACTCAGTGGTGTAACAAATCCTCCAGGAAACTGAAGTAATGTCTAACTTTTTAAATATTAATTTCGGAGAACCACTGAACTGCCTGCAATAAGTGAAAATCAGTGTTTTTCGACAGGCACATTTCATGGAAATTTTCAGCTCAGTTCCGTGCACAACTCCCATGTTGTCATTGACATTTGGAAGCCCTTGAGATTTAAGCATTAATCCTGGCTCATCTGTATCTGTGGGTTTTAATGTCAATATATTTAAAGGTTCATTCTACAAAGGACCCGTGATCTCCTCAGGAATTTGGAAGCACAAGAGGAGATAAGGACATTATCGGAAAATATAATGATGCTGACACAGGAAAATATTCAACAGTTAAATAATGACCTCACTTCCACTAAACTGAGACAGATAATTAAATCATCTTATCTTTAAGTACCAGTAAAGTGGAACATAAGCAAGCAGAGTCAGTAAGGGAAATGCCACTGTCACCACAAGATGTCAAACCTGCAACCATGGCTTGATGCTGTTGAAGACACAAGGAGTGGCATTGCCACCATCCTTGTCCACCATAAGCATTCAATATGTCAATGTAGAAATGTACTGGCTTGCATCAGGGTAAAATGTTGCTATAATTAAAGCAAAAAAAACCTGTTACTCTAAAATGTATTTTGCAAACTTTCTTTCATTTTGAAAGGAATGGCAAAATAAAATCACAACATGCTTTGCATTTCACACAGCTGTTTACTTAAGCATACTTTCAACCCTATTGAGGAGTCAATTTCCCAATTCCCCAACAGGCAAAGACTATATAAATATCATAAATTCAAACAGCAGCATCAAGTAACCGTATTTACTCTATCTGGGGAAAAAAAAAATAAAACTCAGGAGATTAATGACTAAACTTATGCCAAAACCAAAATGTTTTGCTCTCTTCTTAATCTAAGAAGCATCCCACATGCTCTGTGACACAGGACAGTGACAGCTGGATATGTGCAGAAAACTGCATATGAGCAAGATGTTTGGCAGAACATTTGGCTTGGGCACTGGAGGAAAATGTCCTGCACATGCTAAGCACAATTTCTTCCTTTTGCTGACTGCTAGACCAGAAAACCTTGACATGTCTGCACCAGTTAGAGAAAGCTATAAAATGTTTTCAGTAATCATTAGGTTTATTGTAGAACATCAGCAGGAGGAGGATGTTGGTAATTATTTAAACAGGCGATTATGCACAACGCTATTACCAAACAATTTGTATCTCTCTTCAGAGAAACCTGTAAAATATTTTCCATTGGTGAAAAGCTGAACCTGCTGCCATTCTTGGAGTTATGATAAGTAATAAGTATAGCTAGGATAAATGCTTTGAGTCACTGTTTGAAATCAATATGCCATCAATTAATTTTATATTTATATTCCTACATAACATCCCAAGTGTTACCTGCAAGAGTGTTTATGATCTTAAAGGATAATCAGAGGGCAGTTCATATCCATTTATCTCATATAGTCAAAGGAGGTCAATTATGAATCTTGTAAGTCTCATAATTGCTTATATCAGTTAATTCTGTCCTTAAATAAAATGATGAAAATATGCAACAGCACTGTCCACAGAGCTGTTCTCCTCTGGGTTGCAAGCAAGTACTGTTAGCCTAAGGGGAAAAATTGCAGAGTGTTTAAATACTGCAAATATCACAAATGTTAACAACAGACAAAATAATGCACCTGCACAAATTAGTAAATAATTCTTTTCACTCTAAGCTGGACAATGTCTCCTGAGCCATGGGGGTTTAAGTGGGCAGTGACAGGAGCTGTTTTGGGGTTCACCTTTGCAGTTGGCCTGAGCTAAGCTGAGTCACTGAAGTGCCAGCCACCCCTGTGGCTGATTGAGCTGACTGTCATTCAGACAAAACTCTGCTTCACAAGTTACTAAAGCTTTACCTCTCCTCCTTCCAGCCAGAAACTCTTGGATTTGATGAGCCTTTATCAGGGCTCACACATAACCAGCATAACTAGAAAGAAATTGAGCCCACTTAACCTTTAACATCTGAAAAAATGAAGAGTTAAACCAGAATATCTCACATCAAGCTCACTATAGTCAATGGAGAGAAACTGGCACTTCTAGGNATGAAGAGTTAAACCAAAATATCTCACATCAAGCTCACATTATAGTCAATGGAGAGAAACTGGCACTCCTAGGGTGAGAGCCACCTGACTAATTTTAGATGTCTGCTTCAGAATGAGATAAATTGCACCTTAGATACCAGTGACTTACACTGACTAAATATCAATTGATTTACTCATGGTCTAGTCAATGGACAAATTGAGCAGCTCATAGAGATGTCTGTGTTGTAGATACCCAGATTTATTCAGACAAACCTCTGTGTGGGGCCATAATTAGTTTTCTAAATGTAGGTGTATTTTCTATGCAAAATGCCCTTGGACAACTGGGACGTGAGTCTGGCAGACAGGACACAGGACCTACAGAAGATTTGCCTCCTGCAGTTTGAATGTGAAATCCTTGGACACCTCAGCTGGCCCCAGGTGTGTTTGACCCATACTGTGTGCAGGAAAAGGAAATGAATGACATTTTCAGAGAAGCCAGGTCTCCACACCACCTTTCACGGTGGCAATGACAGCAGCAGCTGCTTGGTGCCACACGTGTCCTGGCAAAGGAGTTTAGCAATCTGTGCCCAGCAGTCACATCATGCTGCAGGCTGTCCCCTGCCAGGCACAAGGTCCTTCCCAGGAGGATCTCTGCAGATGCCACCAACTGCAGGCTCTGCTGCAGAGCCCCCACTGTGGTAACCAAGTCATGCAGTTCATCTGGCCAGCTTACCGAGCTCTGCTTTGAGAACTGACAGGTTGCATTGCCCTTACTCAGCTATCTGGAAGGTGGTTTTGAGGATTGGAGCAATCAAGTCTAAATTAATTAATGAAAAATTTATAGTAATGTTGTGTTGTTCTAGTTCTGACCTTTGGCTGAAACTGTTCTTTCTCCTCACTTCTACTTTCTCCTCTGTTGCACTCACAGGCAACAAGTTTCCTGCAACACACACACACATGGTTTCTCCAAAGTATAAAAAAGGAAGAAGAAAGCATCTTATTTTTCTTTCTGGGGGAATGAACACATAGTCTTCATTTCAAGTCATAGTCTTTCATTTGCGAAGAAGAAGAAAAACTTAAATAACCCTATATGAATGTCTCTGTTCAGGTAACAGCCTGAAAGAAAAAAATTTAAAGTGCAAAACATTTTTCTTCTCTACCTTGTTAGAAAGGATTAAGACTCATCCTTCTTTTCTCTAATTTGGTATTATAGGGATTTACATCTGGTCGGAGCCTGGAGAGGTGCCTCCTGTTCACTGGCATTGCTATCCTCCAAATCCAAAGTGTGTGAATCACTCACTTTCAAAAATGAACCAGGATTGTCTCAGATTTCTTTAGAGGCTTCTAAGATGATCCAGAGACTTCTGTCTTCTTCTCACTATGTTTTTCTCTACATTTTCCTACAGTTTAAAATAATAAAACATCAGTCTTGCTGCAAGTGATGCACATGAGGAAGTCACTATAGATTAGAATGAAGCACATAAAGTTGAAAAATTATATCAGATGCAGTAAGGGAGGCTGGAAGAATAAATAGTTAAACAATGGTGAAATAAAAATTTAATCCTTTGAGGATCTATGAAATAAGACAAATTTCCATCAGTCTGAAGCTGTGCTGCCAGAAGGATGAATCTAATACTAGACTGAGATCCAAAATTGACCTTACTCCGAGACACAGGTGAAGAAGAAAACTGGTGTCTGATCAGTCAGAGATCAATGCCATATGTATAAACAGATATTTGACCTTATCAGCTTTTTGGAATGATAAAGTTGTTCCTGGATGTATTAGTTTTGAAGATGCTCCAACAGCCTTGTTGACTGCTGCCTGCCCTGCAGCTTTGGAGACCTGGTTTGCTGTCACCTTGCCCCAGCCCCTTGGTCATCTGCCTGGTTGATTTTGAGAAACATCAGTGATTTTCCTGCCTCTGGTTTTCAGCATCCCATGTTTCCATGGCTTTTTGGATGCTACTGCTGACTAGAGAAGCCATCACCCTCAGTCAGTCACTCACAATGAGGGGATGTTTTCCCTCTAAACAACTCTAGTAATGAAATGGGACCACAAAAATAAAAGCCACCGACTTTTATAATGAGAAGTTCTGGGATTTCAAAGGTTCTGTATATTATATGAAGATCTGAATTGTTCTGTAGGCTTTGCACCAAAAAAAAAAAAAGAAGAAGAAGAAAAACAGGAGTCGTGTATCCTTGCTCCTGTTTTCTCTGTACCTTTGCTAAATTTAGTTCAGCACTGACCCTGAGGTGAATTCAGCCTTTTGTAAATATTCAATGATTTTGGAGTGCTACACAAAAGGAAATGGATGTCATAGCTGCAATTGATATCAAAACCATGTTGTTGGTTGTCAACAAATGAGTCCATCTGCATTCACTTCCCAACGTGTTAGTGAGCAAGAGGCACAGGCACAACTGCAAACCATTTGTATTCTCAGCAGAATGCAGACTGCCAGGGACTGAATGGAATACATTAGCTTCACAGGATTTTTAAGTGTCCAGTACAGGTGTTAGAAACTGCCCAAGCAGAATCTAAAAGCTATAAAACAACTAGGTCTGCTGAGCAAACCCCACAGAAATTTATGCATGTCTGTATAATGGTCCTAATGACTTGTGATGATTTATACTGTTAATCCTGTAGCACACACCCTATGTATGATATCTCTTTAAAGAATGGATTTCAAAAGGACATACAAAATTATCTGCCCTCCAAAAATCCCTAACCTCTGTGAGTTCAGCCTAAATCCCAGCAACATTAACACCATCTTCTCACTGATTGCAGTGGTGTTTGGATCAAGGCATTTATCCAGCCATTTAGAAAACACCACAAAATTGTGCAGTTCATGTTTGATGAATGGACAAGTTATAGGTCGCTGTCGTGTGCTGCATCAGTTACGCTGGCAATGGTGTGCAAAGCAAAAACATTAATTCTATTAGCTGTCAGAATGTGAGCTTGGCTCAAGAAAGTGCTTGTCCTCTGCATAGAGATGTGAATCCCTGGGGTGTTTGCTGAGGTAAGTGCTGATCTATCTGTAATGCAAAAGAGTCTCAGATATTCATGAAATACACCCAAGTTCCAGCATCTTGAGCCTGACACAAAAAAAAAAAAAAACACCAAAATCCAGAATAATGAGCCCGAAAAAAAAAAAAAAAAAAAAAAAAAATCACCAGAATCAGCAAATGTTGTTCTACCAGTCCAAACCAAATACACAGAAAAAACAGAATGAGTGTACAAGTGTAAGAAGCCAACTGTGCTCACAGCAAGCTCCAGAACATTACTGATAACAGCCTCTAAAATCCCACACAGCTACGTCCTCTGTCTGGGAGCATCTCCAGGAGACCTCATAGCACATGGAGCAGCAGTGCTATAAAATCTGGGAAGTTTTATGGTCTAGACTGGCAAAACTGCTAATGTGATCAGGGAGGAATATCTACGTGGGTTTTAAAGATTAAAAATTCAAGCTTGCATCAAAAGGCTTGGACAATTTGGGTTGGTAAAACAGAACAATACTTGAGACACATAGACTTGGGTGTCTGTGGCTTTGGGATGAAATCTGAGGTATAGTCCATGTTTTATCTTAACTTTTTTATTGCATAAAAAAACATTAAAGTAGACTTATAATATGCAAATAACAGGAAACTTCTTTTCTGAGGTTCTTAAGTACTTTGTGCTTTTATGGATTTCAGTGGGCATAGTTTTCATGTAAAAATTAAGCCACTTTAGTGCTTGCCAGCATTCCATGAGCGAGAAAGACCAGTACTTCTGATACTTCAAAGACCCTTTCAAACATCAGGGCTAAGACCCAGACTTCTCTGAAGATTTGTGAATTGGGGAGAATGTTTCAAGATCCAGAAAACAAAAATATTCTCTTACTCTCACTGTCTAGTCTTCAGTGAGACCTGTAAACACACCCAGGTTCACTCATAGCACAAATTTACCCAGAGCTTTCAGTGAATATAGCAAAAGCTGCAAGTTTGCAACAAAACATGGAACCTGTTACTGCAGTTTCCAGCTCTGGACTGCAAGTTTCACAGGAGTCTTGTTTCCTGTCTCTGATAAATGCCTTTTCAGGTGATAAGGCTCCCTTTGAAAGCATTAAAGGTGTTCCCCTTTGAAAGTGCCTTCTGTGGAGATCAGGCATTCCTATGATCAATTTTTCATGCTGCCCTTTTTCTGTCTTTGTGAGATTCTGATTCTCAAATGATAACCTCCTAGAGTCATTGCACATTATATTTTAGCTGAGCTATCATTAAAAATAGCATCCTCACCATATGTCTCCCAGATAAACCATGTTATGTTATGCAGGACATTTTTCCCCCAGTGAAAATAGTAGCAGGATTTCCTTCACAGAGAACAAACTGCAACATTTTCCCTCAAAGAGATAGACATATTGACTAGAACTGGCTCACTTACAGCAAGGAATAGTGGGCAAATTGCTTCAAATTGTTTAAGATCAAAGTTGAGTGGTTGTCAGGAGAAGTTAAACTTGAGAAATATAAGATCAAATGCAGACCTCTGTCATTTCTGTTAATAAATCAATCCATCAGCTGAGTGCAGTCTTTGCCTGGTAACTGTCAATAGCTCAGATAAAAGCCAAGAAGCACACAGGCCTATATCCAACAGGAGGAATAAAGCCAGACCCAAAAATAATGTGGACTTGCAGGCATTTTTAAATTATAGCCCTTGATTTGTCTATGGTTAAAATAAAAAGTACTCTCAGAGAGATTGTTATGATGTAGCCAGATTAGTAAGACCTAAGGTTTATCAAAACTCTCAGAACAGACCTCTGAAATTTCTGGTGTAGTTTCTTGAGGACTGATCCTAGATGTCTGAAAAACCCTTTTTCTGACCCACAGATGGGGCTCCTGGGAGGTGTCTTAAGGATTTTTATTCCAAATCAGTCTCATGAGAAGGGTGAGACAATACAGATCTTACAATTCAAGCAATCATGATCAGAAGCCAAACTATTTCCTAACTGTAATACATTAAATGTGTTTTTTGGTCTATCAGCCACACATTGCTGCTAATGCTTCTGAACTAATCATCTGTCAAAATACCCCATGTGGGTCTTGCTACAATACATCTTACACAGTTTTATTTCGCCAAAATCTGGTCTGTTTGCAAGGTCATCATTTGAAACTTGTTTCTAGTTCCATTTCTCTTTTAACAATATTCTTCTTGAGATAAAGTCCTATGCCATGGCATTTCTAAGTCAGCATACTTTATCTCAAGGTTTGCATACAGATGCACAAGATTATGTGAGACTTCTGTCAGACTTTGAGAATTCTCTACAAATCCACTTCTCACACCTACAGAAGTCTCTTTTTGCATAAAACTAGTTATAAGTGGAAAACTGTACATTTGTTGTTCAGGGTTTTATTCCAGAAGGAAGCCTTTGACAGGTAGCTAACATTAGCTATGAGATTGTGTATTCCTACCTGCTAGAGAGCAGCTCTGCTGAGGAGGACCTGGGAGTCTTGGTGAGTGACAAGTTGGCCATGATCCATCAGTGTCCTTGTCAGGAGGGCCAAGGGTATCCTTGGGTGCTTCAGGAAGAGTGTGGTCAGCAGGTCAAGGGAGGTGATCCTGCCCCTCTACTCTGCCCTGGTGAGGCCACATCTGGAGTGCTCTGTCCAGTTCTCAGTACAAGAGAGACAAGGGGCTACTTGGAGAGGGTCCAGCAGAGGGTCACAAAGATCATAAAGGGTTTGGAGCATCTCTGTCATGAGGAAACATTGTGGAAGCTGGGCGTGGTTAGTATAGAGAAGAGAAGACTGAGAGGGCATCTCATCAACACAAATAAATATCTCAAAGGTGGTGTCAGAGGATGGTGCCAGACCCCTTTCAGTGGTGCCCAGCAACAGGATGAGGAGCAATGGTCACAAACTAATGCACAATAAATTCCACCTCAATGTGAAGAACTTCCTCATGTTGAGGGTGGCAGAGCACTGGAACAGCTGCCCAGGAAGGTCACATTCCAAACCCACCTGGATGACTTCCTGGGCCACCTGTTCTAGGTTACCTTGTCTTGGCAGAGAGGTTGGACTGGATGATCTCCAGAGGTCCCTTCAAACCCAAACAGTTCTGTGGTTCTGTGGTTCTGTGATTCTTCACCACTACACCCTTGTGCACAGTGGAGGATGTCCTAACGGGGTGATGAACTCTCCCAGAACAAAGACCTCTGGGACTATCCTGATTAACCCACTATTAGGATCTAGAGTGTAAGCCTCCTGCCACAGGTTTCCCATCAGGAAGAGCTCTGCTGCTTCAAATAAACTAATTTTCCAGCTGTCAATAAGTGAAGCAGACAATATATGGGCCGTGGTAAGCGTTACCCCATGACAAGTAGCCCAGGAGTCATATTTATATGAGATACAGAAAAGCTTGGGACTCTTTCTACATGACTTGATAATAATATGCAGTCTTCATGCATGTGCCTGTCTACAAAGCATTTGTAGAGACTTTGTTTTGGGTTGGTTTGTTTGGTTTATTTCATAAAGAGGTGCTATATAAGGAGGCTCATGTACAGGGTATTAAAAGTACTTCAAACTAGGTACAATTATTATGAATTCATCACACATTTTGGTAACACCTTTAAGCTTTCAGAAGGACTTCACAGAGTGAATGAACAAAGCCTAGCAAATAGGACAGCTCTAAATATTTGCATAGAGCCTTCAGTCTGTACAAGCAGGATCTACACTCACAGAGCCCACTGTAGCATTCTCAAAAGCCTTTCAGACCTGGAGTGAGGCTGTGAAGCAAATCCCACCTGGCCTCTTCCACAGTGAAGTTCATTCAAATTTCCAAGAGCCTGCAGCATTGGGGCTGCTCAATCAGGCACAGTGGAATTCACCCAGCCACATTCAGAAAACCCTTTTGTAGTAGGTGAGCAATGGGGCCCTCATTTTACAAACACACCCAGAAGCACAGTTTGAAAACTGTGATCAATATTCAGACAGATTAAAAGAAGAAAAAAGCCCAAACAAACAGGTCAAATAAATTATTTGTTACACATTGTTCGCTCAGCAACCCAAGCAAATTCATAGCAAGGTCTGGAAACGCTGTGCTGTTCCAGCATTGCTGTATTTTAATAGCTTTCAGCTCTTCTTTTTTTCCTTTTTTCCCTTTAATTGGCAGACCTTCAGACATTTCCACAGAGGCAGGAACCCCTGGATAGTAAGTTAGCCTAAGCATTTTTTTTTCTTTATTTCTCTTTCAGGATCCCTAAGAGGTAAGCAGATTCCCTCTTAGTCTCCTACCCTCATCTTCCCTCCAGGGGACCACAGACTGAAAATCAGACTGTGCACATATTTCTGTGTATCTCCAGCCCAGACTTGTTCTCTATCTAAATGAAGTCCTCCAACTTTCAGAGCCTGTTCCAAATGCATTGAAAACCTGTCAAGAACAAAACAGGCTCCAAAAGTAACATCTTAGGGATCATAGAGTTTAAATACTGTACATCAAAATCAGAAATGTTCCATTTATTAATAACTGGTTGGAACATCTAATAGCTCAAAGCTGCTAAGATGTGCTTGATTTTGGTTTGGGGGTTTTTTGTGGGTTTTTCTTTGTTGGTTTTTTTGGGGGTTTTTTGGGGGGTTTTTTGTGTATGTGCGGGTTTTTGTGGGTTTTTTTGTTTTGTTTTCTTTTGTTTTTTTTTTTTTTTTTTTAAGTAGCTGTTGGCTGGACTGATTCTTTCTCTCTTTCATTCTGAAGAAATGGGTCTTCTGTTGGGTGCTCTGAAGGATGGATTGTGGATGTTCTAAACTGTCTCTAGAGAAACATTTCCAGAATTCTGTCACTTTATCAGCCAAGACATTGAACTCATATGGAAATAGAAAACATACTGGAAAATTAGAAGTTTGTTTAAAAAAACCAGAACTCTGTTTATGTGCAAAAAAAACCCTTTAGGGACCAGTTTAAGCAGTAAGAAAAAATTCTAAATCTTTGCTTTCTTCTTTTGAAAGAGTCTGGCCATCCTAAATCTCTTCTGATCAAGTATCTGCTGGTCAGGGAGGAGAGTGACAACCAATCTTGACAATTGCTGATACAAAATCAAAATGACAGAGTGGATAATGTGCTCAATAGGAGATAAAGAATGGCTGAGAAGCTACAGAGCACAAGGTACTTGATTAAAAGTGTCTTTTATCTTAATTCAAGTCAAATTAGCACTGTAGACAAATTTCTCCTAATCTGTTCAATTTAAGCAGCAACTAGAGGAATAAGTCAATATCTGAGAAGCAAAAGTGATGTTTTTAGGCTAAATAACTTGACAAGAACAAGTTAACCCTGTTTGTGGCTCTCTACACTGTTAATATGCTGAATTGTCTCCACAAGTAGCACTTGTCAGTAGCTCTTACAAGGCATCAGTTGGCACCTGGCGACGTCAACTTCTGCTCCAAAAAGTGGGTTTGCACTAATGCCAATGTGAGATTCTGTGTTTAATGCTTCTCAGTGGTTTCCAAATGAAATGGACTCAGGAACTGAGTCATTTTCACTTGGGACTACTCCAGTCAAACAAATTCTCCTGAGACAGAGCAGAGAAAAGCGAAATGCCGTGAAGCGTGTAGCTGATGCAGTCACATGCCATCCTGCAGCCTTAGTGAAGTCTTTACACCTCAATAGATCTGATGAGTTTCTGGGTGAGGCCAGGCTTAGCCCCACGAAGATGCATCACANTCAGGAACTGAGTCATTTTCACTTGGGACTACTCCAGTCAAACAAATTCTCCTGAGACAGAGCAGAGAAAAGCGAAATGCCGTGAAGCGTGTAGCTGATGCAGTCACATGCCATCCTGCAGCCTTAGTGAAGTCTTTACACCTCAATAGATCTGATGAGTTTCTGGGTGAGGCCAGGCTTAGCCCCACGAAGATGCATCACACTCTGAGGGTTACACCTGCTAAGACACCCAAAAGTGCACAGACCAACAGGATGATCGGAGGGGTTTTGAGGAAGCAAAAAGGTTTTAATTAACGCGAAAATAACTGACGATATAAAACAAAAGAATAAAAGCAGTGCAAGGGTGCAGGGAGGTTCCTTACACCTGCTAAGACACCCAAAAGTGCACAGAGAGACTCCGTGCTCTCTCTTAAGTATGCAATGATCAAGGAGGGGGTTTGGCATGCTCCCCAAAAATAGTTACATTTCTTGAGGTACAGCTCAAGGATCCAACAGGTGCCTTAGTCCTGGCACTGGGCCAGTTATGGTGAGACAAGCATAGAAGTTTCTGGTTCTTTTTCCTTAAATGATCAGGGGTGAAACTTACACTCTTTCCTAATATGGAAACACCTGCTGGGGTGTGGGGGTGCATTACCACGTAGATCCTCCTGCAGGAGTAAAACAGTCCTGCCAAGAGAGAGTAAAATATTCTGGAGTCCAGATAAATTTAAGTATCAGTCTGATGGGAGAATCAAATAAAATCCAAGAGAAATTGACTCCTTCAAACATAATGCTGGAGGTTTTGAAGTCCCCAAGACCAACATCCCAGAGTTGCTGCTGGTCTTTCCATGCTGCATGCCTGCTCATCACTCGGATTTGGCTAAGCCAGCTGTTTGTCTGCAGAGGTGCACACATGCTCTATTAGGATGCATTTGGGGGCTGAAGGTGATGGTGGTGCCTGATCACAGTCTGGGTGACCTTCACAGGTCAAGAGGTGCCAGGGCTGCATCTGGGCAAGTCTGGCACTCACCAGGCTCTTCATCATCCCCGTGCTCTTGCCAAGAGCTCATTTCTCATAGATAAACACCCCTCATCCCAAAACACCTGCAACACACAGGGCCCAGGATGGGTTTGGTTGGTTCTTTGGGGCCTGAGGAGGATTGAGAAGAGGTGAGTCAGGAGGCCTGGCTGTGCAGAGTCCTGTTTATCTCATATGCAGGCAAATGCAAAGGCTTCCAGTCTCTTCCTTAACCTATAAAAGGTATACCTGTCCAAAATTATGTGCCTTGCCTTCATTCCACCTCTCTTCCCTTTTTCCCTTCCTGTTTTTCCTCACTCTTTCCTCCTTGAATGTTGTCATAGTCCACATCTCACATCACAGCTCAATGCCTAAACATTTTGCCAATGGAAAAATTTCAGGTGTGCTCATGACACCTCCATAAATGATATTTTGGTGATCATGTGACACCTCCACATGATTTCCCATGAAGTTCCATCTTGTAGATTATTTGGTGTGTGCAAGGTCTGAGGTAAAAGTTGGGAATCTTAAACTAACTTTGTGGAAATGACAGAAGTTTTTCAGCCTTAACTGCTCCCAGGAGCTTGCTTTTTTTTTTTTTTT
>VWYO01009998.1:219439-245407 GCA_013400275.1 Rhadina sibilatrix
TCTCCTCTCTCCTCTCCTCTCCTTCTCCCTTCTCCTCTCTCCTCTCCTCTCCTCTCCTCTCCATTATCAGAAATACCCTTTCAGCTTTCTAATTCCACATTCATTACTCTGGTCCAGATTCAGCTTCTGCTTAAGATTTCTGTCCTGACTATGCAACACAAAAGGGTTTTTAGATCTCCTTCATTTAACTGAGCTGAAACTGGGAGCAACAGGAGCAGTCCTACTGGAACTGGTTGAGATTTCTGCACATGCAATTACTCACAAACAAGCACATTCATTTTTTAATGACAATTTTACCTAGACATCTATAACAAAACTCCTGATTTAATGGGGAAAAATCAGGAGGCACTCCCAGCTGAATGGATAGTTCAGCTTTTTTACAGAGCTGTTCTTGGAAATAAAGCCTGTTTTGCGATAAACTGTTCCCAGGACTGAGCCTGATATTTGTTTTCTTGTATTTATGTCATGAGAGCTCTCTAATGCGAGAAGATGTATGTTCTAAGTATCTACATAATGGCTTCCCTCCAAAAGGGCCATTACAGGCTGTAAAATAAATAGTACTCATTTAATTCCTTTTGTAAATATACACAGTTTGGAGACAATAATAACACAGGGAAAGTAAATTAAACCACAGAAAACCACTGCATCCAAATGAGTTTATGAAACCAAGGGAATGGAAGAGTAATGGAAGAGTATCTTGCAGCGAAGGTGCCCAGCTCAGCAAACTGTTTAAGCATATGCTTAATGGAAGAAATGGTCCTGGGTAACTTGCTAAATGAAGACTTTGGTTATGTATAGACATATGATGAAACAAAAACAGCCTACAAAAACAACTGGCTGAATTTAGAAAGTTCAAACCTCACAAAAATGATTGAATGGTCCCCTAGTTGACAACGCAAGAAACCTCTCCACTGCTCTGGTGAGACCCCCCAAACAAGGAGTCTGCAGTGAGTCAATTTCATCCACCTTGGCCAGACCTTCCAGGGAACCAGCTTCTCCAGCAGCAGCCCCTGTCCAGCACCCATTTCTTTCTTCAATTTATGACTTTGTATTTGCCATTGCAAAAGGCACACTGCTTGGCCAAGCTCAGTTTGCCAAACAATGCAGATCATTCCATCTCCATCACACCTCCTCTCATTATTTATCACTCCCCCAATATTACTGCCATCACCTTGCTTTCTCAGATAGGGTTTTATTCAAAGCATTGACAGAACTGTTAAACAGCAGTCACCTGTCCGGTAACGATGTCTAATTTACAGGAATGTTTTGAGTTCTTCCCCATTAGCAGCTTTTAATCAATTCAATGCATCCATGTTGATTTTCCACTTTTTCTGTGTGGGAGTAAGGCAAATTTTTAAGCAAAGGCTAAGTCCATCAAAGGGATGTTATTCTCCTTATCAGCATAGTTTGTAAAGCTATCAAGTAAAGTTATCCACTTCAGTTTGACAAGATCTACTGCTAATAATCTTAGGTAGATTAGCATTAATCACATTATTGTCTTTTAATCCTGTATCAGTCAAATCCCAGATTGACTGTTCCATTATCTTCTCTGGAATCAATGTCATACTGAAAGAACTGTAATTACCCTAGTCATACCATTTATCCTTTAAAAACATCAGTATTTACTTTCCAGCAGTTTCATGGTCCTGCTAGCCATCAGTTTTAAAGAATTAAAGAGTACTTTGGCTGTTTCCTTTAAAATTCTCAAATGCAAGTTATCCCCCTCTGTCCTTTAACTTATAACTCCTTGGGAGTTGCAACAAGGGAAACATTCAGTCACAGGAAGTACCACCCACCCAAGCACTCATCCAAGCACCCATCCAAGCTCTCCATCAAAGACCACAGGAGCAAGGATGTCTCAGAGGAATCCAGAGCTGCCACTGGCACCCGACTCTCACAGGGAAAGAGAGAATTTATTCTCTTTGTTGAGCTTTTCTCAACATAGCATAAATTGGTGCTCAGTTTGAGGTATGGAGCAATCCTTAGCCTGCTCAGGAGAAAAGCACATTTCCCCATTCAGGGGGAAATTTTGGCCGAAAAGGAACTGTTGGAGGACACTCTGAAACCCAGGCTGTGCCATTCAGGAGGATCTGAAGGATCAGACTGAAAAACCCTTTTCAGGAGTGATTAGGGAGCAAGTATATTGTGATCCTCACTGGTCACAGCTAAGGGAACTAGGATTTTGTATCTCATGACTACAGCACAGTTTTCCTACTATAGAGGAAACAGGCTGCCTCCAGGCACTGGAATTTCATCAATTATACTGGGAATATTTTCTTTTATGCTTTTCTTGTTTGTTTGGGTTTGGGGTTTTTTTGGTTTCTTTTTGGCATTTGGGGGTGTGGGGGGGGTGAAGTGTATGTGTTAGCACTACATTGTGATTCAGCTTGGGTTTTGGGGTTTTTTTGGTTTGTTTGTTTGGTTGATTTGTTTGTTTGTTTTTGTTTGGTTTTGTTTTTGTTTGGTTTTGTTTTTGTTTGTTTGGTTTTGTTTTTGTTTGTTTTTGTTTTGTCTTTTTACACAATCTTGTTAAAGCAAGAACAGTAAAGAAAGATTAATCCCTCATCTCCACTAAGTCATGTCCCAATGCTTCAGGAAAAGATTTTCAAAAACGACTGAAAACAAAAAGCTGTTAAACACTCAGTCAATATGATTTATGGTGATTTAATGACATCACTACCAAATCAGTCACCAACTAGGTTTGTCTCACTAAATTAACAGAAAAGGTAGTGGGGAAACCACAGGATACTTAATGAATATTAGCATGATTAAGTATTAATTAGCAGAACATAAAGAGTTTGATTTTAGGATCGAATCTTTTTACTTATCTTTAGAACCAAATCTTTTTGCCAGTCCCTTAATTTTTGCTTTGTTATATACTAAACACAGATTTTGAAAATCATTCGTTCCCTTGCCTTGGTCAAGTTGCATTTGGTTGTATCCAGCTTACTCTTTTCTACCTTTGGGAAGGGGCCTGCATTCAGCACCCAATTTAGTGTAAGTGAAGAGGCACATTCAGATAAACCAGGGAATGTAACCTATTCATTTCCACAGCACCCAGATGATAGATTCTGCCCTCAGAGTGGCTGAAGGGGAACTTGTCCCTTGCTTTGAACAATATTCTGGACAAAAAAAAAAAATATAGTATAGCTTCCTTCACATTATTGTTCAGGCTCCCAATCCTGACAACCCTGGGTTGTAAAAGGCAGGTAAGTGACAATGTGTTACACATATACCCACAATGGCATGTCTGAAGAATTAAATTATTAAAGGGATCACTACCAGAAGCTGAAAAATGAAGGATTGAATTAAATATCTCCAATAGAACCCTTTCTTCTCCCAAATCCCCAACCTCCTGCGTTACACAGCAACCAGAGGAGAACAAATCAACTCAATGGACCTGTAAGGCAAAATGGGGAAAAAAACAATTTTATTTAAAGGTTTCAGTGAAGTATGCATTGCGTTGTTACTGTTCTTGTTTGCTGTTGTTTGTGGTTTTTATAATATGTCAAAAGTTTAGCAAATTCTAAGGTAGGAGATGACTTCACAGTGAAAAATGATGTAGTCAGAAAATGTCAAAAGTAGAATGTTTTGCTGCCTTCAAACTCTTTCTTTAGGTTGGCGGGGGGAGACCGTGCATGATAGGGAGAGACAGAGAGATTCAGAGAATTTTATTCTCTTTGAGCAAAATGTTTTTGAAGATGATAGATGTCTGTTGTTCTTGCTTTTAATATATATATATTTGGGTAAACCCACATTTTTTTTTACAGACTATCATAATATAGGAAAATTCAATTAACTCTGGAAGCAGCCCCATCACTCCTCTGCTCTGACATTGGTATTAAGGATCCACAGAGTCAAATCCAGGAGTTTTACTGCTTCATCAAGGGATTTGCCTCTTCTTGTGGTTGCTGTGAGCCCAACCTCAATGCAGACAAGGTGCCAGGAGAGTTTGGACAACATGCACTTGATCTTTTGCATAAAAAAAGTGCTCAAGCTTTTTTTGCAGTGCAGCATTTTATAACAAATTGCTGAAACTTCCCACTCCTGGAGCACAGATGCCAAGAACCCCGCACAACTACATCTACAGCTCTGAGCACAAATCCCAGCCATGTGTGCAAACTCATTTGGTTCACAAAAATATTTGTACAGTTTATGGACAGACAAAGTTCCCGAGGCTTTTTAGTAACACTAAATATCTTGCTATTGTTTGTTCGTGCCCTTGGGTGAGAATTACTAAATGGGTGCTTGGCTTAACTGTAATGGAAAGCGGATATGAAAATAACAGGTAACAGCAATATAAAGCAAATGATTCAAAGCATCTCCATTAAAGCATCACCATAAGCATCAGAGGAATGGTTATGAAACAAGAGCACAGCACTTTCCTCCTTAGCTGCTCCTTTGTGAGAAAGGAAATGGATCAGGTAAAAGACAGAAAATCTATATCCATTTTTTTCTAAATGGCCTATTACATCAGAGTAACACCTCAATATCATATTAAGAATTTTATAGCTTAGCCTATTGGATTCACATGAATTTGATATCTGGTTTTATGTGCTGAACACAACTCGTTGTGGGACAAAGGGCTGCTGTGGACCTGATGAGTCTGTATGAAGGCAGCCTGCTCCCACCCATTTTCAGGCCCTTTCATGGTGCTTCCCAGCACACAGTGATCTTTGGAATTCACCTCACATGCAGGTGACTCTTGTTGTTTTTTCTCTAGTTTGTTCAGATATTTCAGAGAGGGACAAAAGCAGGGAATCAGCTGTGGTTCCTTGGACCTCTTCTCTGGAGGAGAATCGAAAAGCATGGGGTGTCTAACATGCAGTCAGCAGTACTAGCAAGGGGTGAAAGCTTGATTCTTTGGCTCCACTGGAATAGGTCATAATGTCCATGCTGGGATGTGCTGGCTGGAATTGTGATCTGGGCTGGGTATCAAAAGAGTTAATTCAATTTCTGCTTTGTCCCCTGAGGGTCCCTGAGTGATGTATCACCCCTGTGGCTCTCCAACAGCCATGGTAGCTGGGCTGGGTCAAGTAATATTTAAGTAATATTTCATTAGTATGGGAAACCAAGCTCTAGATCTTGGGTTTATACTCTGGTCTTTCCAGACTTCCCTGCTGGGACAAGCCATTAGCCTTTTGTAGGGGTAGACAAGAATGAAGAAAAGGAAATGCCTCACTGAACAGAGCAGAGACTGTCACTCCCCAGGGGTTGGCCATCCAGGCAGCTGGCTCAGCCTGTCTCAGTCACCTCGTGCTCTTCTCCTTTTTGTGCAAGCACAAGAGTGGTTCTCCCTGGGCAGACACAGGCACCTCTGCATCAGTAGCACCTCACTCCCAGGTCCATTTTCAGCTGCTGCAGCCAGTCAGGGTTCATGCTGTGAGTGGGTCTTTAGCTCTGTTATCCTCCACTTGGTCTGTTTGCTGTCTCACCAGGGTGCAGGCCATTCATTTCTAGCTTCTTCCATGTCCAGAGACACCTTTCTCATCAAACAGCCACAAAAGCATCAAACAGCCACAAAAGCATCAAACGGCCACAAAATCTAGTCTAATCCCCCTCCAACCACATTGATGCCATCTCCATGGTGCCTGTTAGTGCTACCTGCTATTTGTATCCCTATGGGCATTTGAAGTGCTGCCTCTCCATCTCAGGAGTTACCTCATTTACCCCAAATACCTCCCTAAATGTTCTTGCACCTGGAGGCCATTCACTTTCACCTTCTGTCCTTATAACCATATCACAACAACCTCCACAGCTGCAGTCCCTTGGCCTGAGATATTATTTCTAATTTACTTGCCATCACTCAGGAGTGGTCTCCCCAGCACGCCTTTGCTCGGTGTGTGTGTGTGCCAATGATATACTTTATCCACTGAAACTGCCTGCTCCTGAGCTTCCCTCGGGGGAGCCTGGCTCTCTGTCATATTCACAGTTGGATGAGCAACAATTTTCCAGAGGTGAACATAGCAAACCCAAGCCACTAGTTCCAGGCAGATACATATGTTAACTTTTCAACTCAAATCTAAAATCTGATGTGCATATATTTTATTTTTCCAAGGCAGCTATGCTCCAGTGCTGCCTCCAAAATGCAGTATGATGGGTATCTTTCACACAGCCCTGTTCATCAGACTTGCCTGCCAATTTTTTACTAGGAGGTGATGCCTTAGTACTGCTGGGTTTGCTGCTTGTTTTCCTAGTCTGACACTGTTCTGCACTGCATTAAATACTGCCCTTGAGATGGCAAGAAGAAATGCATAGCAGGAAGAAGAGTTGGGGCAGAAATGATTCAGTAAGGTCTGGCTCACATTCACTTAAACATGACTCAACCTTTGTCTCCATGCCCAGTCAAGAGAATCTGTATTATGATTTATCTCACCCTAAAGCTGATGGCCAAGCAATCGCATACATCATCCTCTAAATTGCTCCTTTCTGTTAATTGACTGAAAAAGGAAACAAAGTAAGATAAAATGGTTCCTCTCTCTGGGAGGAAGAGCTCAAGTGTTCAGACTGATCCCACTCTAACTGTATAATTTAAACAATGTTGAAGGCTTTCTTCATACTCAGACATGATCTGTCTGTGGGTGGAATCAATGACCCTTAAAAGATACCCACTGGGAGCATAACCAGCCACTGGAAGCTGGTCAAACCCTTGGTATCTGACAAAAATGACACCCAACCCTCCAGCACTTCTTCCCCTTCTCTGTGTAAGTAGAGGAATATAAAGTACTGGTGGAGGTATAGGTCTGTATAAGAGTGTGGTATGAGGATATATTAATATTATCTACAGCAGATTGCCCCCAGCAGCTGCTATGATCTGCATGGGAGGCACTCACAATGCACAGGTTTCCCCTGTTCAGTGAACAACCTTTCCAGCACACATTTATATTCAAGTCTGATCCCTGCTGTGTGTCCCAAGGGCATATCAGCATCAGTGTTCAGAAGGAATAAGTTTTCTAACATATTAGAAATGTTTGATCAAGTGTTAGGTCAATCTCTTCACATGCCTGTCACCATGTCCCTTCAAGTCCTTTAATCACAACAGGGTTGGGTTTTTTTCCTGTTATCTCCCAAGAATAAGTAAGTTTGCTTCTTTTTAGCCTTGGGCCTATTTGGTGGAAGTCAAAATAGACTGAAATACAAGTGGTATGTGAGACCCATCATTTATTTTTAGAATATTTTCACTATCTCTACTCAAGCAAAGGCTTAAGCTCACCATTACTTGTGCTGTCAGCCAGTTCCATCCACACAGCACCCGGAACTGCTTTTCTTCTGCTTAAACAGAAGTCAGAAAGTACTGTCATACCCCATCTCCCAAGCTGTGTTTTCTTTGCTAATAAGCAGCATCTTTCTCTAGGATGAAAAGCTGGAGGATTTCTTCAGAAGTTCTGATTTTTTTTCTTCCTTAAAATAACTAGACTCATAAATAAAGCAGAACTGTGCCCTCAGAATCAGAAAGTGCTGCTCAGTATGTGATCACAGGAAACAGATGAAGGTCCCTGTGGCCTTGGTGACACTCTCTGTTGTGTAGTTGAAGCATTTATGGGCAAATAAGGATAAGGAGGCACCAAGTTCTCCTGTCAATGATTTTTCTTCCAAGTTTAAGTGATTCATGTGACCTGTTATGGCTCTTATATATGGCAAGATGAAGCATGTCTTGATCAATGGTGTGATTCTTCTCAAGCAAAAGATGACATCTAAGATGGGTCAGATGAACCACTCCCTAAATATACATATTTCTTTCCCTTTAACTAGGAGGGTGACACCTAAAGTTGGGTGAAATCAATCTTGGCAAAGAGGTAGACCCCAACACAGAAAAAGTAGAGTTTGGAGTCATGCAGCAGATCAGGCACTGAATAAGGAATAAAATACAGGTTCTGTTTTGTCTGCTGTGATATTTCTGTCCTGTTGAACTTGTGCTCCCCAGAGCTCCTGGACAAACCCAGGTACTCAGAGTCTGATATCTGTGTTGAAAGGCCAGTGGCAGAATAGACACTGAGACTGCCCTTATGCATCATAAAGAAGCAATAAAGGGAGCAAACTTGTTTTTTCAGCTTTGTAATTCACCATAAAGGGAAAAAGCTCCCAATAGTGTCCATGTCATCCAGAGTTCATAAGAGCACTTGCTGTAAGACCTGCTGGAGCAGTGTCATCTTCTCTAACAATCTATAGTAACTAAAAAAAAAGAAAAAAGTCCTATAAAACTGTCTATGAGCAAGAATCAAATCCTAATGAAATTACAAGAGCCTGCAAATAAGACTGGCACAACATGTTGTCCCAGTCCTACCTGCTCTGAGCAAGTTGCATTGCAGTAGCCAAACTTCTCAATGATTTCTTTACAGATAAAGATATTGGCAGGTGGGATATGTCCTTTACTGATCTACAGCCAATTAAATATTTGTCATATGTCAGCCCAGGGAAATACAGTGGGAATTCCAATCTGTGTTTTAGTTGTGTTTCAGAGACCTCTGCATTCCTTTACGCTCCATTGAGAGGCTGAGGCTACAACAAAGGTTGTGGGTGCTGAGAGCTGGACAGCAGGATAAATAATCAGGAATGCACGAGAGACTAGACAAACACATTCAGAAATTACAGTTGTGTCTTGGTTTGCAAAGACAGGTCTCTGCCAGGGAAAGCCAGAGCCTCCCTTGGAATGGAGAATGTAAACCCCCTCCCTCCAAATTATTATAATTTTGAAATTAAGGAGCTTTCAGGCAAAGATATGGAAATAGGAATATCAGTTCTTTACTAGGAATATTAAAAATAAAAATGTAGTAGTACCAAAAAGCAAACAAAACAAACAAAAACAAAAACAAAAACAAAAACAAAAACAAAAACAAAAACAAAAACAAAAACAAACAAACAAAAACAAAAACAAACAAACAAAAACCTGACAGAGTCAGAATACAGGCTGATACCCTGTTGGTCAGGTTGTTGGTAGCAGTCCAAATAAATCCTCCTGGGGTGACAGATGTGGTTCTATTAGAGCAGAGAGGATCCTGTGGAAGGGTGTAGTTTTCTCTTAAGGTGGAGTGGTGCTGAGATGGGTCTGGTCTTCCTCTGAGAATCCAGTGCAAACAGGCTGTCCTGCTGTTCTGAATCTCAAGTTTTATCCAGGTAGGAATGCTTGGCTCCTCCCCCTGGGGGGAGCATCTCCCAATGGGATGATGTAATTTTATCAGTCATGTAGTGAGCCTTAATGGCCCATTAACAGCAGATATCCCTCAGAAGGAGGATGGTTTGAGGAAGAGATAAGAACACTGGCCCACCTGGTTGAAACAGCTGGCCCATTAGCAGAAGACACCCACCCCCTTCCCCCCAGAGTTATGAGGGATGGGTCACAGAAAAGATAAAGAACACCTCCCCAACCCATTTCAACAGATGGCAATAGAACACACACTTTTGGTCACATCTTACATTGCAACCCAATACAAGTTGTCATTAGCTATCTTCCGGGGTTTCTGTTTATTTTACTTCTTGCCAATAGTGTGACACCATTGCCAAGCTTATCCAAAACCACCAGGAGTGCCACTTGGTGATAAGAATTGTCTTTACTCAATCTTAGAAAGAGAAAGAAGTAAACACTTGTGATACATCATTGTTAGTGTTATACTTGGAGTGGGGACTTTTTTCCTTTGTTTTCAAAAGAAAAATAGTAATAATTTTCAGGAGAAGAATAGTGTGTGCCCTCAGTTACCATCTTTCACCTGGACACCTCTTGCTCTGGATTTTGCTAGCGTGGCATCACTATGCCTTTCATCCCTGATAAGTTTTCACCTCATCTAAGAATATTCACAGTGCAAGAACAAAAATGTCAGAAGTTGAGCAGGCATTGGTCTACTTTCACCTCAGCTGTATCTGGATCCACTTTAGCAGCAGGGTTTAACAGCACAAAGTAAAAACCACCATCTGTGATGGTAACTCCCTGTGTTCATGATTTAGAAACGTGGTTTTCTCTCATGTGAAAACTACTCCAGCCCTGTTCAGTAATCCTCTTAAAAACATCTCTAAATTCATTACAGACATAAATGCATACACAATAGAGAATACAATGCATACAAAATAGGGAATAGACTTCTATGAATATCACATTATCTCAGGGCAGAATGAGGTATATTTGATATCAGTTAGTTCTTCACTCTGAAGCTTCTTCCTAATATACCAATCCCATCCAGAAGGAAGAAAGGAAAAAAAATGAAAAGACGAAGTGGAGTACATCTCTGGGTTATGCTGGCATATGCTGAAGACCTCCCAGAGCTGTACGTAAGAAGTGTGAAATAACAGCAAGAAGCAACATTAGGTTGTGTGTTCAGAGCCTGCTCTGTCAGGTTTGTTTTTCAGAGCTGTGTGGTGCCATATGGTACAAACACACCCCCAAAGGCTGGGCTTGGCTTGCAGTTGGAGGGGATTTTCCTTCTGTGCCTCTGATAAGATCCCCTGCTCTCCTGCCTTGCAGCCACCTGAAGGTCCAGTCTATCTGGAAGGGGTTGGCAAATCTGTGGTGAATTTGTGAATTAAGGATCAGCTTTCCCACTCCCAGCACAGACCAAGCACTGGCTGTTGATGAACTGAAATGTGTGCAAGGGAAAAATATGGTCCAAATTTCTAGGGTAGCTCCCATTCTCCAATTTGTTCTCCACCCTGCTGGTGAAGGTTGGCTGTGAATGGATAATTTCAGGAGCACAGGTTTCAGCTTTGTATGCTGGCAAATTCCCCAAGTGGATTGTCTATAGTGGTTATTGCAATGACCTCAGTGAAATAGGAATTATCTTTTTAATATATGCAGGGATTTCAGTTATCTGTAATAGTTCATTGGAGCAGATGGTGAGATGAAAAGCAACCCTTGCCTTCACACTGAGCAATGCACTAGGTCTGATTCAGGCCTGCACAGTGGAAGCCCCACTTTTAACAGAGACTAAAATGAACTGAGATTCAACATCCCTACCACCACAACAAAAGTCCTGTGTAGTAGAGCTAAACTCCAACAGACAACTTTGGCAAAAATGAAAAAGCTTGTTAAAAAGTTAAATCAACGAGCTGAGGGAATTAAAATCTTTTAGGCAGTATAAAGGCTACTGAAGGATGTGAAACTGGAAGCACAGTGAATACCACCCATTAAGGAAATCTTGAGGAAGGATAACAGGAAAGCAGCATGATGACACAGCAAAGAAAAAGAGGTTATTAGAATTAAAAAGGCATCATTCCACAGACTGAAACTGTACCCAAAACAAATAATAGTAATAAAAATACTAGTGAGGTATCATAAATTCTTTATAGTAAACAAAAAATAAAATCAGGCTCATGGAAAAAACTATTTGAGAAGCAATTGACTAAAAGATTAAAACAAATAGTAATTTCTTCTTCCAATACACCAGGACCAAAATGCCTACCTAGAGAGTCTGTGGATAATCCCAGTGGACAAGGATCACTCAGGAAAAACAAGGCCATTGCCAGGCAGCTAATAAACTCTTTGTACAGGTGTTAGCTGTAGAAGAAACTGAGAAGAGCCTCATATAGCCTGTAGGTCTGTCTGAGACTGAATAATTACAGAAGAGGTGCTGAGACAAATGGTAAAAGTGAACACCAGCCACTGACCAGAGCATCCATTCCTCCTAAGGGAGCCCAGCAATGAAATAGCCAAAATACCAACGGCACCGTTTAAGTTTTGCCTTAAAGTTCTCCTGGGATCAGAAGGATGCGGCAGGTGGAAAATGAAAGGACTGCAGGGGGCCCTGGGATATCAGCAGTCTGGTAGTTTCACCAGTCAAGTTAGTAAAAGGTTCAAGAAAATCAAATTAAGCTTAGATTGTGTGATTTGTTTCAGATTTGGCTCCTGTTATAGTTCAGCATTAGTTGAGTTATCAGTGGCTGTAGGCGGCTGCTGTCTGTGTGGCAGGGAAGAGCTGGAAAACACAACACAACTGGCTGAGCCCCTCAAACTCAGTGCTCTCAGCTCAGGCCTCACATGGCTTTTTCAGAGCCAGTCTCTCCACCTCAGGGGCTTGCAGGACCTGAGCACTGAGGTTTGATAAGCAGCAGCAGGATGCACTGCTAGGATTAATGGACTTTTTATCTCAGTTGGTACGGTCACTCTTATGTTGTTAACACTCCTGTGACATCTTGCACTGGCTGCTGCAAAGGTCCAAGCCTTCATGTTGGTGCCTCTTTCGGGAGAGCAAAATTGCTGTTTCTTCAAATTAATACTGGATATAAGTATTTCTACTGGTAGCACATCAAAGAATGAATCTGAATGGTCAAAAAAGCTCAAGGGAAGCCAAAGTTTTAGAAAGCACTTAATTCTGGTCTGATTCTGCTTCTTTTAAAGCCAGTCAAGTTTCACTGCAGCTTTTTAGTTCTCAGCTGGGTATTAGAGAGTTTATTTGTGCTAAGACCTTCAGTAGGGCTCTAGGGCACATCTTCTTGATCACAGAAATATAAACAAATGACCCCTCCACTCACCCCTGTTATGCAGCACAGCTCTGAAGTAGTTTACTGTTTGGGGATGTTTGAAATCCAGGCTTGGCCAGATTGTTTCTGGAGATATTGATTTATCAAATCACAAGACGTGGGATCACGATCTGAAAACACAGACACAAAGGGCTTTTGTCTGGTTGCTGAAAAGACCAAAAACCTCCCTGTGGTCATCCTCCTCAGAGCTGTGTCTCCTCCAGCCTGCTGCCTGTTTCTCCCCCCAGCAGTGCCAATCTTTCATGGCACAAAGCACAGAGCTACGGCAAGGAAGGCATTGATACCAGTCATGGACCAGCCAAGTAAAGAATAAAGACTGTTGTGCAGGGTTACTAACCTGCCTACAAAGCAGCAAACACTGTTCTCTGGAAGAAAAACAAATCCTTACAGTTCTGTTTGTTCCTCTCTCTTAGAAGCCAATGTGTTGGTTTGTGGAAATCTATTACTCAATGCTGAGAGGCAGAATTCTCTACAGCACTGGTCTCTGCAATTTTATTTTCCTTCTTAAAATTCGTGCCTCAGATCACCATTTCCAACAAAAATTTGCAACAAAAAGTAATCAAAGCCAGAATCCCCTTCTTGCTTTAGCTTTCCACACGCAGGCACAGAAGCATCTGGAGCTTCTGATAGGGGCACCACAGCTCTTGATATAATAAATTGATGCCACCAGAAACAGGATGTCCAGGCTTGCACACCAGAGACACCAAAGCAGATGACTACTTCAGAGATTTACTGCTTATTTCACACAGAATGGCTCCTTTCATTCTCTCTCTCAAGTCTCTCAGCCACATGGGTCTTGCAGCCTGATAGCGAAATGAATTCAAATGGAACAGTCAAAAACTGCTGTTGCCAGTGAATTCTGCATGGCAAGTGCTGACATATCCTGATGTTGGGCAGCAGCACCATTGCTGAGACTCATGGACAGACGGATCACCCTGATCTGAATGTAGCAGGAGGACATGGCTTGTTCACTTGTAATTCAGGACTGATACAGCCCATCCTGCTCTAGAGCATGGGGACTGCACAGCACACCAGCCCTCTGTCGTCATTGGGATTCGAGCTGCATCTGCCTTTGAGTAAAATCCTTGGGAAAAGCACTTTTCATGTCGTTTCTGCAGTTTCGCCCAGAATGAAAAATCACTTCCTTGGGTTTTTCTGTGAAAGAAAAATGGGGGGTTTTTGTATGGATCAGCAAGTAGAAGAGTTGCTTTTGCTTCCTGCTTACTGATCAAATTGGTTTTATCTCTTTCTTAAACCCAGCTCTCTCTCCCTGGCCAGTCTCCATCTAGGCAGAGATCTAGCAAACACTGACAAATGTCTAAGGTCTAAAAAGAGGAAACCAAATTCTGATCCCACTTTTGCAATAGTAAATCTAAACCAAATCTCCTGATCTTAGGAGTGTAACTGCCCTTGTCACACAGCTGCAGCCTGCTGATACAAGAAATGGAGATGCAGGAGATAGCAGGGGAGATCTGCAATTGGGAGTTTCTGGTGTTTCCTGAAATAAGTGATCCATTGCAGCATCCTACAGGATATTTCTGTCTTCCATTAACTACTTCTGCTAAGAAAATTTATTCCAATTTTGTTCTAAATCACTGTGACTTTCCTGATTTTAACCAAACAGTTTATTTCAGCTGAGAATTTGCCATCAGGACCACATAACTGCACCATAAATTCAAAGACTCCAAACTTTCACATGGATGGATATTAGGGATCATTCACAGTTTGATCATTTGGGGGAACTGTAATCTGGCTGGTGAGGAATATACAGTTTGGGAAAATGGATCTGGATTTCAACCATCATTCAAGTACAGTTAGGCACCAAAATGGTGTTACAAGAACATCTGAATGTGGTGGCTGGATTTTCTTTGCCTCTCTGCCAGTAGGCATGGGTATGTCACACATTCTTTCTTTATAGTCGTGTAATGTGCAAAATTATATTCTCTTCTTACAGCCAGATCAGATCTGGAGCGGAAAAACTTATAGTATAATTTTTTTAAAGCTTTTTAGTAATTCATGACAAAACCACACAATAAATATGGTCTTTTCCTTCCTGGTGTATTGCCCTTCTCACATGTTCCAGCTCTTTGTATAGCCACCCACTTTGAACCCAGACTCCTTAAGAATTAATCAATATTTAAACCTGAATCCACTCAATTATTCATTTAAACAACTGCTACGCATTAGTGTCAATAAAAAGCTCCAGAAAAGAAAGAGAGAAAGAGAGAAAGAGAGAAAGAGAGAAAGAGAGAGAGAGAGAGAGAGAGAGAGAGAGAGAGAGAGAGAAAGAAAGAAAGAAAGAAAGAAAGAAAGAAAGAAAGAAAGAAAGAAAGAAAGAAAGAAAGGAAGGAAGGAAGGAAGGAAGGAAGGAAGGAAGGAAGGAAGGAAGAAAAAGAAAAAGGAAGTTAGTTGTTTGAAATGCTCATAAACAATGAAGAAGACTTAGGAAATGAAGAATTAGGAAAAAGCTCATCAATAAAGGTCATCTTGCAGATCAAAAGCACAAGTCACAGACATGAATGTACATTTGCTATTGTATATCTCTATAGTCTGCAAACAATGCACTGAGGTCAGCTGCAGAAATCCTACAGTCCAGTTAAAGGCTAATGGATATATTAACCCAAAAAACTCCTATTAGAGGTGATGATGAAGGGCTCTCCAACCTGACTTCCAGTTTTGATTTTGAATTTGGATTTCATATTTGGCAGAAATTATAAAATGAATTTTTTACTTGTAAGACAAATAAATTGACTGAGAGGTCTGTGAACACCAACCCATGAATTTCCATTTTGCAGGACAATTTCTCCAGCTCTCCAAAATGCTGATAATGTGATTATTGCCCACAACACAGCAAGCAGTACTTAGTGGAGCCTCTTGAAGGTTTAGGCCTCCCCAGTAAAACATAGCCATACCAAAACAAAACAAAAGTCACACAAACAGATTATATTACTAGTGTACCATCTCTAAAATGCTCTGAGCAGTGGCATTGATGGAGAAAACTCCTCGGGACACCTGCTGCCCAAATAGCACCACAGCTGATAGATACTGCAGGGCCTTTCTCACGCAGACAGTTGCTGCTTTGCCCAAACCTGGCAGTGAATCCATGAGGGTTGGCTCCATGTTTTACGGAATCAGGAGTTCTGCCTGTCTTTCTAAAGGGCATCTCCATCTCCACCCTCCAGATGATGACAAAGTCTGTCCCAGGGGCACCAGTGCAGTTTGTGCCTGTGGGCCAGGACAGATTCCTACATCTGGCTCCAGATTGTCCCTTCCCACAGCTGCAGCCCCGAACCTGACACTGGTGTGCAGGTGGCAGCTGATGCCCAACACACACCATCCCTACAGCACCAGTGATGCAAATGGATCCAAGTTCAACTCCGAATATTTTTGGTGTCAATGTCATCACTTACACAAGCCCCTGAAGTTTTGTATGGTGGAAATTAGTGATACAACATCTAAATCCACACTTAAATCTCTGAGTGAACTGCATAAACTGATACTCACCCACCTGTTTCCATTCTCAAGCATTACTGTGCCACGTATGTGGTGAAAATGAATTTTATAAGTGTACTTGTTTAGCTTCAGGGTCCTGTTCAGTCTATCTCGGGGAATTGAGAAAATAGTCTAGACTTATAATATATTTTTTCCTGCCAGCAAAAATGTATTTACACTGTTTAAATACAGGAGACATTGTTTTTGTGGGGCACCAAGATAGATTCTTTCAATTATTTTGAGACTGTTTTGTCACAGACAGAAAGAATGAATGCTCATTTGAAGTAGGAAGAAAATATCTTTATTTTCCCCTTGCTGTTGTTCTGTTTTGTTCTGTAGTTTGGTTAGCTCTGGGATTTGAGTTTTGTTTTTTTGGGGTTTTTTTTTTTTTCATTTTAAAGGTTTTTCTTGTATCAAGTAATCATTTCTTTTCACCTAAAACATTTCTATACTGTCTTTCCTAGTCTAGGAGCAGAAGCCATATTTAACTCTGAGACCTCCCTCTTAAAAAAAACCCCAGAAATATACTGTTCTACTCACCATTTGCTGGAGAAATGAAATTTTAATTGGTGAGATCACATCTCCAACAGGAATTGTGGAAATCAAAATCCAAATGTTACCTGACTGAAAAATTTGCTATTACTTTAATGTGTAACCCCTTAGCTCTGATCTTTCCCTCAATATATTTTTGCCAGGTGCTCCAGAGAATGTCAGAACCTACAAAAAATGATGCCAATCAGAGGATGTTTGTCAATACTCTTGAGGAATAGAGCAATAGTGAATGATGGAAAATATTCTTCTAATGCTTGAGACAGTGGGGTCTTTGCTCCCCTTGTGTGAAACTTCCTTTCTCTGCCTATGGCATTGACATTGCTTTCTCCCTCTGCTGTCCAAACCATCAACTCCCACATTTATCAGCCAACAGTGTCAGAGCTACTCTCTCAGAATCTCAGTTGCTGCTGTGCAACATCAGCATTTATGCAGCATCACATATGCCAGCTGGTACCCAGTTCCCCACTAGGATTTAGTCTCAGACCCACAATGGCTGTTAAGTAAATAAGTCCATCAAAAATATGAGTATTAGATGGCTAATTCCTATCTGAACAGTTGTATACCTTTGAGGATCTGGGTCTTGGCCACACCAATGCCATTTGGAGTAAAGTATATGTGCCTTGATTAATTTTTTAATGAGGCCAAAATGAAGGTTGTTTTATGATGGGAGTTAAATGTTATTTGTCCTTTTATAATTCACTAGTCCAAATAAATGTGGTAAGAAGCAGATCTCTTCTAAAGGCTGTAGGATCCCAAGGGCAGAATAATTAAATTTTCCAAAATACTTATCATAATTATGTTTTGTTCAGAGATTAGTTGAGCTCTCCTCTTGGGATCAATTATGAGTCATCCTAAACCCAGAAGCAAAAAAGTTTTTTGGTAAATCCTACTGAAATGAGCACCAGCTGTTCCACACAATAAAGTAGATTTTTTTTCCCCCCACCACCACATTTTAACATGCTAGTGAAGTTATTAAAATGTTGCTCTTGGTCATTCTCCAGCATTTTGCACAAAGCACTTGAAGGTCGCTGTGGCTGGCAATTAGAGAGGGGGATATGCAAAGGAGCTCTTGAGCCAGGTGCAGGAGTCTGTTTAACAAAAGCATATGGTTTGGGTGAGAGAAATTAATATTGCTCTGCATTTTCTGATGGAAAGAAGCAGCAGATTAGAAGGTTAGAAGGTTAGAACAGAACATCAGAAAAAAATCAAAGGGCCCAGTTCTGATTTTCTCATCATTTCTGACCTTCAGCAATTCCTGTGGAAGCAGATTTCTCATGTACTGCTCCTGCAAAAAAGGTGTCATACTATTATCTTTAGCATAAGGAAAGTGGTTTGGGGTCCTGATTGTTCTGGTGTTTTTCTAGGGACAGCATAACTCTCTCCCAGTTTACAGTAACACCCCCTAAAATCACATGGTACCTAATTCTTTAACTCTGGGATTCTGACACCCTGTGATGCTGTGCAGGCAGAAAAACTGACAGCAGCTTGAGTACTGAACACAAACATCTTTAGTTCATGTTTAGAGGTGGTAGAAATTGTCCACATCTTATCCAAGCCTGCTACTTGAGACCAGAGAGTTAAAATATTCATAAGGCAATGGTCTGCAGACCCTTCTGTCCCCCAAAACAGGACTGGCACAGGCCAGTGAATCCAAGCACATTCCACAACTGAACTCATGCTGCACAATGACACCCCAGGCTTTGCTTTTGTGTTTTTAAGTCTTTGACACTTTTGGAAAAACTTTGTTCATATCTGTACATGTTTAATATCTTCAAGATTTAAGAGACAGTCCTGAAGATGCTTAGAGAGGAAAAGGAAAGAGCAAGTGCTTCTCCAATGTCTTAAAGAAGCTTTGCCTTTGCATTTGCAGGCTGGTAGATCCCTTCAGTGGGGGTAAGGATTGATTTAGAAATGTCCCATAGTGGACTTCTGGCTGGGTGACACCAAGGTATTGCTGGTAACACCACAGAAAAAAGAGCTTTCACATCCTGTATCATTACATACCCATTGCCCATCTTTCATCTCTGACTGGTTTAGTGAACTTGATGAACAGGTAAAACTACAAGGGAAGGATATTTTAGGGAGAAGGGTATTTTCCATAGGAAATTGTCTGCTTGTGACAAGAAAATGCAGATTCTGTTGCCAGGAATTATCTTTTTCCATTATTAAAATAAAAACAAACAACCAAACCCTTGTTTTTTTATTCATTGTGACAAATCTCCTTTCTGCATCAGTTAAACACCTACTGAAAAGAGAAAGATTTCAGTGGTCAATTTCTTTCATGATGCTTTGCACTAGAAAAGGATTTATTTATCAACTCTGACTGTGAGTATCATCAGCCAATCAGCACTGAAAGGTAAATCAATTGCATGAGCCAAACAGATCAATAAAAAATGGAGCCATTAATTTTGCTCAAGACACTTTACAGGATGTCATTTGCCTAACAAGAAGGAAACACAATTACATCAATAACCTCTAAGGGTTAGAAAGGTCTGCTATAAGAAACAATTGGAAGTGATTATAAAGATCAGATTTCCACATTTACAAAGATTAAAGCATTGCAAGGTGTTATCTCTCCTTTGAAAAGCTATTTCTTCAACTGAAGAGTACTGTAGGCAGGAAGAAGAAAAAAAATAACATTTTCATAACCCAAAATTCAAGCCAGACAGCTTAGGAGAAAGCGTTTAGAATACTTATGTTACATTATTCTTACCAACAAGAGAGAAGTGTCACTTTGTCTTTATTGAAAAGAAGTCTGTTATCAAAGTGATCTCCATCCCCATGGAGCACAGGTCACCACAGCACAAACACCTGTCTGCAGATGGCCCTGCCCAGCCTGGGGAATCCTTATGTCAGAGGATTTCCTCACAGGAAAAGCCTCCTGCTGACAAAATCAGCAGCAGAATCAAGGCCTGTATGGAGATGGATGTTATTATCACACCATGTGTCTGCTGTGGGCTTGTCTCTGAAGGATACAAATGACCCTCAGACGCCCCAAACCACACAGCTACAGCAGCTGATTGACAGGGTATCTGCATGAATTTGTTCAGACTAATTTTTCAAGCAGAGACGCATGCCAAGCTGGCAGCCCCAGAGCAGTACCTGGTTGTTTTGCTTGGTATGGATTGCATAAGCACACAAGCACTTGATCAATTCATAAAGCCACCGGCACTGGGTCTGCAGGTGGTCACCTGGCATGGCTGCACCCAGCCAGCTCCCAGTGAATGTGAAAATACAGCATAAAGTACTGACCAAGGGTGAATCAAACTGAATGCACTTTGCCATGAGCCCCAGAAGTCATGGAGTAGATTCCTAAAGCAAGCTGGGTTGGAAGAGACCTTAAAGATCATCTGGTTTCAACTTCCCTGTCTATGCAGGGACACCTTCCTCTATCCCAGGTTGCTCAGAGCCCCATCCAGCCTGGCCTTGGAAACTTCCAGAGATGGGACATCCAAAACTTCTCAGGGCAACCTCCTCAAATGCCTCACAGTAATGAATTTCTTCCTAATATCCAATCTAAACCTACTCTCTGTCTCTTTAAAGCTATTCCCCATTGTTCTATATCTACCTGCAAAAAGTCACTCTCCAGCTTTCTTGGAGGCACCTCCAGGTACTCCCTCACTTACTTGGGACTAAGATGAAATAGAACATCCCTCACCTCTTAATCCTTTTCTTGGCCAGCCCCAAGCCCTCAGAATTTTTTTTAGGCTTCCTCTTTCCAAGCAAGGCCTGGGAAAAAAAAAGTGAAATTCAATAAAAGTATCTGTACAACTGAAGGGATAGACAGCTTGAGAGTGTGACTAAAAACCAATTAAATACAGGACTAATGAGCAGACTGCCTGTTGTCCACCAGACTCATGCCAAATGCTACTGAGTGCAGAACTCCCCTGGAAATTAAATACTAGAAAAATGAATGTCTACCCTGAAATTAGTCTAAAACACCTAAGATATCCTAGCTGAAAGATTTTCCCAAAACTGGCTTTCTCTTAGAGCACTATGATATCACCTTGGCACATGTGGAGGATCTTTTTACTGAGGCCTTGCTCCTGATTTTGTTTATGTTGATATTATATTCTGTGGATATAAGGGGGATTGGTAGGATTGCTTCTGCTCACAGGAATTTCTAAGTCTGGCACTTCGGCTCTGCTGGTAACCACAGTGGAACAGAAAAGAGAAAACAACCAGGATAATAAAGAGAAATTAGGAGATTCTCGTGTGCACTGGGGTGCTCCCACCAAGCTGAAAAGGACTGATGTGTCTGGTGTACATCAGTGACTTGGTTAAGAAATGGCTGCAGGAACAAACAGGCAAACAGAAAACCTGTCAGGAGGCTGCCAGGGCCAGTGAGCACAGCTGACAGTGACAAAGCCAAAGATAACACACAGCAAAGAAAAAGCCCATTAAAGAAGCACAAGGAGATAAGAAGGGAAATTAGACAGGCACCAAAGAGCATCCCATTAGAGTGAAATTTGGTGTTAACAACTGCTACTTACAGTCATCATATGGCCTCAATGAACGATTTGTCTTTGCCAAAGCCTGATGTCCCTACTGCAAGTCACCATGTTTGATGTCCTTTTAATGATCCATGTGTTTCATTTGTAACAACCCAATTAACAATCAGGCTCCAAAAGCTCTAATTATCATCTACTGTTAATATTATTTCTGTACCGTAGGGAGTTTGTTAAACCACATTTTGCACAACTGAGATTTTCTAACTCAAAGTCCTGCTCAGCCCGTTAAACTTCTGGAAGGGAATGAACTGGTAAGGACAAGAAAAATATAGCTACAGAAGAAATGTCACTGAGCTGCTGCAGCAATTTCTCCTTTCAGACCCAATTCTTAGCTGCAGAGAGTGTATTATGTGCACAAACCATGTCACAGAGGGGCTGCAGGAGCCCACGGACTGATGAACAGTCTGGAAGAGAGAGACACACTCTGTTGATTTACTTGCTGACAGAGGAGCACACACTGCTGGGTCACTGCTGCTGAGCATCACTTCATCCATCCTAGAAGTCAACATGCTGCAAACAACCAAAGTCAGGGGGAAGTTGCTGTCCCAGTCACAGTGGGCCCAAGTCTGCACAGCTGTGAAGGGACCAGATGAAGAGGATGGGTGTTGCTGGTGAACCCAGTTAGTGTTACTTGGCCCAACACAACCCTGCACAAAGAAGGCATGGAAATGGCCAGGTATACAGAGAGGATTTCAGTACCCCTCATAGGCCAACACAGAGGTGGTAGAGAAAACCTCTGATTTATTTGAGGGGCAAGCTACAAAGTCTGGCTATTTACATTCTGTTTGCTGAAATTGCATCATATGAGAGAAACACAACAAAACAAAAGTGAACAGAAAAGAAAAACCAAAACAAACACTACACAACCCCATCACAAATTCCAGCAGCTCTTGAACCCATAACGTATTTGGAGTCACTTTTTGGGTTCAATGATGCAAAGAACAAAATTATAACCAGATGATGATGTGGACTGACTGCCTATCCACTAACAATGCCCTATGGGTGTCTTTACAGGTCCACAATAAACATAAAATAAAAAACTTTAGAGCATCTTTCCTATCACCTCATTATCTCCTTTGAATCTAATCCAGTTTGGGACAGCAGACTCTCAACTGTACCTTTCAATCTTTGTGTATATGCTGAATATTGATGTTTTCTTAGAAGCTATACATGCACATAGTGTGGTATAGAATACACAATAGCTAATTTAACTCCACTTCTAGCTTTTTATACCCTGGGTGGTGTAAAAATAAATTAGGACTTCTGTAAGATTGGACTGTAGATGCTGAAAGAAAAGATCAGTCCAACACCAGTTTTCTTTTCATTCTCCTTGTTAATTTTTATTCCTTGATTTTCTGCATAAAGTGGCAATATCTTTCTATGCTGTGTAGCATTGGAGAGCTAGCAATCTGGAAAACAACAAAACAACTTTCTATTTCTTTCTATTAATAGAGAACAAATACCTGTTCCTTTTTCTTTTTTTAGCAGGCTATTTTTATTTTTCATTAAAAAGACAGAAAAAAAAGCATTTAGAAAAACCTTTGAGATTCAACAGGATTGAGACTGGGTTAAGTCAGAAAACATCGGCAGATGAGAAGAAACAAAAATAGAAAATATCTCACAACTTTCCCTGTTGACAGCATTTACATATATTTCAGTATATGTATATGTACATATATGAATCATTTAGGTTGAAAAATTTCAGTATGAAAAAAATGTGATACCCTGTTATTTTTATATATGTAATCAAAGCTAGATCTCAATCCTCAGAAAACTAGTGCAAATTATGTGTAGGACTACTGACAAGTAAATATTAGAAAACACACAGAGTCAAGTGAAATAAGGCTGCCCAAAACAACCATGGTCTTCCTTGATATACCTGATAGATGCCCTCTGAAAAGCATCTGGGCTGGAAATTGTGTTACATTTTCCTATTATAGCAATGGGCAAAATGAATTTTACTAAGACTAGCAGATTTTGGTCTTAATAGCAGAAATAATCTACCAGAAAAGGCAGAGGAAGAAAGGAGGATGTAGAAAGGCACTGATTAACAGCTGCACTTAGGCAAGATCAAACAATCTAATAAAATTAAGTATCTCTGCAAGATCAAAATAAGATCCAGAAAACCAGACCTTATTTGAGTCAAGTAATAAAGATGTTGTAGCCAATAAAACTTTATGTGGAAACCTAATCCTCTAAAATGATAAAAACTAATTTAACCCAGAATAGTTATGAGGTTACCAAATTACCCTTTTTTTTAAACTTTCTTTTAATGTCAGTCATATTTCATAGATCCCATGACAGATCTCAGTGTAGCGCTTGAGTTTCCACCCTGTGAAATAAGACACATAAATTATCTTTTTTTTTTCCTCTTCTGATATTTCTGAGAGCCTTTACTGCTATTCCCAGACTTTTACCTGCACTAGCATGTCAGGAGGATATTTCCTGCCCGAAAGATTTAATCATATTATTGATTGGCTTATTTTATATTTGGTGGATGGACAGGTAGAGAGTGTTTTTCTGCAGTGTCTTCATGACCCCCATCTTTATACATCTGTAGTGTGAGCACTTATATCTGACCTATATAATCAATGGAAAGAAATAGGCACTTCTGGGGGCTTCTCTTGACTCAGATGTCTCCTTTCAGGAGGTGAGTCATGCCTTTGCAGTGTCTACTTGTCTCCACTGACATTAAGGCAGACTGAGGTCATTAGGTCAAATGTAAATTTGATCAGACAAGCTGCCCACCTCTGCTAAGTGCATCAAAATGGGAATGTCAAAAAAAATTACTGCTGCCCTAAATTATATCTCCTTCCTTTTTCTCCTCATTTCCTGTCTGAACCAGCTCCCTAGGGATGTCATGTTGTTACAGGAGAAAGTTTAATTAACAAGTTGGTTCTCTGCAGTAGAAACTTCATGGTATTCTCTAAAGAGCAGTGCTCAGCCACAGGTTTGGTGTTAGCCATGTCACAATCCAAGTTATTCTGGCTGTTTGTGGGGCATGCAACAGAGAAGCATAGAATCATTTAGGTTGAAAAAGACATCTAAGATCAACAAGTCCAGAGCACAGACACACCCTACAGCTCAGGGTGCCCAAAAGGCACACAGTTTGTCTCACACACACATGTCCTGGACCTCCAGACAATGTGTTTTCCAGCTTCCTCTCACTGCTTTCTGTTCTTCTGCCTCTTTGGACCAAGTGGTGAAAAGTCATGAGACAGGAAAAGGATGGCAGAGGGAATTTGTAGGAAGGAACTGCATCCTCAGACACGTTTTCTGGCAGGGCCTGTGCAAACGTGGGAATGCTCAGGGGGAAAGATTTCTGGGTTCATGGCCACTCCCTTTCTCTGGCAGGAGAAAACAGACGCACAAGCCACAGCGCTCCCCATTCTACGCCTGCCTTCTTGCTACATGACTCAGCCTCTGTTTTGAGCTTCTAGGTTAAGTGAATCAAAATATGATTCATAGACGATACAATATGAAAAGCATTCTCATTTCCTACAGTATGGATAATAATTGAGAGTGATGCCTTTTGACTGGAAGATAAAGGGGGAGATAGGCAAATTCAGTAAGCCTTGACCTAAATCCTCAGGTTATTTCTACTCTCTGCAGAGGGTTTTGGGTGCAAGTGTCTGTGAGCCCTTCAGAGAGCTCAAAGTTGTCAGCACTGTGTTAATAACAAGCTATTATATTTTTTTATTTTAAAAGTTAGTGGATGATTTATGACAGTTTTCCTTTGCTTATAGAGAGCATAATACCAGGTGATTTCTCTACTGGCAGTGACAAACTGTGGAAGATTTGAGCGGTGTCAGTCTCTCCCTGAGTTTGATGCAAAGCAGAATTTTCTCCCAGCAGTCTGCAGCCCACAGCCATATCCCGTGTAAAGCTCTCCCAGTCATTGTATCCTGTCACCTTATATATGCACACATCAAATGTATGTTAATTTCCACCATATTAAATAGTTGTGGCTGAAATAGCTTGTCCACTGAGAATTTTTGCTGATTTATAGTCTCTCCTTGTCTATACTATAGATTTAAAGTGATCCATCTACTGCTGTAGCCGAGCAACTAGAGTTCCATTTGGATGGACTCCTTATGGCAATCAAGCACAATTTGCAGGATAATATCCTTGCCTGCTTTCCAACAGAGGTAGTTCCCACTGGTGGGAATTTTGGCTGTCACAATGAAGGTTTGTCATTGTGCAGTTGCAGCAGTTAGTGAAGGTGGGGCGATGTGAGGTGTGGGCAGAACTGCAGCACATGCAGCCCCTTTTGAAGTCTAACTTAGGTGCTTGTGAACGAATTGCCATTAAAATATATGCAAATGAGCTGGAGTTGTCAAGAAAGAAATGTATTACGAAATCCCCTGTTCTGCTGGAAAATTTACTGGGACACCAGAGGGTAAAACTGAGACTGGCTGTAAAACATAATAATAATAATAATGAAACTCAGAAAGGTGCTGAGCTGCTGACTAAGAGCAGGACAGGTCTATGTACAACTTATGTTGGTCTCCTAAATGTTTCATGGATATCAACACCTACAGAATATCAGCCACAGGATGAACTGCTAGGCAACCTTTTTGTTTGACCTGTGTGGCCATTCATGTACACAGCAGTAAAAGGAGACTTAACAGAATCAGGGAAGGTACTTGAAGATGACTGAGAGACCTTTCCTGCAATATAAAACTGCCCTAAAGCCCCAATATTGTCCTTATCAGAGCATTTTCTTCTGGTAAATTTTTCAAATGATTAAAAATTCAGACTTTAGGGCCTATTTCCCATGCTTCAAGATTAAAAAACCTGGGAATATTTTCCATATTATTTGCACAGTCTCAGAGAGCTGATTCCTTGCTAATGGATTTGGATTGGGTCCACTCTGCCTTCAGAGAACCAGCCTTTAGTGAGTGACCAAAATATCTGTGAAAAATACCCAGATTAAAAAAAAAAAAAA
>VWYO01010002.1:0-30223 GCA_013400275.1 Rhadina sibilatrix
GGTTCCAAAACCCAGGACATGTGTAAACAGAAAAATCCCTAATCTGAAAATTTGCAATATCTGACCAAATCAATTATGAGAGCTGAGAAGCTTTTGCAAGATGGCAAGCCCTACAAATTTTCTTTCACAAGGCTATGCTCTTATACTCTTCACCAGAATAGAGAAGCAAATAGGAGCTGAGACATACCATTTAGGAGTGTTCCACTCCTGATCTTCACATTACAGGTGATCACTTTGCTGCTGGATCTTACAGACAAAGTTAAGGAACAGGGAAGGTAAAATAAATCTGACCTGAACACTAGGGCTTGTTTAAGGGCTCTTCTCCCTTTAGGCTCTTCTGGATCTGCTGTAAACCTGATTTGCTGCCTATGAATGTTGTCCTCCTGCCGCTAATCTCAGGAGAAGCTCTGCTGTCATCCATGCCTGCTGTGCTCTGCTGATGTTGCGGGAGCAGTGAAGAATTCCATGGCATGATAGCCTGGGCTTGGGTGTTTATTCAATGCTGCAACTAACCTTGCAGTATCAACCCACTTTATGGGTCTTCACAGGGAAGAAATAAACAGTTGTTCAGAAAGATATCTGCAGAACTCTGATGAGAGGCCTGAAAATTTTCTATGTGCAGTCCTTTTCGTGGCAAGATACTCTACTACTGCTTAATGCTCTCCTTCCCCTTTGATTCTTACTAATTCTGCAGCTAGGTACATCCAGAAGGTGGGAATGAACATGACTCAGTCATGTGCCTTTTCCCCAAACTGGACCCTGTGCCCCTCTCTAGTGGTGCCAAAATCTGAAGAAAAGGATAACATGTCTGTGATCCCTGCAAGTCAGGGGCATCATAACACAGCATGGGACCACAGAGTCTTTGGCTCTGGCTGCTGCTTTCTCCATATTTATGTTTTTTATCATTACTCAGTTCAGCCACACAAGGCAAATTGTGTTTAATAAATTAGCCTAATGGATTCAGCAAGTGGTTTGTGAGCAGGGTGCTTCCTCCAGTTAAGGAAAACATTTATATTCCCTCTCTCTTTGCTTTTCATGACAAAGAGGGTAAGCAGAGGGCAGGGTGCAGTGGGGAGGGGGGAGAAAGCCAGCCTGTCATCCGTGGGGCCGGGGACATCATCAGGGCCGGCCCCAGAAGCTTTGCAGGGAGCCTGGGGCGCCGGTGCCCTTTGTCTCGTCGCCAGTGGCCAGGCAGCCCGGGGCTGAGGTACCTACCACAGCCTCCCTGGCAGGCAGCTCCCTCCCCTTCCCTGTGCTGCACATTAAACTCTTCCAAAGGGGCCTCTTTAACAGCTCCCCATGAAATAATAATTCATTATGTCACTAGGAGGGAAGAAAGGGAGTGTAAGTGTCTTGATGGGATTAGCGTAAACCCCCGCAGAGATGATTTAGGAGCCGTGATAATTCATTTAATAGGGGCCTGGGGTAAATTGCTAGACAGGGAAATGTAACTGAACCAGCTTAGAAAGGGCGCATTACAGGTCTGTATATGATAACTGGCTTCATTAGCAATATTTAAGAGATTTCATTTAAGAATGAGTCATAAAATGCAGAACTATTTCATCCACCTGGTTTGGTGGCCTTTAGCTTTACTCTGTCTGAATATTAAATTGGAAATGGCGCTACAGCAACACATTTTGGAAACTGTTCTTTTGGCTGTTATTTGTATGGTTGGTTTAGCTTCTCATTTGTTAACCTTTTAAAATGAGTATCATTGAAGCGGCTAGCGGTACACCCAGAACTCAGGGAGATGAGTGGCTGAGAAAAGGCTGCTGCAAAAACTTAGCAAAAACTCCAGGTTCCCACCACTGTACACGCACAGGGGTCCAGGAAGTGTCAGCAAATGCTTTCCATGGAGCTCAGTAAGCTAGCTCCTTCCCCCACGGAACACCTCTGATTTTACAACAGCCTGGAGGGGTGGAACAACAAGCATGCACACAGGGTGAGATGGACTTTGGGAAGCCTACCATCCTGTACCATGGAGCTGAAGCTTGCCTCAGATACTGTTATTAGTAAATGCTGGGTGTGAGTTTGGAAAAGGAAAGATAGATACGACAGTCTTCTTCCGCTCACCAACGTTTTAAAATTGGCAATCCTGAAAACACTCTGATTTTTTCAAAAACATGGTCCAAATACATTTTAAGTGTGGCCTACATAAACGACTAGAGATTCCTATTCAGCATATGGGTAAATATTAGATGGGTAATACTTAAGGGGTAATTACTCATAGGTAAAAATTAAAATTTATTAGATGAGGTTAGAGAATATAAAGAACTTAATTCTGTGTAGCCTTGCAACTTCATTAACTCCTCTGGAACTGTGAGATGTAAGCAATGGGAGAACTTGATCTGGCACTTACATGGTTTGGATGTGTGTGAGGTGATGTCCATTATTCACACAAAAGGAATTGTTCATGATTAAAACTAGTGCAAAGTGTTTTGTTCATCCTAAATATAGGGGTTCTGTGCTTGCCAAGTAAGGTTTCAGTAGTATTTGTCACTAGTACTTATGATTTTAATCCTTTGGCCCATTAGATGAATTTTAGGAGTCATAATGCATTTCAAGATTTGAGAGATTAACAAAAAATGAGTCATAAGCCTGCAAACTTTTTCAGTGCTCCCTTTTTAGTTATCACTATTGATTTTTTTTTAATCACAGAAAACAAAGAAAATATCTTTATAAAGAAGCACCACCAAATAAATTATTAAAATAATTTTGTCATAAATATCCATGCTACTTATTCTTCTGCTGAAATATCAAAATGAAATAGTGATATTTTAACCACTACATAGGATTAGATTAAGATTTCATGATCATATCTTATCTGGGGATGTTGCCAACTGAAGTGTATTGTAATTCACTGTGCAAGCTACTATCACAGAAAACAAATAACTGAATTCTTTTAAACCCTCAAACAAAGTGTGGATGTATTAATAAACTCTTCTAATAGAAAAGGCAAGTAATTATACACAAAACAATGCTGTAAGAAATACGGGGTTGTAAAAGATGAACCAGATTTTCTTTGGGTATTAAAATTTAGCAAAAACTCTTGTTCTGTCTACCACAGAAATCTCAGTGATATTAGCACCCTTTTTTTCCAGCTTCAAAATCCCACAATAATGAGGTTGCACTTGATGTACTATTGTAAACCATTTCGAAATATAGCAAGCACTATCTTTATCAAAGGTAGCTAAAGATATTAATAACCATGACTGTCAAACGTAGGAATAAGACAAGTGTTTTAATAAATCTTCACTAATACTCCATACAAATATAAAAGAATGACTAGCTTTCTCTCCTTTCCTTTCCCTAGTGACCACTGCCCGTTATGACTTTGAATGATTCCCTCTAATGGAAGACAGCCAATACTGTCCATTATTCCAGATGGTCAGCTCGGCTGCAAAGTTCTGCTAATGCTTCTCAGCATTCAGACATAATTCACCAGGGTCTTTTTGGTGTGTGTGGGTTTTTTTGGTTTTGTTTGGTGTTTTCCTTTTTTTTTTTTTTTTTTTTTTTGGTTTGGTTGGGGGTTTTTTGTTTTGTTTTGTGTGGAGTTTTTTTGTTTTGTGTAGGGTTTTTTTGGTTTTGTGTGGGTTTTTTGTTTGTTTGGGTTTGTTTTTTTGTTTTTTTTTTTTTTTTTTTTCCTGCTTTACGTGTATATCCAGTCCAAGATCAGCCATCTAATAGCTGGCAGAAAAATATCTGGGCTATCTTGCTGATTAGTTACAAAATCCATTTTGGTATTCATGCTAGAAAGTGAACAGTGGATTCCTGGTCAGTTCATATTAAAAGAAATTCAAAACAGACCAACAGCTCTGTAATAGCCAGTAGAGTAAGACATTAATCACTTGATTCTCCACAGCTAAGAGGTGACAGGTAAAAATATAAGCAGATTTTATGGGCACATTCTCAACTGGGCTGTACCTACAAAATAACCCTGCTTGTTACCACAATCTGCACTGAACACAGTGCAGGATTTGGTCCAGTATCTTCCATGTAGCAGATGTTGCTTTTTCATGTATTGGGGATATTTGACATGCTCTGTCCCAATTTCTGTAAAAGCAATACAAATCATGCAAATATTTCATGCTCTAATCAGCAGAAAGTAGATAAGTACTGGCCTGTGCATGCAATTTACCAAAGCTCAACTAATTTTTCAGTTAGTAGATAATGGCTGGATATTATAAAGTAATGCTCATCACTTCACACAAGCAGCATTTGCTTAGTGCTGTTCTCTCTTAATACAAAGAGGCATTAGCAGACACTTGTAAATTTTCCTATGTACAGCTTACATAAAAACTAATGACAACAACAACAAATGACAACTGCTCCCATTTAAAGGCACTGCACCTAGAATAAATATTCTAGGTGTCCTCGGGGACAAATATTTCAAGTGCTTAGATATCTTTCTGGTGTGCCTTCTAGCATTCTTCTCCTCTGAAAAATTATGCTACAAAAAGTGGGCTTACACACTACTTACATGATGTTCTGTAAGAGGAAGCTTACAGCGCTGCATTTCTGGCCTGAAAATTAAAATAATTTTATTAATTTTACAAATAATTCTATTAAAAATGGACTGGTAGTTTTGACACTGAATTATTCCAGGTTTTATCTTTGCACAGAAATGCAAATTGGGCTGATAACTGTGCATTTAATTGCAACAATAACCACTATTTAATTACTATATTTTATTCCAGACATTTCTAAATATTCAAGGAACATTCAGCTAGAAGGCACTAGTATTTTTTTTAATAGAATTGTTTTCAAGAGAAAAACTAGCTATACATTTGATCTGCTGACTTTTTCAGAAATTAGTATCCCTAAAGAACTGTTGGTACACTGGATAAAATAAAGTTTAACTTGTGTTTGAAACACACATTACAAATAGATGTATAGATGAACGAGATATTGAGAAAAGGAAGAGTACAGATTATGAATATTAAGATTTATATTAATCTATAAGCCTATTAAAGTACAGTAAAACCTGTCCTTCAGACCACCTTTTTAAAGATATCACCTCCCTGATGGGACCACTAAATTTCGGGCCAAATTATTTTCCCATAAAGAACAATGAAAAGAAAATGATTATATTAAGACTACTTCTACTATGGTTTCTTTTCATTGTTCCGCCAAAAATGATTCCAAACAGTAAAATAACATTGATTTTGACCTTGTTAATGAACCTGAAGAACTTCAAGGCATACTTGACCATAGATTTCCCTTTAAACAGGAAAAAAACTGACATGTAGTCATCATAATTTCATCAACCTTGGCAGAAGAGAGGTAATTTTACTTATATTTTGGATAACCAGCTTGTCTTGATATTGTTAATGTTCCACAGGGACGAAAGCATGGGGTTTTTCATCATACCAACACTCTTAAATGATTCTGTAATTTGTATCACGTTGATTAAATCTTCAGAGAGTTAGGAATATTTTTAAAGGTGTGTTGTACAGATTTATATACTATTATGGGATTAATTTAATTTTTCCAAGATGTCCATCTTCCCTATGGTTGGAACTTTCCAGAGGTGTCTCACTGGGACTTCCTCACTCACATTAAGAGGCTGTACCTCGTCTGTGCAAAGCATAGATGATCACAGTTTCCATTCATATTGTATATCCTAGAGACTATAGGTCCCAGAGTACAACATCTTATTTTGGTTTAAGCTGCTTTACATAGACTGGGACCCCCAAACAATACCCTTGTCTGGTTTAGGGGATTTCAAATTATGGGTTGCAAAAAGCATGTTGGTCCACCACCAGCCAGAGTCTTTTTTGTGTTTTTACATTTCCACCTCTATGCATACACAAAATCCAGTGTGTTTCCCACACATCTTTGCTGCCAATTTTCTTAGGTGTTTTTATCAGTCAGTGTATTTATATGAAATCATTAAATATGCTGGGTTGGAATGAGCCCACAAGGATCAAAAAACCCAGCTCTTGGCCCTACACAGGACACCCCAAGAGTCACACCCAGTGCCTGAGAGCAATGTCCAAATGCTTCTTGAACTCTGTCAGGCTGGAGTTGTGACCACTGCTCTGGGGAGCCTGTTCCAGTGCCCAGCTAACACTGTGTGAAGAGCCTTTTACTGCCATCCAACCTAAACCTCATCTGGCACTGTTCCATGCCATCTCCTTGTCCTGTCAATGGCCACCACAAAGAAGTAACCAGCGCCCGTTCCTCTATCTCCCCTTAGGAGGAAGTTGTAGGTGTCCTCTCAGTCTCCTCTTATCCCTGGCCAAATTACCTCAGCCACTCCCCATACGGCTTCCCCTCCAGGTCTTTCACCATGCTCATAACCTTCCTTTGGATGCTCCCTAATACCTGAATGTCTTTTTTATATTCTGGCACCCCAAACTGTCCGCAGCACTCAAGGTGAGGCTGTCCCAGAGCAGAGCAGAGCAGAGCAGAGCAGAGCAGAGCAGAGCAGAGCAGGACAATCCCCTCCCTTGCCCAGCTGATGCTGTCCCTGATGCCCCCAGGACACGGGTGGCCCTCCTGGCTGCCAGGGCACTGCTGACTCGTGTTCAGCTTGCCACAGGTCCCTGTTCATGGAGTTGCTCTCCAGCCTCTTTTTCTCCAGTTTGTCCATACATACCCTGTCCCAGGTGTAGAATTCTTACTTTATGTGAAGCATCTAACCACTGCTGTCACTGGGAAGTATATATCTTGGCCCTTACAGCTATGATACTAATAGCTATTATGTTCTACATGGTTTTCTTTCCAAAGGAGTGAAAAAACATAGTTAAAAACCAAACAAGCAACATCTTCAAAACTTGGAATACATGAAAAATATTTTTTCAATTCTGCATATAACCTTAATTTTCCTGGAATTAAACCAGACATTTCTAATGTTAAAAAGCAAACCCAAATCAGATCATTAGGACTATTATGTTCCTGCTTTCAGAGCTCTGGATGGTTTTGTTTAGAGTATGTGTCTTGCTGTAATGGCACAAAGGGACTTAGTGATCCTTATAGATATAAGCAGAGAGGAAATGGATTTAGAGAAGAATCAGAGTTTTCACTCATCAGAATTTCTTTGGCCTCTCAGTAGTGGGACATGCCCTTCCCACCAGGGTGCTGATGTCGTACTCAGAAGAGAAGGTGCACAGGGGTTTTTCAAGGTGTACCATTGTTTGGTGTAGTTTGAGTTGCAAGGCTCTGTCTCAGCTGTCTCAATGGAAAAACCCTTACATCTGAACTGGGGGCTCTCAGAGGGCCCTGTGCTGGTGACCCGTTCAGTCAAAACTGCCCCACTGTGACTGGAAGTACCAAAGGTGGTTTCTGCACCTTGACTTATTTTCACTTGTCAACATGAGATTCAATTAAATTATTATTCTGCTAGATGAGGCACAGTCCACCAAGCTGCCACTTGCCTTTAATCCAGTGCTTTCACTGGACTTGTTGTGCCCTATTGCCTCCAATTCACAAGCTATTCATTCTGAATGCTAATAGTATTGCTAGTAACTTGGCATTTGTGTTGGTAGTCTTGGAGCAGGAATGCTTCAAGTTAGTGCTGTCACTAGACAATTCTTACAACAAAATCACAATCCAGATCTGCAATTGTAGGAGTAGCTGTCTTGTGGTTTGTTGATTCCCAGAGAGGCAGATCTTGACTCCTCTCCTCATTAGTCCTTTCTTCTTTCCCCCTTCCTCTCTCTCTCACTCTTGCCACATGGTCCCACCACCTGCCTTGCACCATCTTCTTTGCTCATCAGAACCTCCCTCCTTTTCTTTCAGCTCAGTCACCCAGCAGAAAATGACCTCCTTTTAGCTGCATTAGTTTTCTGCCAGGTTGGCACGCTGAATCAGTTCTCAGAGGAGCCTGGGGAAGGTCAGTGTGCATGACAAGTGCCAGAAGTGCCTGGCTGGGAGCAGGGGGAGAGGAGGGGAGGAAGCAGAATGGAAGTGGGACCTTCTCTTGCTGGTGGCTGTGGACTGGCTGATCCCACATGCTGAAGAAACCAAAAATACTAAGGCACTTATTAGGATCCAGTAATGGATTAGACAGGTTACTCACATCTCTTTGAATATGTTCTAACTCACCAGTAAACTCTGCTTCGTTAAGTCACATTATTAACTCCTCTAATCGCTGCTTTTATTACTAAAGAGAATAGTTGCAACTTACAGTTAGCAGTCTGGTGCTCACAAAACAGAGTGGTAAGAAAAACAAAGATTAATAAAAAAAAGCTGATTCACTGAAATTAAATTCTGCAATTTAGGTCTTCCATGCCCAGACTTTAATTTATACCATGACACTTTGTTGTGTGAAAATGTCCAATAGAGCCAAGACTGTGTTCCTGTTTCAGCCCACCTTTCTCTAATAGGTGTTTTGGCAGAGTAATTTGGCAGCCCTACAGTACTTGAAAGGCTGTTTTTTTTCTTGTGCTTTTTACACACCAGTACCCCTTTTTGTTCAAATGAGATTTTCTTGAAGCCTGTAATAATTTAAACCAACCCTCAACTCATGTTTGTCCAAACACGTATTTTAACATGATGTTTAAAATGTTTGTGTAGGCGCGTTAATACCCATCATGTTTTTGGGATAAAAAGCAAACCATCATTTTAATATTGTTTCATTACTAGTATTTGATGTGTGACACAAATTCATGACTGGTTAATGAACAAACGTCAGTGTGGCACAACTATTTCTGTTACAGAGCAATCAGTGTCTCAATAAGGGTTTGTTAAAGCCAGGGTTTAATTGTTTTTCCTTCCTCAACAGTTCAGTGAACTAAATGCAATTTATTGTCTTCTCATTTTTTTTCTCATTCCTCCTGAAACTTCCCAGTGTTTTCCTTGCTGCATCTGTACTGGAAGCCACGAGCATCTCTTTACTGTTATCATCTATACAGAATGATAGATGCACTCGGATGATTTATCTATAAATAAAACAAAAACTCTTTGCCCAGAGGAGCCCACAATCAACTGTTTGAGTGCTGCAATTTCTATCACGTGGGCGGGATTGCTGTGTCCATGTGTTATCAAGTTGAAAATTGTGGCTGAAAGCTTTAATTCTGCAGTCAGCTCTGCTGGTGAGGAATAGACTCAAGCCCCAGCCCTGCAGTTGGCTGTGCTGGCCAGCAGCCCAGCGCCTTTGCGGAGCCTGGCAGCGGGCATCACCAGCAGACAGGACGGCGCAGTGAGGTCCTTCACAATTGGATTTTGCTTGTTAGTGCTACAAATCAACCCATCTTTCTCTCTTTTTTTTTTTTTTTTTTTTTTTCTTTTTTTTTTTTTTTTTCCCTGCTCTCTTTCTGCAGGAAGGGCTCCAAATCCTCGTACCTAGTGACCCATTCCTGTTTGCGGGGGAGACTCGGGGCTTTTCTCCTGGGCAACGCTGCTCAGAATTCCTTGGTGCAAAACACTCCAAATGGCATGTTTTGCTGCTAATTGTGCAGTCCTTGTTCAGGCAAAATTCCTGTTATCTCCTCTGGGCATTTTGCCCAAGTGGGGAAACAGGATCCATTTTACAGCAGTCTGTAAAAACGAGCATCTTCCAGTTCTAACCTGTTTCAAATAATTCATTGGCTAGGAAGAGTGAATCTATATGGTTAAAAGATATTAACTGGCAGATTTTAGGTAATTAAAATATAAAATATCAATATTGCATACAGTTGAGAAAAACTATCCCTTGATTTATGAATCTTTGAATCTTTGCTGATATATTGAACAGTATTGCCCAATATACATGATATGTATTGTAGTAATTACGTATTACAGGGTTGTATAGCTTTTTGAAACAGCAAAATGTAAAATATGTATTTAAAGCCTTTGGTCACCTATTGGGAGTGATGTTAATTATGATTTGTGAATTATTTTCTACATGAAATCACAATCTTTACAATAACAATATATAGATTATGAACTTCTCAGAAAACCTAATGCCTGTGGGTGATATTTTGGTTGTTTAAGTACTGTCATTCTGGCAGGGCATTAATTTAGATTTTCATGCTCTAGTCAGCACCTTGGATGTCCTTAGAGTTTTACACTTGGATTAAAAATACATTGAATTCATCAAGCATATTGTTAGCAAAATGAACTTGGGACTTCCCTGTTGCAAACCCAGTTTTATGATTTTCTGACTCTAAATGACCTAAGAGAAAACCCACGGATGTTTGCAATTTTGCAGTATAAACCTTTTCTCCCTAGCCTTGTGCAGTTCTGAATTTCTGAAATAAACTGTGTGTAAATAGCTATTGGACTGGTTTCAATATTGAAAATTGATCCTATTCCTTCTCCAAATATGTCAATAGCAAGGCCACCACTTCCTGGAAATCATTAGGCAGAGTAGATCAGATCTGCAGCTGGTTCAATCCCACATATGGATATTTGAAACATTTCTAAATGAATCTACAGAAAGTTCAAAGCTCACAAACCCAAGGTCTGTCACCTGCACACACACAAAAAAATCCTAGCTACAAGCAGGGAACGATCAGGATGCAAGAGAAATAAGGAGAATTTGCATCAAAGAACATTCTATTGTGGTACAAAAGAAATAAATCTTATGTGTATGAAAATCATAAGCTTTAAGATTTGGAGAGAGTTGTGCAATTGACAATCAAATGGAGCTTAAAGGAAATTATGAGGTTTTGCACTAAAGTCCTGAAATAAAGAAAGTAATATTTTACAGCAAAAAATTGCAAATGTCAAGATTAAATCATAAGACTTTGCACCATTGAGCCACTAGCTAGCTCTATAGCTTCTTCAGCTCTTAACACAGGGAAAGACCAACTTTCATGGTCAATAAAACTTAAGAACTTTAGAAATACATTTAGCAATATAAATCATATATTTGTGACTTTTTCTCCTTCAATAGCTAATTACAGGGAAAAATGAATACCTGAACTCCATGGTTGCTAATTTATTCTTACATTTGTTTTCAGGCTCGTTTTTTAATGCCTCTTGTTTGTTCCGAGGAAATTACACTAATTTCTCAATTTAAAAAGAGGTGGCTGCTGTAAATGAAGAGAAGAGGGATGTTTTTTGTCTGTCTCACTGCAGTAGTGAGATCTTGCTCTTGTAATGAGCAAGCTAAACCAGATTCAGAAGTGGGAAATCCAGAGCTCAAACGCCTAAACTGCTTCCTCCAGTCCAAAGCTGGACAGGTGGCGACCCAGATTGAATCAGTAGTTGTGGGAATGATTTGATTCACAAACAGGGTTATAAAATTTTATATGGAGATGCCAGTGAAAGTCACAAGATCATAGAGCAAAAGACCTTATTCACATAAATTACCTGAACGGCTATGGAGCATAAAGGAAATAAATTGAACAATATTGCCCGTACTTAGCTTACACGCATATGGTATGTGGCTTCACATGATATACATGATAACAATGGGCATATCTGTGAATCCATAGAATAATATTGATACATACCCCCTTAATAATTCAAAGAAGGAGACAGTAGCCTGTTCTGAGGTTTATGAACTCACACATATGGGTTATGCATTTTACTGCATAAAGAAGGCTTTTTAGCTCAGAAACTTGTTTATCTTTCCTCATGCAGTATCAGCTGGTCTAATACAGTATATTAGCTTTCCTTATGAGCCTTATTTCTTTTATTGCAGACACAATCACACATACACATTTGGCATCTTTATAAGGAATTAATTTTAGTAAGTGTGGGGGCATTCAAGGGAGGATATGAATTTCTGGAGGGGGAGCCTCTGCTGGTACCTGGCAGTACAGCACACATGGTTCACATCTGGCATGAAAACAAATTTTTTTTTATAGCTAGCTCCACACCTGTACCATATGTAAATACATATAACAGCAAAATATTTCCAGCCCTGTCTGCCCAGCTGATGCATTGATCTCAGCGGATTCTGAGATATAAACTTCAATTTGGCCCCCAGTCACTTAGTGGACACTGCCACCAGCAGCTCTGACACCGGGTTATTTGTTGTTGCTGTTTGCTGTCCCTGTTTGCACATTAATCCAGTGACAATTAGGTGTCAGCGAGCGTTGTTTCTGCTCGCTGATAGCCTTGGGCTCTGCGCTTGAAGCCCTAATCAGGAGTGTAAACTCTGCTATATTTCAATTTGGAGAAGCGCTCTTCCGCTAAGAGGCCCCTGGCACTGCGATAAATAAAACGCCTATTTACTCTATTGCCACACTTAGACATCTAATGCACTTACTACCGGCCCCCTAATCATGGCCCACAGTTAAATCCGCCTATAAATCACTCCATTCTCATCCTGCAGATTAGTGAAGCCATTTTCCCCAAACCCCACAATGAGCACTGTTTCCTTTTCTTGTTAGTCAAAAGCGAGATGATTTTTATTAGGTTAAAGACAAGCTCACAGATGGTAAATGGTGTGGAGGGAAATAAGATGAAGAGTCCTGCGGCCTGGTGGGGCCGGCAGGTGGGACAGGGCGGGCCGTGGCTCCGGTAGGCATCTTCCCACCCTTGTGCATCACTCCCCCAGCAGTGCATCATCCCACAGCTCCAGAGCCCAGGCAACATCTCTCCACACGCCGCACAAAAAGGCAGCAGCCCACAGGTGTGACAAATGTGTCTGGCTTCAGCAGACAGAGGGGAAAAGGGGCGTGTGGGGTGTCCTTCCATTTTGCATCACACACCGCTGGGTCTGTCTGCAGAGGCCTCTGGGTGTGCATGAATGGGGCTGGCACAGAATAAAGTCTGGAGAAACAAGCACATACCATCGATACAGCCCCACCAGGAGCAGTCCAGCTCTATCCTCCATGGCACTGCTATGCACAGTGGGAGCAAACACACACTAATGCAGAGCATTTAATACCAACAGCTTGGATCTCCTTAAAAATCAGGACCCTCTCTCAAACCTTCTTTATATACCTTCAGAAAAGTAGCACTATCCTGTGTACAGCTGTTTCAGCATAGCCAGGCACCTAATGCAACTGTAGTGCACAATACTTTAGCTTTTTAAAAATTATTATTTATTTACTTACTTATTTTTTTCAGTGGCTGGTAAGGAAGAGATTCTGGGTTTTTAAAAATAGGTTCATTATTCTCAACCATTCACTGAATAATTTCTGTGAACAACTTCCAGTCTTATTCAGGTGAAATTTGTTGCAAATATCTGATATTTTAAATTCTGCCTGGGTTAATCGGTTGCATAGGTCATGCACTTGTCTGCATATCTTTGATTGAAGAAGCACTGTGCTGAGAGATCAGATTTTCTGTGCAATAACTATAATAAATTCAAAATTCATTATCCATAAATATTCTGTGACATTTGCTCTGAATTTTGGCACAAGGTTCTGATAGCAGACCCTTGCGTTAGGAGGACCACAGAGAGCAAGCAAAACAGAGAAGCAAAGCACAGCCTGATCAAAAACCTCCAAGTGAAACACAGAAATCGTCGGGGGATGCTTTTATTTTAAAATAAAAGGTCTGTTACCCTTGATGCGTGGCAGGATTGTGTCCCCTTTCTGGGTAGGGATGCTTTCACCTTCCACGTTCATGCAAAGGCCATCCAGAGGGATGACAGAGATTTACATCACCCCTGGAAGACGATTTACCTCAAACGTGGACGTGCACCCATATGGGACATTGAGGGGGAAGTGGCAGCTGTCGTGGTGCGGGCCCGCGCCGCCACGGGCTCCGCAAATCGACCCTCCAGCACTCCACCTCAACGCCCACCCGGATAAAATTCAGCCCCTTCTCTCAGCCTTCCCTCCCTCACTCCTCACTTTTCAGGTTCTAAACAGGATGGATTGCAGTGAAGGGCTCCCTGTAATCTCTCTTTAACCATTTCCATATGACAACTGCTTTGGATCCCCGCAGCCGAATGGAAAGGCCAGAAGCCTTGGCTCTGCTGGGGGGCGGGTGCCCCTGGGGAAACATATGTAAACAAAGCCCAGCTCTGTAGCCTTTTGCACCTCTCTCTCTTTTCCCATTCTTGCTTGGATCTCAGGTGGAATTAAAGGGATTAAAGCCGAGCGTAAATGAGGCGAGTGTGTAAAATGACTCCTTTCTGAACCAAACGGCATGTTCCGTGCTGAGGAAATGAGATGCCCATTTAAATCTCATCCATCCACCGCCTGTGGCCACCACCATGTACCTGCCTACTTAGCCCAAGGGTTAATTAATTGAGGCTTCAATGCACTATTGCAAGAGCATTATTGCATTTGATACTCTACATCTGTGATTTAAAACTCTTTCAGTCCCTTGTCAGCAAGGGAGGGTTTTAACTAGGAAATTAGCATTCAGATAAGGGTACGGTCTATTTGCTTCTGAAAGGAAGGAAATATTAAGGATGCTGGTGCACAAACCAAGCTGTAATATCCTGTCCCATCCTAGAAAGGGCTCTTGGGCCCCACTTCCCAAGGGGATGCTCCGTACAAGGGGAATAGAACACAGAAAAAAGGAATTACAATTTTCAGTGGAACTATCATGAAGTAGAAAACAGACAACCAATTGTGGTTTATTTTTCAGAAACTTCTCCTTATTCCATGATAATGATATGTTTCCTGTCTTGGCACCTGGCTTATTTTAAATACTCTATCCTTCAACCAGCATATATCTATACTATATTTCAGTCTTCTCATGGAGTTTGAATATTAATATTATTCCCCATACAGTTAAGAAGATTTTAATAATAACTTTTATTTTATCTAAATAAGCAGAAAAATAATCATTCCTTGCCTTCACATAATGTCCTTGCATTATACTCCATGGCATGTGTGCGTAATCCCCAGTCATTGAAATGAAACACACATTTTCCAGCAATAAAACAGAATAGTTTGGGATATGAAGTGACAAAGGAAGTATCCAACTGAAACAGAAGGAAGAATTAAAGGTAGAAGGAATGCAGTTTGCCCAGCCTTGAGTCTAGATACCAAACCTCTAAACTGTGAGAAAAGTGAAAACCATACAGGAGCTGCGGTGACTGACACAGCAGGTCAAATACCTTCCTGTAAGAGGACTGCTTCATGCCTGTCTCCTTTGGGAAGGGCCACTTGCACAAGAAGAATTTCAGAAATAGGGCCTGACGGGTTTAATCTAGAACCAGACCAAAATCACAGCATGCTCCTGCTCTGCCTCCCCGCTCCAGAGATAAAAACCTAGGCATGGATTTGGCCAAGCAAAAGGCCTGGAGTGAGATGGACAGCCACAACCACCCATGCCAGGGGACGGCCCATGAGGCATTGTGCCTTGGGAAGATGGAGCTACGTGACTCAGCAGGATGTCCCACCAGGTAACTGCTGCTGCCCTTTGCTGGGGCTGCGACGATTGATCTGTTTTGAGGGGCGCGCTCCCTCTCCAGGATGTCACGTCGCTCTGCTGAAAATAAAGGTCACAAGGATGCCCTCTTCCTCCGCCCTCCTTGGGGAGCCTTGGTGTGGCCGTGCAGAGCTCGGTGTGCCTGCACTGGCTGCCACTGGAGCACGTCACAGGACCAGGCACAGCAGCTGCCTGTGTCCCAGCACAGCAACAGTTGCATGGATATCTACAACAGGAAGTGCAGATTAACTTGTCCAGTCGAAACTACAGGGGGAATTTAGGAAGACAGAATGCAATCAGCCAGGACACTGAGGTTAACACAGTTAATCTTGTGGAAAGTGCAATGGGACCTTTAATAACTGCAACTGGTCAAGGCCTCAGTTTTATGTCTCATCCCAAAGATGGCACTTCCCACTGTTTGGTGGTGCTGTTGTGGCTGGAGGAGGGGAATAGTGCCACCTACTGCAACAGCATCATCTCTCAACACCTGGGCTTACCTGAAAAGTGTCACCAGCATCCTGGATTGTCTGAAAAAACAGAGTGCAAATGAGAGTTTTTACTGGTTTTCATTAATAGGTGGTTTGTTCTTCCTTAGGACGGACCCCTTTCATCTATTAGCTATGATGTCTGACCTTGGCAAGCAGAGTTGTTAGTTGGGGGATGGCCAAGCACTGTCTCTGAGGGCTAATCTATTATCCCACCAGGCATGGGGATGGGAGCAACTGGTGCTCTTTTTGACCAAGTCGTGTCACTTTTGTTTGAGCTTCTTGACAGACAGCTCTTGAGTACTTCACAGGGCTAATTGTCATCGACTTAAGAAGCTTGTTAGATGTTTGCACAAAGGTTTTCATCCTTTCAACAATTAATCTTTGAACTACAGAGCTTAATAAGGCACTATGAACTTCACTGTGGTATTTTAACAAAGCACGGAGACCGCTGTATGCAGTTCAGGTTTATGAACAATGACACAGGACTTTATTTAGCAGGAGGCAATCTATCCACTGTAAATCAAATATCTCTAAGCCAGCCTCAGAACAGTGGTGGGCATAAATCAATGTGTTGTCAAGCAGGCCATATCTAGTCTTTAAGACATATGTCTGTTCTGTATCTCTCTTTGATCCGTGGGGCATACACACTTTTTTACTACAAAGAGCATTTCATGAGCCCAGGTTTCTTAGTAATCACTGTATTCCTGGAATAGCTCTTTGAAGTGGGACTACCTTTAAAATTCTGTAAATACATGCATATTTTTCTGATACCCACTGGTAGTTCTGGTATTCTACCCACAGTGCAGAGGGTACCTGCACAAATGTTTTGATATGAGGCGTACTGCAGAAGGCTTAAAAGCAACAGGAACACTCTATACTTACTCTCCTCAGATGCAAAGAAGATACAAACCCCTATGTGTGCACTGTTGCTTATATATCTGTTGCAGAGGTTAAAAAGAAGGCATCATGATTAAAACCAGAGGTGGGATTCCAAAAATGAGGAGTAAGGCTCGATCCCACAAGGGTTTAAATATGCTCTCAATTCTGACAGGAAAAAAAGAGGACTTTGAGGAAGCTCAGGTTATATGACTGCATGTTTATATAGGGTGTGATCAACAGAGAAGAAACTAAAACAGGTTATCAGATGAAGGTTTACGTCCTGTGGCTTAATCAAGCGCAGGGCAGAGAGGAAAGTACCTAATACTCCAGAGATGAAATGGTTTCATGAGAGCCACACCCCTGAAGTTGCCTTTTTAGAAAGTGTAATAGGACTTTTTCAGTTTCATAAAGTATCTTGATAACTGGAAAGTGCCAGTTAATGGTACAATGTTCCAACTATGAATTTTACAAAGATTAATCTACCCCTTTAGGATCCATAGGAGCCAATCAAAAGCTGCCCAGTCTTCGATGTTTTACAGTCTCTGTGGGCAAAAAGCTCAGCTGAAACTACCGTTCAACATCCTAAACTGTCATCTTCATCTTCTTCTAGCATAAAAATACATATTTTTCCCCATAATAAAGATTTTTTATAATAGCAATAAAGTAGCTCTAGAGAACATGGTTGTCTTGAGATAGCTTAACTGTGTGTGGTACCTCATAACACCCTGGGGACCCAGTCACCTCATAATAATCTCTTTCTTTACCATGCCTTGCTTAATTAGGGAGTGAAGCCAAAAGGTCGATGCAGGATAAAAATGTAAATCTCAAAGTTTTCATGTGGACCCTAACTCCATATCATAAAATACATATAGTGTGCTCATCACAAAGCTTAGTACATTAGCAGATAGAAAGTGTAATGTTTTATGCCCTCAACATTTTAGTGTTTTAGTGAGACAACAAATGAAAGGCTTAGGTTCTTCTGTATAAAATGATGTCTTTCTTCTGCAACAGATAATTACTAAGTTATTAATTTATTCTCTGTGTATGAAATCTTCTTTAGCCTCATAGTTGTCTTTTATTAATATGACATATATGGTAAATATAATAGCTTTAGAATATTTGGGTGTACCTAAGATTTCCTTTACTTTACTCACCTATACCAAACACTGTGCATGCAACTCTGGAGAGACATACAGTATGGTACTACAATCTTCTCATTGTTATTCCAGTTCTCCAATGAAAGCAAATATAATTTCATTTCCAGATCTTATTCCTACGTTTGAGTATTGATGTCATAATAAACAACATGGTTTGGTTGTTTATCTTGTTGGTTCTTCCATTTTTTGCTGTGCTCCTTTCCAGTTGCCTCCTGATGATAAAAATATGCCTGCATTCAAACTGTATGTATTTCTGACACTGTTAGATATATATTTGAACTCCAGTCTCAGTTCTTAACATGTTTTTATCAAAAGTGATGGTTGCAAACCAGTAAATATTTATTTGGCTTTGGGTAACAGAGATTTCAGATTTCATTTATGGATTCAATAATCAGTGTAACAGTGCAATTCTGTTATGGATCCAATTATGTTTTCCTTTTTCCCTTTTCTGAGTCTATGTAAATAAGTAGACAAGGCATATGTCACCCTGACTGACATTTGATCCATCTGATCTGGATTTAGATCAGATGGACAATATAAAAAATACAGTAACTTTGCTCCTTAGATCCTAATTCCCCCTTGTCTTCAAAATAGCAACATTATTCTAAAAGAGCATATTTGCTCTCAGAATCGCAGCTACATGATTTTTCTGGATATTCAATTGTGAAACATTTCTTATTTTCATTTTTTATGGCATCATTGCTGTGAGTGACACCCTATCTGTACCAGAAGCCAGAAGACTTTTCATTAGGCAGTATGTTCAAGCATGTAGCTGTTTTGCAGATTGGCTCTCAAATAAGAGAATGTACTTCCCCTTTTGGTTCAGCTACCTGTTAAGGAATAAACAGCTACATTTACAATTTTTATATGGGTTTTCCTGACAGCCAAAGTTAAGTAAAGGTAGCACTCTGTCTGGATGTTTATGGGCTTGTTTTGTCTGTTACTCAGATACATCACTTATATAATTCTTTCCATAATGAGTTGTGGTTGAGATGTTTGTACACCATTTTTGTATGAGTCAAAGAACAGGCAGCTCAAGAATGTACTTCCAAAGTGCTGGTTGCCTCGCACTATCCAGTCTAAAAGTTTCTTCAATTCAAGATCTTTAGATCCTTCAAAATCAGATTCCTATTTTTATTTACAAGCACACCAGACTGCCACTACATAAGCACACCTAATGGACCTCAGCTCAGAACCGAAGGAGGACACATTCTGTTCCATCACCCTGTCTCCATTTCCATTCTGAGCCTTCTCTAAATTGTTATGCAGTGTGGTAATTGTTCCTCACAGAGTGGGCAATTGCTCCACTGGAAAGTGAAATGGTACTTCAAATAGTTGGGAAGAGGCCACCACCCCTTGTTATCAGCTGCAGGGCTGGTAGCAGCAGAGAAGGCTTGCAGTTGCTGGAAGTCTGGAAACTCTTCAGACTCTCTGGAACTCTCCGTTCAATCCACAGAATATTTCAGCCTTTGCCTGCAGTTTTAACACTGAAAAAATTTAAAAGTGTAAATCTGTACATTCTGCTGGAAGGCTTGTGTTCTGGTGGGCTGACAAGCAGAAATATTCTAGCAACTCCAGGAAGAGGTTAAGAATGTTATCTATAATTGAAACAAGAAGGTAGAAGACAGCTGGAAGGAGGACTTTTTTTTCTATTCCCCAAACAGAAAAGACAGTAATGGTGCTGGAAAAGTAAAGCATCTAAAAATTTACCACAATACCCCTCAAGCCACTTCAAACATATATACACATCCACACCCACACACCCATCTGAACTTTTTAAAAAGATCTTTTAAAAGGATTTGAACACCCCCTTGGGTATCAGCTCAGGGCAAACGGTTCCAGAAATTGACAGGATATTGGACCATGAAATTATTTTCCTGTCATTTCTCTTGTTTTAGAAAGAACAACAACAACCAATAACACTGTTAAGCAGGAAAAAAAAAAATGAAGGAGTAATGCCACACCAATACCAGCATCCCTTTTCCCACACTCTGTTTTCAGGTGTTAGAAAATTATTTCTATTATGCTTTCTAAGTGGATGAAAATGCAGCAGAGGCTATTTTTTGTGCATTTTTGCTTACCTATACAAGATGAAGGAAGCCTGATGCATTGCCAATACTGGCAACCAGGAGGGCTTTGACAGCACTTACTCTAATGGTAGACTTCACAATTTTGGTACCTGTTGAGGTGATGGCCCATCTGTGCCTCAAGTTTTCCCTGTTGTCCCTCAAGAGAAAGAGCAAAACAGAATAATCCTGACAATTCAATGCATCTCCAAAAGACACAACGCCCTGGTACAGTTGTATTTGCTCTCTCCTTTTTGAGGGACACAACTTGGGTCTTCACAACCCAAAATATAAAGCCCATCATATAGTTCCTGCATGCTGACAGGTCATATTCCTAACTCCATCCAGCAGTGGCTTGTAAAACATTGTTTCCCCAGAAGTTAATTACTCTTCGTTGTAGCTAAGAAATTGGGATTCCAGTTGCATTTCATGGGCGATGGGAACTGTGTCTCTTGGCTAATTAAAATCCTTTTTTGGGATGCAGAGCAGAAGAGGCAAACAGGCCTTGAATTTGATTTGAAGGCCACCGATTTCTTGTCAGAGGATCTGATAGGGAGATGTTTTATGTTTAGTAGCATATTCATCATGTAGAGGAGATGAATTGTGTAAAACTTGCTTAAATAATGTGTGTACACACTGGGGTACCTATGTGTTTGAGGACAATGAGCTGAAAAAAGGTGAAAATATCCTATTAAACCTCATTTAAGAATGGCTTTAGCATTTGTGAAGTGTAGGGCCTCATTAAAACCACCATTCCTGGAATCCAGGCAAAACACTTTGCACAATTCAATTGTTGTTTCTACAACTAATTATTTTTATTTTCTAATATATGCCTTGTGCCATGAGCAAAGAGCAGATTTTTTTCCCCATTCCATTTAGCACAGCTTCAAATGCTTACAATAAAGGTGAGTGCATTTTACTGCTCTTTGGCTTCAGCTAATTTTGTTCTATAACAAAACCAATTAGACTGGTGTAGTCCCAATTTTTTCCCCTCATTTCCAGCTGCTGAACCTGAATCTCTCTCAAAAGTACTTTCTTCCTCAGCCACAATATTTTTTTAATGTCATAATCAATTGATTGTTGTTTGGTTTAAATAGAAGAGATGAGAAAGCAACGGAACAGGCAGCTTCAGAACAAAAATTGGAACATGAAGAGACACTTCAAGTCTTTGCTTTTCTACTGATGAGGCAATCTCTATTTATGAAAAATAAATTAATTCCCTGCTTATGTTTGCTGTTTTCCTAGTTATATGCATTTTCACCATTAATTAATGGAGAGATGAGAGACTGCAGAACAACAAGCCCTATGCAATATGAATGGATGCTTGGGCTGACTGAATAGCTATTCTCCTTCAAGTATTGTTTTAGGTGGTGGCTGCATCAAGGATAAGACTCTTTCTGCCTTTTTGTGGTGCATCCTGAGCAGCCGCTAGAGACCTAGCCATGCGTCTGAATAAAGGGTTGGAATCTTACCAACAGGCAAAACATTAGTACAGCAGATAATATAATGTTCCTTATGGAAAAAGATAACAACTCCTCCATTTGCTTATTAAAAAAAAAAAACAAAACCAAAAACAAAACTAAACCCAAACCAACAACAAAACCAAAAAAAACCTAAACCAAAACAACAACAACAACAACAAAAAAAAAACACCAAAAAAATCCCCAGAAATTCTCTATAGAGACTGTCAGAGAGAGGCAAGTTCTTTCTACTGTCCAGCTCCAGTGCATGTTTAGTGCAAATGGATATGTTTGACTACTGGCCTGTCTTGAAATTCGTCCTCTGCAGGGCTTTTGCTTAGTTTAGATGTCCATTTCATAGTGTAAACAGGTGCTGTGTCTTTGTCTTATGTTAAAATAGCAAGGGGTCAGAGGGAGAGCACCTAGCCTTTTACCAACCATGTGTGTGTTGCATGCCAGTTACTTGCTACAGTATTAAACACTGTTTTTGGTAGATACCAAGCAAACTTCATCCCCATTTAAGATCTGGCTAAAAGGAGTAAGAAGCTGCAGCATCTTCAGATTTCCTGAGAAAACAGCATGCAATAACTGGAGAAGGGAAGATCCTCATGCTATACTGCTATACTCATGCTTTATATGCTAAAGTCTTGATTGGTTTTGAAAAAAGTTCCACATAACACCTAAAACACAATGAAGAATGACAACAGTGTATCTAAAAACCTAGTATTAACAGCCATAACAATCTGTCCTAGCAGCAAAAAGAAGGGAAGTACAAGCAGCTAGAGAAAGTTCCTTAAAAATGTGGGACTCCTTTAATCCACATAAGCTTGTCACAGAGCTATGTAATAAAGCTAAGTCATGTGAATTTGTAGTTAAAAGATGAACCAATTAGAGACTGAATAATTTGTGATATAACTGATAATAGGTCAAAGCAAGGTTATTGCAGGAAATGGACTTGACTTTGGAAAGAACATTGGATATTTGCAGGGCTAGCAAAAAGAGCTTCTCAAATTAAAGTGTTAGTAAGCAGTGAAAGAACAGAAGTGCATCTCATTAAAAACAAATATCAGGGTATACAATCAGAATACAGGACTACAGCCAGTGAAACAAAACCAATATAATGAGGAGGGCAATATTCCATGTATTATTTCAAAGAAAGCATGCTTAGTTTTCATTCAAATGTAGACTTTTCTTTTAAAAAATGAAGATGTTTACATATGCATTTAGTATTTAAATAAAACAAAAAGTCCAGAAGAAACAGGCCAAATTTGTGGCTAACTTATTCTCAAAACATGCAAAATGTCAAAGATACAATAAAGGAAACTATACCAAAGTACCTGCAGCACGATAAGAGCAATCCCTGCTGGTGGGCTTCCAGAAGAAGTCTTCCTCATTACAAGATTGTCTTCACAGGTCTATCTCTGTTTTACTACTCAAGAAGTAAAGAGCTGGACATCCACCTTCTTATGGAAGGTTTTTGTTTTTCCTTCTGTTAAAAACCCCACCATGTCTACCCTTGAACATCTTACACACAGAGCTCAAGACAAAAACCACTCCTGCTCATAAGATGACACAAAGCAGGTGTGATGTAAAGGCAGGCAGTATAACACGTGTAATACATGTATAAGGCATGATATCTTTTATTTAAAATTCCACAAAATCACTTAAAAGCCCTTTAAATGTACACACATACATCCAAATATGTCGGTCACACTTCTCATCTTGACTGTAAATACACATGGAGAGACCATCCTTTCCCACACCTAGGGCTGTGAGAAATATGTTTTCATATGGGAAACACAGAGACCTGTACATATGTCACAAAAATCTAAATGAACAAATATTATTTTTCTTCTGATTTGTCTAGTGATCGCTTTGAAAATTTTTCTGATTTTGCCATTGTTCCTAAAGCTGCCTGATTCTTTGCTGTGTTTGGATAGTGTGCCATAATGATATCACGTCAGACTCTTTGGCTCTTTCATACATATACCAGCATGAATGGGATTTCTGGGGAGACGTAAAGAAAACATGTGAATTTAGAGTGGGAGGGTGTGTGAGCAGGTGTAGGAGAAAAAACAAGAGCTTTCCAGCCAAACTTGGTTCAATTTGTGTGGTGAGTTTTTAGTAGCACAGGGTTACTGGGGTGGCCTCTGTGAGAAACTGCCAGAGGCTTCCCCCATGACCAGAACAACCAGTGCCAGCTGGCTCTGGGACAGACCTGTCACTGCTCAAGGCTGAGCCCATCAGCCGTGGTGTCCCACCCCGGCACCTCTGGGATGATGTATTCATGAAGTGGGTAAAAACCTGCCCAAGAGCAACTGCAGCCCCAGGGAGGAGTGAGGTTGTGTGGGAGGAACTACTCTGCAGACACAAAGTCAGTGGAGAAGGAGGGGCAGGAGATCATCCAGGCACCAAAGATGAGATTTCCCCACAGCCCCTGGTGCAGACCCTGGTGAGGCAGAAGTGCCCCTTCAGCCCATGGAAGATCAGGGTGGAGCAGAGTTCCACCTCCAGCCCATGGAAGACCTCAGGCAGTCTTCAGAGGCAGGTCAATGTCTTCAAATGAGACTGTGACCCCATTGGAAGCCTACACTGGAGCAGGTCTGCTAGGAGAACTTGTGATCCCATGGGTACCCATGCTGGAGCAGCCTATTCCTGAAGAACTTTACCCCATGGAAGGGACCCACACTGGGGCAATTCATGAAGAACTGCAGAACATGGGAAGGATCTGCACTGGAGAAGTATGTGAAGGAATATCACCCATGGGAGTGACCCAACACTGGAGCAGGGGAAGAGTGTGAAGAGAAAGAAGTGACAAAGTGTGTTGAACTCACCACAACCCCCATTTCTCATTCCCCTGTGCTGCTGCTGGAAGAGGAAAAAGGGAATGAAGATGAACCCAGGCAGAAGGGAGAGATGGGGGAAGTTTTTTTAAGATTTGATTTTATTTTTTATTGTGTCATTATCCTACTCTGATTTGCTTAGCAACAAATTAATTTCCCCATCAAACCAATTTTGCCCATGGTGGTGGGTGATCTCTCCCTGTCCTTATCTCAACCCATGAGCCTTTTGTTGCATTTTGCACCATCTGCCAGAGAAGGAGGGGAGTGACTGAGCTGCTTTGTGGGAATGTGATGTCAACTCACTACATAAACCCCTCAACAGCTGAAATGAAGAGCCAAAGGCAACTTTCACTTCAAAGCATGTGAAGAGAAAAGAAAGGACGAATTTTCAGTTAATACAACTATACCATCCCCTTAGGAGGTGAACCCAGGTATTGCAGCACACTACCAGTCTGACCAGTGCTCACTGTGGTTTTTACTTTCAGGTGCAGGTAAGAAGCCATCCAGTGAGGGTGCTGGGAGCATTGCACTGGCAATAGTTTTAAGCTTTCCCTTTCCTTTGTGCTCTGCAAGGTGGTCCAAGGAGTTGCCTTCAGAAGTGGAGCAGTGAAGCGAGACTTCCTGGAAAACTCTGCTTACAGCCATCAGTACTCCAGAAAGAAAAAAAGGGTAAGAGAAGACAGATGAAGATGGTGCTCTAAATATTATGAAATTGAAGGCAAAGCTGAAAGTCCTCGAGGAAAATACTCTATTAAAAAACAGTGACTTTTAAGGGTCACTGGAAATCTAGCCTGAAAATTTCTTCTTGGTTAAAAAAGTACTTTGAAAAAGGCAATATAAGTGATGCTATCTGCCTGTTTCTTTAAAAAAAGAACAGATTTTTGCTTTTTGTTTTTTTCCTTCAAACATCATATACAGTGCTTGGTAAATAAACTGCAACACTTTGAATGGAAAAACACACAGAAAAGATAAAGCAATCAAAATGGGTGCCAAGCTGTGAAGAACTGCTTTGATAATAGGGCCCTGAAAAGAAAGAAAGGCTGATGAGATATGTTGTCAAGAATTATGGAATTATGGAATGCAACAAGAGAAAATAGATGAATTAAGAAAATTAGCAGTAGAGATATGTAACTTTTTATTTGTTCCTTAAAAAGATTTTTTTACCTCCTGAGAAGTACCCATTTCTGACAAGCAAAATAGGCAGATATTTTGCTACAGAGAACCAGTGCAAAATATGCTCTTCCTCTGGAAAGGCAGGAGCTAGCAGCACTTGGTGGTATAAAAACAGTCACTGTGATGTGTGTTACTTAGTAGCAATAATCTGAGTATTGGAAAGCAGGTAATCTTAATTCATAATTTATGCAACTCCACATCTTCATAATTGTGTGTTTGACCACTTCACAGACCGCAGAAAAAGGAAAGGCAGACGCTTGGCCAGGAGATGAAAGCACAGAAAAGAGCAAAGCAGAAAGCAATTGAACAAAGTTTTTGTGTTCCCCAGTGATATAGTCCAAGTACATAAACTTAATCAAGGGGTACGTAGGATGAAAGATCAACTAGATTTGGAATATTCCCTACACATCCACAGAGAAAAAAAAAAAAAAAAAAAGGACTGGAAATTATCTTGTCTGTGTCCTAAAGCTGTACTGTATGTCATCCTGACAGATTCTTTACTTAACTTGTAATGATTTCCAGTTCTGGAACTTCCACAACCTCTCCATCCAGCCTGTTCTGTGACTGCACTGTCCCTAGTGTCAGATAACTTTCTCTGTGCCTAAACCTAGCCTTGCTACCTTACCTCCTATTCATCATGGAAACAGGGGACACACTATTTATTCAATGATCTTCCCAAGGATCTTTCAGGTTTTGCAATAAGGGTTTGCATGCTACCTAAAGGCCTTTACACTATCCTGCACAAAGGAGTGCTACAGCCTGTGTATCACAGAGCTGTTTACACAGGGAAAATTATGTCTTCCCTGAAGAATAACACTTACAAACCTGGTGAGTTAAAAAACTTCATAATGATTGTGAAATTGTCCTCTTGCTCATGGTGCACTGTTGTATGTGCACAGATCTGCTCTGTAGATGGCAAATCCTGACCTGTCCTTTGGGTGTCGTCCACAAAACTTCCAAGTTGCATTGCCAAAAATAAAATCCATCTCTGACTTATTCAAACCCAAAGAAAACAAATTATTGATGACTTCTGATCTCCACTGAATTCATAGGAGGGCTAAGCAATAAAGGACAATATGGACAGCTCTTTGAACAAGTCAGGGTGTTACAAGATGCAATCTCACCTCCAGCAGATAGAGACATTCCAGACCAAGCTTGCCATCTGATGGCTATCTGCAGATGATTGGGTACAGCTGGATATAGACATATCCATCTCATTCTTTTCACCTTTTATGGTGTCCAGCTGAAGATGGGCCAGGGATTTGATTCTCAGAGGACCATGAACTGAGCTGAGAAAGTCAGGTGCTGTTTATAGTTTCCAGTAATGCATGATGCATTTAAAATTACTCATTGCTTCTGAAAATGTACCCCATAAGCTATTTCTGTGGAAGTCTTGTCTCCATTTGTAAGTTCTACCTCTTGGTGCCAGATTAGATGCATATCTGCCACATCTTCCAAGTTACTCTTAAAATGATAGGGACTTAGTTTTAAAAGCAGGACAGTAGCTAATTCCTTCGGTAGGATTTAGTTGTTTTTTTTTTTTTTTTTTACTTGTTTCTGTTGTCCCTGATATGTACATTGTGCAAGATGCTGTTTCAGGATGGCTGCCACATGAAATTTTTCTTCACTAATATTCAAGATGGCAACGTTTTGATTTCTAGAACACAATTTTTTGATATATCAGTTTTGAAATTTTTCTGCTTTTTCTAGGTGAGCTACCTGCCCCCTAATGTTTGGATGTTCCTTGTGGATATGACCAGGCAGAAGGTACTTGACTTGCCTTAACACCACAGTTGGCTTTAATTTTAATGTTTTCAGCATATTCTTACAGCCATTTCTGAATGTATTTCTGGTGAAGAAAGACTGGGTTTTGGGTGCTGGTCAATGAAAACAGTGAAGAAACCTTTTTTTTTCCTTTTAATTTGAGCTGAAAGCAGCCTGATAAAATGCAATTTCTGCAATTTGTTGAATTATTAAATTAAGCATAAATTATTAATCATTTTAAACAAGAGAACTTATAGGTTTCTCCTCTTGATCTCACTCAACTTCAACTGCCCTCTTTGAATTAATGCCCAAAGACAATTATTATTTATATCACAGCAACACCTAGAGGTTCCTACTGAAATCAGAGTGCTCAAAGTACAGAAAGGTGAGACCCAACCTATGTTCTGCAATCCCAAATCTGGCCAGCAAAAATGGAAGAGCAGGGGAAGCAGGAGGAGCCAAGACAAAAGAACACATCCATGCTCACAAAGGTCACCACGCTGGGACACACCTCTGGCACCTAAGTGGCAACCCAAATATTTCACCATCCTGCTCCCAGAGATCAGAGCCAAAACCAGATGGTTACCATCATTCCACTTGTTCCAGGACCCAAGCTGCAGGGAACAGCAGCCCCCACAGGCACCAGTGGAAGAAAAGCACCTGTTAGGGCAAACACATCCAAGACCATCCCCATCTACATCCCAGGAGGATTTCTGAGCTGAGAGCAGTGCTGGGAGGACAGTATGAGGAAGCAGTGTTTTTGTTAATCAAAATGTTATGTAACTGCTTCTGCTATGAAGTTTTGGAGCTAACTAATGATTTAGAAATGACAAATGGAAAGGCCCTGGGCTCACTTTCTCCAGCTCCTGGGGTTAGACAGGGCTACAAAATATTCCATGGTCTGGAAATCACCCAGCAATGCACATTCATTTTTGACTCCAGGCTTTTATTGGAGCTTTAGTGGAGAGAGCTTTAGTTTTGAGGTTAAGTTACTGGTTGGAGAGGACAAGAGCAGACAAAAGGCAAGGGGTACCCCACTCAACCTGCAAGCTGGATGTGTAACGAGAATGATTTGGAAATACTGCAAAGAGCAAACTGATCCTGGTGGTAGTGTCAATAGCCTCCCCTGTGAGCACTAATTATATTATTACAGAAACAGACTAACACAAAACTAAAGCACAAAAACATACATTTAAGATCTGGCCAGATGCCAGTGTGCTCAAGGTACATTCTTCATACCAGCACTATGATATTGTGCCATTTGTTTTGCTGGACTGCTCAGGAGCACTAATGGTCAACCTGCATTCTGCCATGGTCCATGCATAAAAACACAGAAGGCAAACACACCACCTGCCTCCAAAGAGATCACACTGTACATGCAAGACCAAAGGGGTACTGGCAGCCTAAGAGGGTGTACCCCAGTGAGATGGCCATTTGTCTCCAGGTATCCATGGTCTGGCTGTCATTAAAGCACAGAAATTTGAAAAAGGTTTTGAGGGAGAGCAGCATGACTCTAATGATGTTTTCAGTAATACTGCCTTGGAGAAGCATATGGATTTTTTAGTTATTTCTCCTTTTGCCTGTAATCTTCTTACTCCATACCTACTAGGTGAAATGTTCCAAACCAAACACACTGCAATGTGTTTTAGAGAAAGAGAAAGAGCATCAATAGCTGCTTGTGAGAAAACAAGGACATTACAAACCATATATCAGCCCCTTGCTCAATGCTCCGAGTTTAAATAAATAGCACCTTCCATTTCCTGGACTGTAAATAGCAAGTATTTGGTAACAGTACTTAAGCAATTCACAAAACAGGGAGGAAGGGAAAGAACACCCACTTTATTTTTGGTGGATCAGATGATGCTGGAGAACATGTTTGTGCATGTGAGGGGAATGGGGAGGGCATGGGGCCAGAGCCACATGGAGGAGGTTTGTATGCAATGGGAATAAATCTGTGAAAACGTGTGGAGTGGAGCTGCAGAAGGAAATCTGCAGCCGCCTGAGCCAGGCAGTTGAATGGCAGAGAGGATGGAGGCTATTTGAATACTGATGTGGCCCTCACTTTCTTCCATTTCCATTAATGACATGCTCATCAAGGGCAAACAATGGGACCGGCTGCCTGCGCCTGTCACACTGTGTGGGTGCTGGGAATGCCAGGCTGTCATCCCGGGGCTGCATTTAGAGACCTGCACGCTAATAAGAAGTGCTCTGTGCCGTCAATGCAGACAGGTGCTTCCGAGGCTGGGACATGCTCCATTCCCTTCCCCTGAAACCCTCCTCTCCCGGCCCCATGACAGACACCATGAAATGCACAAATTAACAGCCCCATCATGTTGGGCTGCTGCTGCCTGCGGTGAAAGCAGAAAATCAAGTTGTCACCCAGGGTGCAGTGATAAAGCCACAGCCTCATTTCTCTGTTGGTGCCCTATAATAGCAAATGCCAGACAGCTGGATGGATTGGGAGGTTTTAGATTAGGGTCCTGATGCACTTTGGCCACTGAATTAGCAGTTGCTGTTTTCATGCAGATTATTTGTGTGCAAAGCAAACATCTGGAGAAAGCAAAGGCTCCAGGGTCAGATATTCAATGCTTCTTTCCCCTAATGAAGCAGAAATAACAGAAATTCCACAGTGCCTTTGGAAAAAAAAAAAAAAATCATCTCCCCCATCAATGAAAAAGGAAAATCCTTCCTGCCTTTGCCTTTAGAGACCTTCACAGCAAATGCTTAAGGCTGTGTTTGCAAGCTTTTGCACACAAACTGAACAAGAATCTCAAACCTAGGTGTATGCCTAATTTTACAACGAAAGTGGTTGGAGGAAAGTCACAGCAGGTCTCTCTGGGAAGGAAAAAGGAATGGTGAGCACTCCGAAGTAATTTTATTTCCACAGTGCAGCATGCCCCTTTGTCAGCAGGTTCTTCCCACAGCCATCCAAGACCCACTGCAAGAAGAGGGTTTGGCCATTTTCGCACGAGTGGCTCAGACAGAGTTGAGAATTGATGTCCAGAGCTCAGAATCCAAAGTGGAGCCACAGCCACCCTGAAACTCCAATTGCCTCCTCGCAAAGGCAGGTATCTGAACTTCCAGGTAAAAAAAAAACAACAAAACAAAACAAAAAAAACCCCAACAAACTCCAATTGCCTCTTTACAAAGGCAGGTATCTGAACTTCCAGGTTAAAA
>VWYO01010004.1:13820-33650 GCA_013400275.1 Rhadina sibilatrix
TTTTTTTAACTTGGAATAAAAGAAATGAGGTTTTGTTTGTGGATCCTGGCTCAGTCTGTGACAGCAGCCGATTTTTCCCTGCTCTTCCCAAGAAGCTTGAGGGGTAGGGGAGAGGTTTAGAACTGCTCTCTCTCTCTCTCTCTTTTTTTTAATATTTGATGGGTTCATTTGGGCAATGCTGGAGTGGAAGGGACTTGCAGGAAACAATTGCTGGCAAAGGGAAATGTCGGTGGATTTCCTATTTTTCAAGAAGATTGAGTTCCATCAAAATTCTTCAGCGAGTTTTTCTGAAATGAAATTGTGTTCTGGTGACTAAGTTAAGACCCAAGTGTTTAATGCCTTTTTTGTTGTTGCTGTTGTTTGTTTGCATTATAGAAAATCAAAACCCAGTCTACCAAATCCTGCCATGAACCTTTGCTTTCTGTTTTGATTTTGAGCATTTTCCTGAAGGCTGCCTTAAACACTTGGAACTTTTACGGGTTTGGAAAGCAGTTCCAACCCCAATTCTTTCCTTCTATGGCCAGAGCTCCATAAAATCAGATCAGATCGAGGTTGTAAGGGCAGTTACAGAACAAATAATTTGAATTTCTTGCTGTCACACACACATGGAGGGTCAGCACTGTGGGGAAGTGTAAATAACCCATGGCCAAGCCCAGCAACGACCTGGATGGATGTGAAATTCTTCCTCTGATCCCTCTCCTCATTTCTCTCTGCTGACTGCTGCATTCAGCGCATTTTTTTTATCACTGNTTGGATTAATCTTGTTTCTAGAATTCTCATATCTTGGGTTCATCCTGTTTCTAGATTTCTTGTTTCTTGGGCTTACCTTGTTAGCAGAGCTTGGATGAGCCCCTGGTGGCTGCACTGCAGGGGTGGGGAGAGCTGCCCCAGCATTAATGCTTGGGAAGGCAGGAGGGTGCAAATGTGAGCTCCTGGTCCCACAGGTGGCTTTTCTACCCATGAGGTGCATTTTTTTTTTTTTTTTCCCCAAGGAAGAAGTTGGTTTTAAGGTTTTATGAGCTGGATTTGTGATGGCAGCAGTGAAGGAGAGCTGCCCCCACATTTCAGCTGCTCCTGAAGCCACTCCAGGCGCTGCCCCAGGCTGGGATTCTCTGCTGTTGGCTCGGCTGGGGCTGCAGGACAAACCCTGCCGTGCTCCCAGGACACAAAGCCAGCTCTGAGCACCACCTGCAGCTCCCCACTCTGCCCCTGGGATTGTGCCAAGCTGCAGATGCTCCTCCAGCTCCAGGAGTTTGGCTCAGCAGCACTTCTGACCCACCAGGATGTCCTGCTGCAGCTCCCTGCCCTTCCCCATCACTGGGCTCCGTGTCTCCTCCTCACACCAGAGCTGCTCCTTTCTCCACATCCCTGCTTTTTCTCTACAGGGGAAACACCCAGGCTTGGGCAGGAAGGAAAAGGTTGGATCCCTGGCAGGAGATAACAGCAATCAGGGCTTTGGTTTGTGCCAGCAGAGCTCCTTTGTGGCTCTTTGAAGCATTCAGGGACTGCAGGAGTTGGGCAAAACCTCAGCTGGTTTCAGTCCTCACCTCTTTTTTTAGAGCTGGAATGATGGTTGTGAGGTTTTGGGAATGATGGTTGTGAGGTTTTGGGAATGATGGTTGTGAGGTTTTGCCTTGTTTCATGTCTTTAACTGATAAAAAATTCATGTTCTTGAGGGTGTCAGCAGCCTGCCCATGCCTTTTGTCAGGGGCTGGGAAGCCAACTTTGGTTATTTTTGGAAGAAACACGATGGGGATGCTGTCCCAGCAACGTTCTTTAGGTAGGACTGACACCAAGACTTTGCCCACTGCAGGTGATCTCAGCTGCAACACTTCCAGAACCTCAGATATTGAGAAATGATGGCACTGGAGAGGTGCTGCCAGGAAAATGTTGGGAATTCCCATTGGGTGGTGCACACAGACACCTCTCTGTGTTCACAGGGCCGTGGCAGGTTCTCCTCCCACTCAGCCCCTCCCCTCAATACTTAATTTGACATTTCAGGCTGATTTTTATTTAAATATTTTGCTTTCCTAATCTGAAACATATTAAATGTTGGCCTTTCCCTTTAAGCAGCTCATTGGCCCCATTTTTGTGCCATCATATCTGTGAAGTGCAGGTAAATCTGAATTTGTATTGAGGTAGGTTGAAAGGTTTCCTTTCCAGGTAAAAAAAATGCCTTTTTCTGGGGTTTAGAACACCCCAAACACCAGGACAAACAGAATTTCTAAATGGTTTGTGAGATGATAATTCCAAAAAAAAAAGGGAGTAGTTATTAAAATAATCATAATTATATATACATATATAAAAGTGCTCCTTGAGATGCAGCATCATAGCCAAGTTTTGCACAGGTTTAGTATTTAAATATTTCCTAAAAAAAAAAAAAAATCAAAAAAATCAAAAAAATCCCAAATGAACCTATTTCTCCCCTAATTTCTGGGAGGAGGATGCCAGCGAGGGAGGAAGGTGATCAATTAAGACATTAAGCATTTTGCACCACATGGACACATCTGCATGGCAGCCAAATAATGCAGCCATCAGCTCATTTTCAGGGGGCTGTTGCCTACTTCAACTCAGCCCTCAGATCAAAGAGAAAATGTCTGCTTGCATTTTCTCATCAGAAAAGGGATGCTAATTTAGGTTCCTTAATGTGTGGTGATAAGAGACTTCTTCAATTAACTGAATTCTATAGGCCAGAAAAGCCAAAAAAAAAAAAAAAAAGGAGAAAAAGGGGCGGATACAAAGGGAGTCAGGCAGGAAAGGCAGAAGTTCTCATTAAATCAAAGGTCCAATATTCATTACCTCCAGCATCTGGGGCTAAACACTGAACATGGAGCTCATCAAAGGGGGTTTAATGGGTTAAATTGAGAATATAATCTAATTAAAATATTAGATACGAGTAAATAGCTCTTTGATATTCATCTGAAGGTTTCATTAAAACAGGCACTTGAGGTTTGGATTAAGGGGGGATTATCACTTTTAAGCAGGAACAACAAGTTGAGGTGCCCTGAGCAGAAATGCTTCCAAGTGTTACAGTTTGGTTCAAAAATAAAAGTAGGAAAGCAGAGCATGGAACCATTCCCCAGCCTTTGGCAGTGCCCAAAGGAGAGGGGAAAGAGGCTGAGGAAGAGGAAGGTTCTGCTCCAGAAGCTGGAATTGGATGCTGTAAGTGACAAAAATGCTGTGGAAAACATTCCCCCTGCAGCCTGCATCAGACAATGCTCCTTCCACCAGGGCTTCCCAAAATATTCTTCATATTTCTCAATACCCCCCTAAAATGTCCTGAACTCCCCAGCTGTGAAGTCCAAGAGGCTGATTCAGGTTCCTGCCCCTCAGGAGGCTTCAAAGCAAGGCCCAGCTCCCTTTTCCATGAAGGGCAGGATGGGGATCACTTCTCCCCACAGAAGTTGGGAGCCTCCCATACAAAAAAGAGACACAAAAGCAATTCCACACTCTCCCAGGATGGTTGGGTGTCTTTCTCCCTTTTATCCAGCCTGTGTTCCAGGAGATTTTAGCCCAAATTCCCTCGCTGTGTGCTCTAATCACATTTCATAGGGTGACTTCATTCATAATTTACCAAGTTAAAGGAATGGAGGCATCCTAAGAAACCCATCTGTTTGTTGTTATTTTTACAGCCTTAATCTGTTAAAAGCTGTTTCCTCTCAAACATGCAGCTCTCAATTATCCTCAGTTACCCAATATATTCTCCAACTGCTCCTGGCTAATCCCAGATTGTCTGCATGCTCAGCCAGGGCTTGTTTGGAATTTTCTCGTCCCAGATGAAGCTTCAAAATTTTGATCTTTTTTTGTGGAAACTCTTCACTAAGAACAGAGTAACAATTACATAATTAGCATTGGGTCATTACCAACTGCTGTGTTTGGAGCATATTTTTGTTCTCCTTTTAGTAGCAATGGATCCTTTTGGCTTTTATTTCTGGCCAAAAGTCTCTTCTGCACTTCAGAAAGAGAAATACTGCTGGTGCTAAGATCATCAGGTGAATCAGAAGTTTATTTTTAATGTTTTGTAGATATGTCTGTCTGTTTACATGTTCAAAAATGATCCAGCTGTGACAAGGCAGGAGCTGATTGGTCTGAAAGCTGCAATTGTCAGGTCACTGATTTGAAAGAAAAAGAACAGAGGACTATGTTTAAAGTGCTATAAATGCAAATGGTCGATTTATTAAACAAAATAGGAACAAGTAGAACCAATCCTAACATGTAAAAATAATTCAGTTTAAGACAGATTAAATTTCAGTGGGCTGGGAAATCAAGATGTGACGGCCACAGCTGAAAATAAAACAATTCAGGCTTTTTTTTTTTCTTTTTTTTTGCCTTGATCCCTGAGATTTCCCAAATACCTATATGATATGGAGGGCTTTGAAAGCAGCCACAACTTCCTTCTCCTTCTTGTGCCTGTTCCACAAAGATTCCAGGGATGGGAGTGGGGGTAAACTGGGTCCACTTGGGGCCTGGGGCAGAACCTCTTGCTCTGATTGCTTCGTCATGAAAGTCTTTGGTCTTGGAATCTTCTTGGCATATTCCAGAGCCTAAAACCAGGGAAAACTGGGGTAACTCAGTAAGAGAAAACCTGGCCAATATTTCCAAGAATATTTAGGTGGGTTGATTAAAACATCTCTGAATTCCTGACCCTGTTTCTGACAGAATTCCATCCCAGATTCTTCAGTGGTGACTGCAACATAACCCAACCCAAGATTTGCTTCCTGACACCACTGGGAGCCACCTGAGACACTGAAGAAGTGTTTTAATTTTCATAAAGAAAGAGCAGCTTGAATCTATTAAATTTAGAAACATCCTTTTCCAGTCTCACTCTGCTCTTGCCCTCAGGCAGGGAGTTTTGCTGGTTTACAGGACAAGCTCAGGTTCTCCTGCGTGATGCACTTAACCACCAAAATTAAAAAGCAAAATGATGCCTGGACCATGGGAGGCTGCCTTGGAGAGGGAGGAGAAAGGGTTTTACAGAAATCCTGGAGCTGACAGAGCCCTGCTTTAACCTGGGATGGGTTTTGGATTTGGAAACACCTCATGTCTCCAGTGGAAGTTGCATTAACTCACTCCCTTTCTCCTAAAAGAATCCAAACTCCTTTTTGACATCCAAACAATAAAGTTTTGTCTCTTAGTGGTTCATGCTTGGGAATAAATGTGAGGAACTTCACTTGAGGAACTGTGATATTGAGCTCCCAGAAGCACTCTGTAAAGGCACCCAGCTCTTACCTTCTGTCTGGACACTGAAGACACCTGGGGTTTTGCAGGCAACCTCTGAGCCACAGTAATATTTTTCATGTTATATTCCTTAATTTGCCTGGAATATTCCTTTTGCAGCTTTAGCTTTTCTTTCTGAGAAAAAGCAGAGAAAGGACTGGAATTCAATGGCTCTGGGGATGCATCAATGAAACCCTTTTCCCACCAATATTCCATTTCCACCTCTGCTGCTGTTCAACGTGGCTTTGCCATTGATCCTTCCTCAGCACACAACAGGAACCCCTGATAAATGGTACAGTTTTTTTTTTTTTTTTTTAGTTGCTTTTCCCTTTTAAGAGCTTTTCCCTGGACTGAATAGAGGATGGAGCTCAGCAGAAATGTGACAGGTCCATCTTTATTCTGAATGTCTCCATTTCACCAGAGAGCAGCCAGATATTTTCTGGTGTTTACACAACTTTTACCTCCACTTTGAACATTTGGTGGATCTTTACACTGGGAATGACAACTCAGCCACTTGAATGTGCAATTAGCCCTGATTCATTCCTATTTCTGGATTTAAAATTTACAGGATTAAAACTATCCCCAGGACAGCTGTCTTTGTTTTTATTTGATTTTTTCTCCAGCTGGCCAAGGATATAAAGACCCAGATAATCATAAATTATGATTTCTCTGCCTAAATTCACTTTTGGTTTACTCACTTTCTCTTTGATTGCTTCATAGTCAGGTCCAAGGCCTCCAAGCTTCAGATTGATGTAGAGTTTGGAGCCACTCAGCTGAAAACCAAACAGCAAACAGATTCTCCTTGGTATGATTTCAGAGAGAGAATAATTCAAGAAAGTCTTGGAGTGGAAACCTCAGGATTTAATTTGCAATCTCAGTCCTACCCCTGGCACGTCTCATTTTAAGTAAGTGACCAACAGGACTGAGTTGATGGCAAAAGTCAAATACACAGAATTTCCTTTGGATCCAGGTGGGAAACTGCCAATTATCCAAATCACAAAGTGATGCTTTCTCAGTCAAAAATGACCTTTTGTGAACTTTATCTTGAAACAGCTTAAAGCCACTCATTTGACTGTGATTAGAATGAGACTCCAAAGAAAGTTTTGTAAGAGAAGCAGATAAAATCACCTGATTTTGGTGGCAAAAAATCAGGCAAATGATGTTAGTGAGAATAACCTTTCCTTGTTCTCAGAGCTGCACTGGAAAATTGTCCACAGACAGCTGAAAAATCCATGTTTTGCTGCACAGCAAGGGCTTTACAAGTGCACAGTGAAGGCAGGAGTGGTGGCTGATGCCATTCCAACACTTCAGGACATCACACAAAGACTCCAATGCCTCCATAATATTTTAATTCTCTTTCAAAGCCACTGGATTATTTTTAGAAGGGAATTATGTTTTAAAGTCTTGTCAGTGAAGCTCATTATGATCTGCTCTGTGGTAACTTCAAGCACAAAGTAACACAGGAACACCAATTTCTATATGCAAACAAAATTTCCTCAAAACACAGGTTCAAGTCCAACCTAACTGCAGAGGAATTAACGATATGCACCAAATTTCCTATTTGAGGTTTCTTTGTGCCAGCTGCCCCTGTTCTGACGTGCTCTGCCTCACCAACTTTTAATTTGAGGTACAGTGAGGAGTTCACGTCGCTGTGTCCCACAAAATCGGGGTTTTCTCACTTCTTGCAAAGAGCACGAGTGCAGTTGTTTACCAGGGAAAGCTGGATTTTCCTGGGAGACACAACCAGTCTGATTCTCTGTGCATTCCTCACATGTGAAGCGTGAGAAAAGTGCTGCAAACCCAGGACAAGGGACAATGGTTTGAACAGAAAGGGAAGGAAATCTGCCCTTCAGTTGCCATCATAATCCTAATTCTTCTTAGAGGCACTCAGGCAGCAATACCCAAACTGCCTGCTGGATGGAATCATTATTCCAGCTTAGTTTGTCTGCCCCGAGACTTGGGGCAAACTTCTCAAACATTTAATTTGTCATGGGCAGCTTCCTGCTGTCTGTGCTAAGTGGTGACACCAGGAGAAGTGGGCAGGCAGAGGAGACAAAGAGATCCAAGTTTTAATCAGGACCATCAGGAGGTTTGGGATGATGTTTATGCCGTTAGCTTTACAAATCCTTCAAGTTTGGGGCTGGAATCCCTTGGAAAGCAGGAGATTTGAGCTGGACAATAAATGAGCATGAGCAGGATAATGGCTGGCTCAGATCTGAGGCTGCCTGCTGCTCCACACAAACAGCCTGACCCGAAATAATTTCATCTGTGGATAACTGACAGGACAAACACTGCTCTGTGTGTCCCTGGAGCTAAACCAGACTGATCCAGGTGGAGCCCTTTGCTCTTTGGACTAAAATGATTCCAGTGTCTACCTTTGTTCCATGGCTTTTAATGCTCTGCTGTGTCTCCATGTGCTCTTACAGCAACAAAATGCTTCTCGGGTTTTATTTATAGTTTAAAAAAAAAACAAACAAAACCAAGCCAACAACAGAAAAACTTTGGATCATCAAGAGAAAAAAAAAAAAAAACATTAGAGGGGGAATAGAAAGGTTAAACCACCCAACTCACTTCTATTTTCTCACCTTCTTGCTGGCTTTGGCCTGGCTTTGCTTTTCCATTTGCAGGAGAGACCCCTCGGAGTTGCTGCGTCTCGTGTTCCTTGGATTTCCTTCTGCTCTTCCCAAATCTCCCTGAGAACCCCTCTGGGGCAGGGCAGGAGGGAACAGACCCCACAGCCACGTGCCAGCAAAATCATCTCTAAAATCAGAAATCCCTGGCTTGTGCTGCTCCTTCTTTTCTGTGAAACGGGAGGTTCTGCAAGAAGCCGTTGGGGAACTGTGAACAAAACAGGGAAAAGGCCTTAAAAATGAGGGGGAAAGAGTAAAAAAAAAATCTTAATTTACACACAGCAGGGAGCTCAGCAAACAACCTGAGCATGGAATAATATATGGGAGCAGGGAGATGGGAAGGTGAGCATTGCAAAATGAATGACTTTGCTTGCAAATTTATTTTCCAAGTACATGGAAAACAAATGGGAAAAAAAAAACCATAAATGGGGAAATTTCAGCCTGATGCAAAGGTAGCTGAAGCCAATGAAAGGCACTGATAGAATTATTTATGTGAAATAATTTTTTTTTTTTAATTTTATAGATATATATATTTAAATCAAGACAGGTGAAATTCTACATGACTGAGGATTTTCCTCCTCTCCCCTTTAGGGACAGGACTGACTCTGGAGATCCACCCTGCAGAGCCAATTTTGCTACAAAACTCTTCATTTATGCACAATGCCCTTCCCTGTCTATATTTTAAACTTTTCCACTCAGCCTCCTAGAAGGAAACTTTCAATTGTGGAGAGTTCCATACCTGGAGGGCAGAACTGTCCTTTCCCAACACCATAATTAAAAACCAATAGCTCTAATGAAAATCTTCAATGAGTAGTAAATTATAATGCCAGCTTTGTAGCAAAATAACTTTACACTTTGGACTTCAAAGGATTTTCTTCTCCATTTGTTTATTTTCTGGCCATCACAGGGTTATGACAATATCATTTCATCACTTAAATCCTTATCACCAGCTGTTCTGATACCTGTTATCCTCATGAATATGATTTCTGAAATTTTGAAGTGGTGCTTGATCCTTCACCTTTTCTTGAAAAATTGCACTAAAATCAGATGAAATATTCCCCAATTCTGGATGTGCCTGGCCACTGCTGCCTTTACTCTTGGAAAAAGGCTGCCCAGGGATGGCATGGGCTGAGGGTTGATGTGGAATTCCAGTTGGAGAGTCATGCTGGTATTTCTTGTTCTCCTTGCTGCCATCCTCTGGATTTAAAACCTCTGCTGGGTAAAAATTCTGGAATATTGGGAGAAAATGATAGGTAGGTGTGGTGAGGATTGAATCTGGGAAATTATTGAAGCCGCTTTGGGATTTTTCTGCTGGGCCAGGGCCAACAGAAGAGCTTGGATTTGGATATCCCTGCAGTGCTGAGCTGTGATCCTGCTCCACTGCAGGGGGAGCAGCCTGAAATCCTGGGATCTGCTGGTGACTCTGGTGCCAAAGCTTTTCTTCTGCTGCTCTTCCTGGGGGTTCTTGGCCATCATTCCTTGGGAAAGCTCTTCCACTCAGAGTCTGGCTGGGTTCTGTTGGATTTCTCTGGAAGAACTTGTGCTGCTCCTGAAACAAGTCACCAACAGCTGGGTGAATTTCGTGCTGGATATTTCAGATACTCATTTAGAAGTTTCATCACTCACATCAAAATCCCTCTGGGCTGCTTGGATCTAACCCTGCTCATGGCTGGATTGAACCCAAAATTCAAATAGGAAGGAACCTTCAGTTATTCACAACGAATATTTCTGCATCAAAACTTTGCTTCATGGCCTGAGACAGATTCTGCAGCATTGGACTTTAAAATCAGGTCCTTGCAGATGCAAACCAGATGTGGTAAATGTGGATTGAGGGGGTTTTATCTGCATGAGGTGCAAAAATAGGTGCCCTTAATGCACAGATCTAACCCTGTGGATAAGTGATACCTCTCTGTCAACCAACTGGGAAAAAAAATGTTCCAAAAATCAAATCAGTCCTTGCTTTTTATGCGCCGAATTTCAGGGGGAAATGGCTTTGTGCACACTGTTGGACTGGCCCATGGTAGGACAGCCTGATGCCAATTATACAAATAATCTTATTTCTAAACCAAGAACTCCTCCCTGCAAAACACAACCCAGAATTCAAGAATTCAAGCAGACTGCTATTTAGAGCCAAACCACCACACACTAAATCCGAAATTCATTTAAATTCGTCACTTTCTAATTACAGCATCAGGTGTTGCCCACTCTGGCTTTTTTCCTTCCAGGGAACCCACAAATCCATTCTCAGCCCATTAAATCTCTGTCAGGGCTGAAATCCTCCACCCCACCCTCGTGTCTCTCCGGGGTTCTTTTGTGAGCAAGCCCTGCAGTCAGCACGTGGCAAATGCACTGCAATCGCTGATTAATGCAGGTGTGAAATCCACACATTTCCAGGAGGTTTGGGGAAAAGCTTTAGCCCTGGGAATCCTGGCTCCTGGAGTTTCACGTCCTGGCACACTGTGGGATTATCTATTTTGGCCTGCTCCCAGCTTGGCTGTCAAAATTATTCTCTATTTAGAGATGATTTGGTTGATAATCTAAAAATCAGAAATTAGTACGTGGTTGTGTTTGATGGTTCGGGGGGATTCTGAGCCAGAATTTATTTAGGAGATTATTTGCTTGTGTTTTCTGGTTTATGGTAATTAATCAACTCCCCCTTAATTTTAGGGGACAAATCAGGCAGAAATGGTGAAGTTCTGGCTCAGAATCCTCCTGAACCATCAAACACAACCACGTACTAATTCATGATTTTAGATTATCATCAACCAAATCATCTCCTAACCAAAGAATCATTTTGACAAGCAGCCAAACTGGGAGCAGGCCAATGTTTCCCCATTTAAACAATGAAATAAATAAGTAAGTAAATAAATGAATAAATACTTCATTCTGAAATTCCAAGTAGAAAGCAAAGCTCCCCCAATGGACAGCAGCATAAAATCCTGGTTGTATTTTACAGCAGTGCAGCTCCCAGACTTTAAATTCCAGAATTTAAACAGTTCCTGCACCACTTCAAACCCTTGCAGTGCACAGAGGGTAACTGGGCTTGCCAATAATAATCCTCAGGTTTTTATCAGTGATGATAACCTGGACCTTTTACTGCTCCAAAGCCTGAACATTGGTTTAAAGGCCAGCATAAATCAGATTTAGGAGTGTGGAGGAAGTGAGTGCAACTCCTGTTTGGAACATTTTCTGGTTTATGGCAATTAATTAACTCCCCCTTAATTTTAGGGGACAAATCAGGAAGAAATGGTGAAGTTCTGGCTCCAAATTCTCCCAAACCCTCAAACATGACCATGTACTAGTTTGTAACTTTAAATTATCCACCAAATCATCTCTATATAGACAATGACAGATTCTGTGGGCTGCGAATTTCTTGGTGTTTTGCTTTAAATTTATTCAGTACATAAAGCACACATACACTGAATTACAGTGATGACCTATTGAAATATATTTAAGGATTTATTGTCAGCAGCAGTCACTTTAAAAGCAACAGGATGACAGCTTTAAACAGCCAAATTCAGTGCTTTTATAGATCTATTTGAACCATGAAATTCTATTGAATTTCAGTTATTAAATTCTCTCAAAAAGGAACCTTGAGCTGTTGTCCTTTTGGGTCTTCAGGCTTCATTCTCCCAGTCTGGAATGCTGGGACACTCTGGAGTGGTTCTTCATCAACTGGTGTAGGATCTGTGACCTAAAAACCAGGAATGCTCATGGTCACAGCAATCAGGTGAATGGATTTGGAAATCTTGGGGAAATAATGAGAAATCATTTGTGCTCTGTTTAAAATTGAAAGGCTGACGTTTGGCACTATGGAATGGACGACAAAGAGAGAGAAAGAAGAGAAAAAGGGACAAGGGGGAAAAAGAAGCAAAACCCAATTAATGGGAGGGAGGATTCGTTCTACTTTTAAGAGGGAGAAAAGAAAGGAAAATTGCAGGAAGTGTGCAGCACAGAAACTCTCAAATGCCTGGGCTCCTCCATTTCCATGAGAGCCACTGGATGCACCTAATAACAGCAAAATAACCAGAAACCATCCCTGGCCAGGCAATCACACACATCCCGGACCTCAACAAGAGAGGCTTTGCAGGAAAAGCTGGCAAAACACAATAATGGGGGGTGAAAAGCACAGGAGGAGCTGCAGAAATGAAGTGTGGAGTACACAGAGCCTGGCAAAACAAGCTGACAAACAAGAGTGGCTTCATGAAACCACAGCTGAGGGATAACCACGGCTGCAGATTGATTTGGAGCAAGTTTTTGAGGGTGGCACTGCACAGAAGCAAGTGATACCTTTGTAAATACAGCAATAATTACGATTTTTCTTGAAATAAACTTTTTTCTTTTTTTTATCTGTAAAACTGCAGGAAATCCAATTTTTAACTATTTTTTTTTAAATTTATATATATATATATATTTTTTTTTTGTTCCAAACTGTCCTGCTGAGTATTTTAGTTGAGGAAGTGTGTTGGGCAGTGTCACTGTGCCAGGAATCTCTGCTCCACTGCAGAGTGGTCCCACAGGAGAACTGGCACTGAGAAGATCTTTATGACCAAGAGAATTATCAACTGAAAATCATCAGTGGGAAGGAAATGTGGGAAGCTGAGCCTCTTACTTTGGGGGAAAGAGATTAGGGCAGCTAAGAAAAGGTGGGCAGGGTTTGTTGCTGAGTTTATGGCTCCAAATCCAACGTAATCCCTGGGAAAAATTCACACGAAAATTAAAAAAAAAAATGCCACAGAGGTTTTCCTGAGCTGTGGACAGACACAGCTTTGCAGTGAATAAAGATGTTTTTGGTGGAACCAACTGACTCAGAGCATTGATGGAGTGCTGGGCAGGTAAAACATACTTCTACATTATCTCTTTGAAAGAGGAACAGGACACAACCTCTGCCAGCATTTTTTCTTTTTTTTTTCCTTCTTTTTTTTTTTTTTTTTTTTTTTTTTTTTTTTTTTTTTTTTTTTTTTTTTTTTTGTGAGCCATTCTATTAATACCAATCAAATTGAGAAAATGATCAAATGAAATTGCATTTTGAGAATCATAAGCTGTGTAATGCCTATTCTGTTAAATTGAGGCCCATAATTGCTTCTCCACTGAAAAGATACAACAAAGGCAGCAATCATGGCATGTCATTATCCCAGACTGGCAAACCAGCCTTTGCAGGGAGGACTTCAAAGCCTTGTGGTTCTCGAATTGCATTTGGCTGCTATTGTTGAAGCACAGGCAATCTTGATTAGGTGTTTACACCGAGGGAAGGCTCAGTGCACAGAGAGTCTGAGTGCCTTGCTCTAGAGCCATTAAAAAATTGTACATTATGTTCCTGGCTTTGAAGTAAGGGGCTTGGAGGTAGGAAAGCAACTCGGATTCAGCACAGCTGAGCTAGATTGGGCCACTGCTTCTCCTTCTGCCTCTCTCTCTCTCTCTCAAAGAAACTCATCGTGGGGTTCTTTAAGAATCAAGCAACACTGCAAAGAACTTGATGGTGTACAAAACGTTATAGAAATCGGTAATTATTAGAAATTTGTAAATATACGGATCAGCACCGGGTTTGTGGTGTGCTTTGGTGCCTCCAGCACAGGGAAAAAAAAATAATCTGTAATCTGTAAATCTAAATCTTGCAGAACGAGGCTGGAAGGATTTTAACTCGTATGTTATGTCAGCTGGGCACAAAGTCCTGCCCTCGAAGCAAACATGATTTCATTACCACAACCCCTGGCAGCCAGCAGTGAGCAGATCAATCAATTCAGCTTCAACCCCCTGCAAAGCTCAGATTAACCAGTTTGGGGAAGCACACTTTGATTGGTGACGTGTGGCTCATTTGTTTCTCCTCATACTCGGTGGTTTTGCACTTTTGGATAGAGTTTTCCAGGTGAGGTGACCAAAGTTGGCTCCTGGACCACCACGATGCTCCCTCAGGACTTTTCTCACCCCTTCCAACAAGCCTGAGCCATGGATATCTTGGTTAGGAATCAGTAAATCAGCTGTAAATTACCAGTAAATCAATCAGTAACTTCTGCCTGTCCTGCAGCAGATCCAGAGCTGGCTGGCAGCAGGTGATGAGGCAGAATCACAGAATTATGGAAGGCACCTTAAAGCCCATCTTCTCCCACCCCCTGCCATGGGCAGGGACACCCTCCAGCATCCCAGCTTGCTCCAAGCCTTGTCCTGGAACACTTCCAGGGATGGGAAATCCACAACTTCCCTGGACAACAAGTGGCTGCAGCTGCATTAACCTGTCTAGGTTAGGAGCACACGGTCCCACTCACCCTCTGCCTGCTGTGTCACCTCTCTGCTGTCCCCACAGCCACTTCAGCAAGATAATCTTATCTCATATCCCTGATTTTAACAGATTCCTTTGCCTGTTCCATATTTTTGAACAGTGTCTGCACAATGAAGTCCTGATCCCTGGCTCCAACACTTAGGGAAGATTTCCAGAATTCCCTGAATAGCAAACATAATCATATCAACATAGCTCTAATTAGCATCCATCTACACTCATTATTTTTACCATCATCCAAATTAGAACTGAAAAAAAAAAACCAAGTGCTCTTAATAACTCTTCTAGAAAAAAAAATCCTGTCCATCATTCCTGCCACTGGAATGAAGTCAGAAAATTCCCTCTAATGTTGTGTCAACTCTTCATTAGCCTGGGCAGGGGTGTCACTCGAAGCACAAGGTCCCTGGAGCTTTCCAAGGCAAGAATTTTCTGTGTGGAGTGATTCAGTGACCCCCCCTTCCCATTAAATATAAGTAGCAAGGAAAAGCAATAAACTCGTTTCTAATGGTTCATTAGGAACTGTAATTACATTTCCACTCGAACCTTGCCACAACTTGGCTGAGACTGCCTGAGACTGTGTCCTGAGCCAGTCAGGACTTCCAGGCATGAGTGCTGATGTCCAACATCAAATTTGGTCTGGGATCCTGACAGCCTTGGGACACCAGCCCATGGAAATCTCATGGAGTTCAAGGCTGAGCACGGTCCAGAGGAAACCTTGGAGCTGTTCCCAGGGCTGGAGCCCCTCTGCAGCCAGGCTGGGACACCTGGGGGTGCTCACCTGGAGAGGAGAAGCTCCAGGGAGAGCTCAGAGCCCCTGGCAGGGCCTGAAGGGGCTCCAGGAGAGCTGCAGAGGGACTGGGGACAAGGGCTGGAGGGACAGGACACAGGGAATGGCACAGTTGGATGGTTGGATGGGATCTTGGGCAGGAATTGTTCCCTGGGAGGGTGGGCAGGCCGTGGCACAGGGTGCCCAGAGCAGCTGTGGTGCCCCTGGATCCCTGGCAGTGCCCAAGGCCAGGCTGGAGCAGCCTGGGACAGTGGGAGGTGTCCCTGCCCATGGCAGGGGTGGCACTGGATGGGGCTTCAAGGCTCCTTCTAACCAAGCTCCATTTGCTCCTTTGAGGAGAATCTGGAATAAGGCTTTAGCAGAGACAATCATTATCAAACTGAAGTTGGGCAAGCAGAAAAAAAAAAAAAATGCAAAGCTGCATAAAAAGAGCCACTGATAAGGGGCAATGCAGATGCCAGGAAGGAAGACAGAATTCCCTCAGCATCAAGATTAAAAAGTATTGTGAGATCTGGGACACTTCCCTGGCCAGGAGCAGGCAGCTGGAATGTGGCCACCACTGGGCTTGGGAGTAACTGGAGATTTGTCAGTTATTCCATAAAGGGTGAACAAGATTCTCCCTGGAAATCCAAAGTTGCCACTCGCATGATGGATTTCAGATCTGCTTCTCTCCTCTGCAAAGCTGAGAGCTGAACACCAGACAGACCTCATCGATAGAAATTAGGGAATTTATGAATGTACCCACCTGCCCTTGGAGAACCTGCTGCTTTTTATTGTGCAGCTCAAGATAGGAATTCATCTTCCCTGACTGTAACCCCAAAGTCTGCTTATTTTTTCTCACAAAGTCTTTTTTTGCTCTTTGGGCTGGATCCCGTTGATTCTGAGGAGGAAAAGCACGGCCAGGGTTAACTTTGGAATGAAATCCATCTGCAGGTTCCTTCCTTTTGGCTTGTGGCCCAACAGGTTCGTTGCTGGCCACATTTGCTCCATAAAAGCTGGATAATTCTGCACCAAACTCTGGGAGGGAATCCTGGCTCTTGGCCTCCTGGTGATGATTTTCTGAGGAGCCATCAGAACGGAGATAAAATGAATCCAGTGAGAAGTCCCCACTGCTTCCTCCAGAATTTTGGGATGCTTCCTCTGCCTTAAAAAATTCTGCTCCATTTTTTGCACTCTTCCAATGAGGATTGTACCTCAGGCTGGAATATTTGTCCGCAGGCAGTTTTTCCCTAATTCAAAAAACAAACACCTCATTATTTCTGCATAAATTGTACAAATTCTGTATTATTTCAGCGTGCAAACAGATGTCCTGCTGTTTGGACAAAATGAATTATTTCAATGCATTCAGTATGAGCTTAGGATCAGAAGAGTTTTATCCAAGTGTTTTTTAGTAGAAAAATTTAGGCAGGACTTCCTCTTCCTTTTCAATTTCCATCACCAGTGAATGATAAATTGGTCTAACACTCAGATCACAGTGGAAGGCAATCATTATCCCAAATCTGGCAAAGAAATTTTTAAATCCTAGTAGAATTATAATATTTCACCTAGCTAAAAGGTGAAATGATAAATTGCATTGTTCTGTTGCCTCCTTAAAAACGATACAGCCTACAAAAGGCAGTTTGTGCTGTTCCTTCTTCAAAGGCTCTGCTGAATGAAAGAAAAGTGAAATTCCTGGCAAAATCAAGTTTTTCAAGAGTCCTTTTCAGCCTGTCCAAGCAAGAACAGCCTCCAGCTCTGTGTTCTTATTTTCTCTCCTCATTCCCATGAAACATCATGATGCTTTGATTAATAAACTCCTTCCATAAAAGATTCAAAATCACTTTTTTTTTTAATTAAAAAAAACAGGCGGTGATTAGATAAGAGTAGAAAAACACAAATGAAAAGTCTGTGTGTTTGACAATTTTTGTAACAAGTGGACAAATGATTGCTCTGAGTTACATTTGTCATAAAGCAAAGTCAGATTCTGTGCCTTAAAAAAAAAAATCCACAGCTGATCCAATTTCTGATTTCAAATCTGATCCAGTGGGAGGAAAACCAACCAACTGCAGGAGTCAAATCATCCAGGAGATGTGCAGGCAGTGGCAGGAGGAAGGAATGGGGGAGAAAAAAAGCTTTTAACACATTTTTTTTCTTCCCTGGACCTGCAGTACAGCCCCGACTGTGCCAGAGGGGCATTTCCAGGCACTGAAACCTGGTTGATTCTTAAGGAAATTTGCTGGATTCCCCAACCTGTGGCCTAGCTAATGACATTAACATTTCCACAAATCATTTATTCAACCTTTCTCAACGGGTTCCATGCCTCTGCCTGTATTTCAAGTGGCTCCTAATAACAAAATAATCTGTTTGTCTTTGCTTTCCAGGTGAGCATGGGTGCCTGGAGCCCATTTCCACCAGGGAAAACAATCCTTATTCCCCAGCTGGAAGGAGCTGCAGGTAAACAGCACGAGGTGAGGCTGTTTTGAAGTGAGTACAGAAATATGTGAGCTAATTGCAATGATTGAAATGGCAGAGGATAATGCTAAAGGGTTCCCTTTGTGCTGAAATGTGTGCACAGAACCCAATTGTGGGGCTCGGCCCAGGTCACTGCGCGGGGACAAAATGAGTGTGAAGAGCTCCTTCATCCCTAATCATCCCCAGACAAAAAGGGCACCTTTTATTCCTGCCCCCAGCTCCCCGGGGAGGTTGGATGGACTCTGTGCTCCTCAACAAAAGTGTGGTGAGCAGACAACAGCTGCAGCATTTCCTCTTCAAATTCCGAGGTTGGTAATGGATGTAGAGAGGGGGTTTCATATGTATGTGCTGTGATATTTGCTCTGCTTAATGGACTGCACTGGAGTACTTACTGGGCTAAGTTCAAACAAAATAAAATCAAATTTCCATTTAATGAAGAGCCTCACATTCAACACAGTATTCAGCCCCAAAAAATTACTAAAAATTAGAGCATGTTTCTAGTACAATTAACATCATTTGCACTCACAATAAAATATTCAATAACTGGCCATTTTGCTTGTTGAGGAGGTGAATAAAAGCATGCTATTAATCATTTAGCCTTCATTTGTTTGTCATTTTATTTTAAGTAGACTATTAAATTGAAACTGCACATTGTTATTACTTGGGGTTTAATGTAATCCCTTTAAACTCGAGAATTATTCCCAATTTATCCAGGGTTAAACCTTCCATGCATGCGACAGGATATTCAATTTTATTTCATGGACCCAGTTAATGCTTTCTGAAGAATGGTTAAACGTGGCCCTGAGGAACAGCAGGTTAAAAGAGTCAGAATTATTCTGCTCCAATGAAGTTTTTTGCCTTACCTTCCACTGCCATCAAAAATCTTTTGTCCTCCTTTCTTATTCGTGTCACACTCAGCTCCGTTCTCATCAGAACTCATCTCCTCCAAGCTGTCCTCTTCCAAGCTGTCATCCTCCAGGATGTCATCCTCCAGGATGTCACCAGGATCCTGCCCTACCAGCTCCTGATTTTCCAGGATCCTCTGCTGGAGTCCCAGCTGGTATTGCCTCTCCTTTTCCAGGCTCTTGGGGTCAGATTCCTGGGAATCCTCCAGGCTGGAGGCAGAGCTCCTTTCCCTCTCCCAGCTGGCAGGCTGGAAAACGGGTGGCACGAGGACTTTTGGAGGGACCTGGATGTTATTTATGGTGTAAGTGTGTGGGGAAGAGACCAGCAGGTATTTCATGTTTGAGGAGTTCATCCCATGTTTTGCACAGACAGGTCACACCAGCCCTGTGTTTGGAGAACAGACAAACATAAAACATTGTAATAATAATTTAAAGCTGCATTTTGGGTGCTGCCATTGGCTTAGGCTCAGAATTTCATCTTCTGTTGTTCAAACAGTTCTCTGTTCTCACCTGTCCTGCTGATTGTCCTTTAAGCAATATTGTCAGGGTCTCTATGTATCAAATACAGGATTCATTGCTAGGAAATCTCAACTATTGAGGGTGATAAATTATGCAAAACCAGCTTGTGACAAAGAAAATGAAGCTGAGACAAAGCATCTGTTACCTGTTAACTTTTGAGAGTTGAAATGAAATTTGTTTGTTCCCTTCATGCAGCTTTATACCCCCTGGACATGAAAAATGGGCAAGAAGGTGTGACAGGGAACACAGTGACAACTGGAGCTCGTTCCAAATTAGAATGAGAGTTTCTTCACACTCGGTTGAAGGGTTCAGAAGTCGTTGGCACTGCCAGATATCCACAAGTTGAAGTGGCAGGGAGGAAAAGGAGAATTCTGTGCTGAGATGTGCATCAGCCACAGCACATCCTGGAGACCAGCACGGTTAGAGGTGCACAGGCAGTGTCACTTTAGTACCTGGGGATAAATAATTTTGGATATTTTAGCCCTGCTGGTCACACCTGAGTTCACCCTGCAGGTGGCCCTGACACCTGGACAGTCCCCTGTGTCCCCTGTGTCCCCTGTGTCCCCTGCTCCCACCAGTGAGCACTGCAGCCCTGGGAGCAGGGCCTGGGATGGGCAGGGAAGGTGGAATCTCCTGGCCTGGAGCAGCAGCTCAGCCCCCAGAGGAAAGCCACTGTGCCCCACAGGCGTCCCCCGTCCTCGCCTCCTCTCACCCACAGTCCCCACTCCTCTGTCCCTTCTTCCATGTCCCTCACCCAGCCCTATGTCCCCTGTCCCCAGTGTCCTCACCCACTTCCAATCCACATTCCCTGTCCCCTCACCCGCTCCCCTGTCCCTGGTCCCCATCCCCTGGTTCCTGTCCCCTCTCCCACTTCCCCCATCCCCATCTCCTCTCTCATGTCCCCTGTCCACTGTCCCAGTTCCCTGTCCCCTTTCCCTCATCCCCTGTCCTTGTTCCCTGTCCCTGCCCCCTCTCCCCATCCCTGTTCCCTCTCCCATGTCCTCTGTCCCAGTCCCCTTCACTCCAGTCCCCTGTCCCTGGTCCCGT